>JAFIDM010000001.1:104567118-104580379 GCA_023159025.1 Thereuonema tuberculata
GTAAATGAATTTTCATATCTGGCCATAATTATAACCTTACAATCTTTATAGGAGAATGGAATATAATATTTAAATAAATATGGATGAAATGTAATAATAATGATTTCAGAATTAAAATATTAAAATATTAAAATTACTGAGAAACAGAAGTTAAAACAATACGCCTATCTTAACACAGCAATACGTCTTTATTATAACAGATATTAATTAATGCCTAATTAAAAACGATAAATGAAAGGTTTATTATTTTCCTGTTGCACATTAAGATCGTTTTAATCTAGCAAATGAGCAATTATAAAATGCATTTCAAACATATTTCCAAATAGTAAATGTAACATAATTTCATTTAAACTGCTTGAAATCAATTTCGAAAACGAGAAAGTTTCAACTATGAAAAAAAAAAGGCAATATTGCTATTCTTTTTTTCGATAAGTCCAAATTATGATAATTAACTCTTTTCAATGGTTAGCGATTATCCTCTACAGTGTTGAGTTCTGTTAACCAGCTCTCCATACAAATCAATGATGCATTCATCGTATCATCAACAAAGCTTCTATTGAGCCATAACTTTGAAAAATCAAAGTTTTAATTAATAAAACTATTAATTAAACTTATCATTAAAATACCGTTAGCTTTGTTATTTAAGCTAAAAGTTATGATCTGCAGAGAGTGGCAGTTTTACAAAGAAACATAAATGAATTGAATTTGTTCTCTAATGTCACGCGTATCATAGTCAAATGGTTAGAACATCCATACAGATGATGGTTTTCTTAAGTGATCTCCCAAAAATAGATTCAGAAACAGGTCCAGAAACAGATAGTGAGACTTTATACAGTATGACGTCAATAAATATAAAATTACAAACTAGAAATAGCTTATCAAGAGACAGTTGGAAGAGATCCATTTAAAAGATGAAAATGGTCTCATCGCATTCTAAAAACATGAATACTTCGCATTAATTATCTAGAGTCACTTGAGATATAGAGACGTTTACTGATTGATTCTCATTTTTAAAATGTAAAGAATCTTGTAATTTTTAAAAAAGAAATGTCGAATTCACTACTTCATTTGTGAAAATGAAATATTTTTAAAATTTAATCTTCACTGAGCTTATTTCATTTTAATAGGGGAAAAAAAACCCAATTCTTCAATTAAAAAAAAAAAAAAAGTGAAAATAAACTGTGTCTTCTCCGTAAATATGCATATACACATCGAATTTGAATTACAGAATCAGAATACATCGACTTTTAAACAGACGTCATCACACGGACATTAAACTACAGCAGTGTTATTATTGAGAATAATCTATAATATCTTGTCACTATCTGTTGGACATTTCTAAAGCATTACAGAATCATTTGCAGAACCTTAATCTTTTGATTGTACAAATGTAATAACTTCTTTTTTCTTCTTATTTTTTCATTTCACATCAAACAAAAAAATAGTTCATGTGATTTTTACTTAATAGAATTATTATAATCTATATTTAGTGTGTTAGATTCTTTTGAAACTAGTGAGAGTCTATCATTTCGATTGCTTTATAATGAATTGTAAATTTCCGTACAATTGGAAGATATTGAGACAATACAGTATTTTAGGAAGGATAATATAGTGAGTGTTCCAATGCATTATTAGTATTTTTTTCTAAAACGCTTAGAACTGATCAGAATTGTTTTTTTTTTTTTAATATAGTGGTTAATGTAGCGGTTTAAATATAATGGTTAATATAGTGGTTTTAATATAGTAGTTAAAAATCCAATAGGTTCTTCTTTTTACATTTCATATTGACTTGGCGTCCCTAGGTTGCAGGAATCGTTAAAATAAAGTACGACTCGAACCACTTCTTATACTCTTATACTCAAATGTAAGGTCCTCCATGTTTTACTTCGTAACTTTAGATCGAAATAAACATATCCATCCTTTTGTCTGTCCTTTGTCCATCTATATGCGGTAACATAAACGAAAATCTATTTGCCCTGCATTGCTGAAACTTTAATGGAAGATTTACATTCTTATAAGAAAGATCCTGACTAATATTATCGTGGAAAAGCTCGGTCCCAAAGTCACCAAATTCCTTAGAATTCACTTCAGATATCAGGATATCTGATAAAAGACAAGTATCACCTTTCCTGTACTTACATTCTTGTCTTCTTTCTCTCTTTTCAACTGACCTTTAAACTATTAACTATTTCTTCTCAATATTCGTAGCCTCCGAAAGGCTTCTATTTCCTGCGTTTTCAAGTTCTCTTTTTATCAATTAGAAACTCTTTTTCTTTCTTTTTGATCAACTTATTTGGAATGTTAAAAAAAGTATTCGAAAGCCAACTGTAGCTTTTTTCTTTTCTTTTAAAGTACCTTTGATTCACATATTCCAATGAAGTTGGTTCAAAGTAATTGGCTAGAAGTTTTAAATTTCTAATCCTAGCCAAAGTCAGTCTCTATTCGTGACTTTCAGAGCATTAAGCGGCGCTGGCAGCGCTCTCTACCGTCAGGAATCGAGAGATTAAGTCTCTAGTCGACGAAGGAGTATCACACTGATCTCGGACGGAGGGAGGAGAGAAGGAGGAGGAGGAGGAAGAAAAAAAAAGGAGAGCTTGATTTCAGATCTTGAATGACCTTCCACTTGCCACCCGCGCACAGAACCCTCTCGACGTGATGCAATTACAGAGTGGACGCCGTCGAAGCAAGATCGATGGAACAGGCCTTTAAAGAACGCGTGGATGGACTATCCAATCAACACAACCACCATCAACTATCGCAATGGCCACAAACCAAACTGAATAATCAGTAATCAAAACCCATCGTTAGAATCAAAGGTTTAATTAAAATATTAAAAAAAATAACCTTACTTTGGATTTTTTTCCGATAGCTTTTCTGTTGATAATTCTTATAAAAGTCAATTCTCTTTAGTTTTATGAAGTTTTTAGATTACTCAAGGGATAAACTAATTAATGACGTCACAGTCTTTTCCAAACTTTTTACTAGAATTTTACGTAATTAAATGCAGATTTTCTCTAATATCGGGATTTATTTTTTCAGAACACTTACAACAAAGCTAGGAAAAATCATAACTGGGAAAATAATACTATTTTGAAACAATCGTCTTCCTTCAGAAAAAAAAAAGAGTAAATACTTCACAGTGTTGACAGAATTAATCAGGATTCCTTTTTTATTAGTTCCTGATGAAGGAAGAAGTGATTCTTTCGAAACTGCATTTTTTAGCTACAGTATATCAGCTCGTGTATGGCTTTGGAGGTGGGCACTGTCACTTGGAAATGGCGATCCGCTTAGATAACCGGTCTCCTATTGATAACTTAAAAAAAACTGCGCAACAATATCAGGAAGAAACGTTCTGGTCTTGTGAACGACGATGTGATCCTACTTCATGATAATGCCTAACCAAACGGAATACACAGAACTTGCTGAATGGTTTCCACTGGGAAACTTTAGGACATGCGCCCAAAAAATTTGGAATGATCCGGATTTGGCTCCCGGTGGTTTTCATCTATTCGCTGCCTTAAAAGAGTCCAGGCAATAAAGAACGTTCACATGCAATGAAGTCCAACGTGATGCTAAAAAGTGGTTACAACAGCGGGGCCCTGACTTTTATGCAACTGGAATGGACAAACTGATCAAACGTTGTGACAAATGCCTCAATCGTCAAGGTGACTTCGTAGAAAAATAGTGTATCTATGCCACTTTAAGGGTACCATCTCATTTTCTTACACAAGCTTTGTAAACTTTTTTTCTGATCGATTTACATATATATGAAGATACTTCCGTAAAGTAAATTATGTAAAATTCAACTTATAGTATTGATAAAAGATTTGAGAGCTGTCTCTGTAATCTTGTTCAAGATATCTGAAAATAAAAGAACCAAGAAAGACAATAGATTAGAGAATTTCTGAAATTATGTCGATCTCTTTAAGAAAAGATATCGGATCTCTTAAGAAAAGATGTCGGATCTCTTAAGAAAAATCAGACATTATGTTGTCATCATTTAATGTATGTAATAAGCTTAGTACTCTTTTATTACTTGGAAAAATTTCATTTATTTAAACCAAAAAATAGGTTTCTTAACATTTCTGAATTGAAGAACAGCCTCCTAGTTATTTTGAATTTTGTTAAATAAATATTTCGATTGAGAAAATCAAACAATGATTAGTAGTTTTCATTCTACTAAAATATCTTTTGTACTTGTTGATAAAATGCAGCCTATAATTATTTATTTATTTAGTAATGTGAGTTTTCATTTACTCAAGTTTTAAATTTAAAAAATGACAAAAAAAAAAAAAACAACGTTTGAATTGGCAAATAAATGAAATACAAATAAAGTGATTTAATGGAGAAGGAAGGTTTTTTTTTTTTTCGAAAGCGTTGTCTTAAGACTGTTTTCTTATGAAAGGAAACATCAACTCCTAATTACCTTCCTTTGTTTTTAAATTCTTCCAGGGAATCTTCCGGAGCACGGGAGCATTGGAGATGACAGGCGAAGGGCTACCGTGAACAGGCAGCAGGTGGCCTTTGCGGTTAACTAGGTTATGTAAACATATGATGCGGCAGGATTGGACAAAGAACTGCACGTGCACCTATCGAGTAAATCGCGCATGAAAATAGCGATGCAATGGAAGGAAAGAGTCACAATCAAAAGACAGAAATGGAAGAGGTTTTAAAGGAACTTACCACTGAAGTAAATAAAACAAGTTAAAATCTATTGATTTGTAGATAAAGATTCAACAGAATCATGATAAAATAGAGGTTGTTGAATCTTCTTAAACCTTCTTTCTTTCAGAGTGAAAAGAGTTTGTCTTAAAACTTTTGAAATATTGTTCATAGTTTCTTACTGCACTTCAGAGATGGATGTACTGATTGATGCTTATTATTTGCGCTAAATTTTTAATGGAAAAACAGGTATCAGTTGCGGAAAAAACTGAAAATCGGAGAAACAATGACCGGAGTTTGGTGAATATACGGACTGTTTGAAAAAGAAAAAGAGTTGGTCGGAATGCCTCGAAACCTCTAATCAATAGAGAAATGCAGGTTAAGTTATCAGTCCATGCACGAAAATAAAATATAATAAAATATAAAACTTGGAATTTTCAACTATTAGTTAAGTCCTTTCATTAAAATTGAAAAAAGTTAATATATTTGAGAGATAATTTTTATTAATTGGAATTATAATGAATTTTGAATTGAGTGTTTTGTAAAAGTATTCCTAGATATTCTGTAACAACTTAAAAAATTAAAATCATTGATGATATAATGTAAATAAGTTATTTTCATGGGGTGACGTATCTAGATTTAAATGTATAATATCCAAGATACAGAATATTCCGAATATTTCTTATTCACGATCATCAACAGATCAAAAAACACAGGAGATCTTGGATGATACAGACTCGAAATAGTGTTTTTTTATCATTTTAAATTCCAGTGGGTTTCCATTCTTCTTCACATTTCGTATCAAATATCTTAATTTTTTATAAATTGAATGAGACTCAGAATTATTTGTATGTTACTCCCTTTCGAAGTGATTCGCCGAGAGATAAAACTCAGACATGGTCCTAACATAAATTCCCAAATCTTAGCAATGCTAATTATTAAATTTTTTAACGTCAAAATGAAATCTTTTAAAAAAAAATGGAGGATATTTTTTTAAAAAGGAAAATTGGTATTCTGATAACACCTCAATGAAAATTTATATTCTCAATAAAAATTTGGGAATTCTTCCCTTCAGAATACTTAAATTATATCGAGAATAAAAGTTAAATATTGAGAATAATATCTAATTATGGAATGGTATTAACTAATGATTATAATGTTTGACTTTTTTTTTTTTTTTTTGTTTTTTTTTGCTTTTCGATTTCAGTATTTTCTTATCATTTTATTTCCTTCTAGTCTTTGTAAGAAACTGTCTTTCAAGAGTTCCTCGAATATATTTTTATTGTGCAGTAGGATTAAGTTTTAACGGGCTTTTATCGGTTCCAGTTCCCATTTGATCGCGAATTGGCGTTTTCCAGTAGGAAGTTGGACGTTCTGCATTGACTGACTGCGGGGCAATTACACCCACCAATGAGATGAACATAACGTCATCATTCCAAAGAACAAGAACAAATTACAATTTCTCGTTTTCGACGACGAGTGGTATTTCAAAAGGTAAAAATCAAAAGACCTCCCCTCAAGACACTTTTACCGTCTCCTTTATTAGATCTCCCAATCAGTTCTTGTGAGTCATTGCGTCGTCTTTATGAGCTATTGAACCACTCCACCGAATAGATACGCCCCCGTCAGACGAGCCATTCAATTACTGACTGTTTACCCGAAAGCAACCCCTCACTTCAATGGCATCCTTCAAATTTTTGATTTGGAACACATAAACCTCTTAATTGCATTTCTCTCCCGAAAAAGAGACAACTTGAACTTCAGCCCAAGTTCCAACAACTATTCTAACAGTTTGCCTCAGATCCCTGTGGTCTATTGTTAGAAGGATAATAACGCTACTGATGCATTACTTTCTTTCTGTTACATTATCATAACAATGGATTTTAATTAACATTATTCATTGTTTCGGTAGCTTAACTGAAAGAAAGAACTGTCAATGTTAGTTAACTAGCAATGGTCCGCAATTTCTTAGCCGAACTATATGTTGTTTTTAGAAATAAAACTTCTCCAAGTAGTTGTCGTCCAGTTTGGGAAAGTTGTAACTTTTAATAATTCCATTTGTAAGTTAAGTAAATGTAAGCATTGGGAAACTGAAAATCAATTTAATAGTTTCGTTTTTAATCAACATTTTGTTGTACTATTCAAAGAAACTGCGATTCATGAAATCAGCATTACTATAGTTGGGTCACTTGTTTGTCTCTTTCCTAGCAACTTTTGAAGCAGTGAACGCATCTTTTTTAAACTTCTTATTTGTATTTACTATGACATAAGACAGAAAATAGTCAAAAAAGGACAATGAGCACAAATGTATGGGAAGTTGCCCCATCCCTGTATATTGATAAGATATATATCTATAGAAATATCTCCTTAAATAGAACATATGTTATTATTACGACTCGTCTCAATTATTAGTCCGTTCGGAGTTATATAATTCTATCTAGATGTGACTATCTAGTCGACATCGTAATTCTCGAATTTATTGTTTAATTAACTTTTCATAATTATTTTACATAATTAATAATTAATATTATCATTTATTTCTAGTAAATAATAATTATTTACATGTAATAAATGAAAATAATGTTTACTGTTACTGAAAATAATTATTAAGTGATAATTAATTAATACATCCGAGAATTAAGATGTCAACTAGAAAAGTCATATCTAGAATTATATAACTCCGAACGGACTAATAATTGAGACAAGTCGTAATGATAAAAAATGTGCTATTTTTGGAGATCTTTCCTTACCTATATAACTTATCGCTATACAGTGGTGGGGCAGATCTGCCCATTCTCCTTTGCCTATGAAAGAGACAAAAAGTCTTAGAAAAAGAGGAAAGCATTAAACGCTAAACAATAAATTCCTTGATGTAGGCTATAAGATTAATCCACTTACTAATCCACTGTAATTTGCATGTGACTTAAGACAATTCAAATTAATTGGTTTCAGACATTCACATATCTTACAAATAATTAGTAATAACTTGTTACTAATTTACAAATATACGGAGATTTATTATCTTGGAGTCTTCTCACAATTAAAAAAACAAAAAAGAATGGAAATCAGATAAAATAAAATCATTTTAAGGAACATTTTAAGGAAACTAAGTTTATTCTCTTCGTCTGATTAATAATTAGCAGCAAAGATGTCTTTGTTGTCAGTTGCATTCACACTACAAATATCTAGTATTGTTACATCTACTAATAAACTTCAAACATTTTCAAGTCAATTCATAACATATTAAGAGTTAATTACTTTTAGAATTTTGGCAAATATTAAAAATATTCTATTTATGTTTTCTAAGTTATCTTTCTGTTATGTTGGCTGATTATTAATGGTAGCGAGAGATGAGTTCCTAAGCTGTTAGATTGAATTGATTTTCTTTCTACTACATATGCATTTCCCAATGGATTCTATCCACTTAGTTCATCTAAGGAGGAAATAATTCTTTGGAAGCCCTTAAGTCTTATAATACCCTCGAGTATTTCTCGTTAAAAGCTGCATTAGCTCAATGGATCTGTCTTTAGGTGACAATATTTAGTGGACTTTGAAAGTTTAACAAAAATGGAATAAAGTATGATGTTGAAGTGAGTGAAAAAAAAATTAATTTACAAAACAGGTCAAAAAATGTAATTGTGAGACAGTTAAATGGCAATGATTTATATTCACTCATACCAATATTCCTGAAATATAAGAGATCTATTTAAAAACGGCCAGATTCACCCATATACGAATGAAACAAGTTGAATTTACCAGCATCTAGGAATGTTTGCATAGTTATTGTTATGCTAATAGTATAGGATGTGCAACGTTTCGAACTGAAGTTAATAAGAAGTCAATGCGGGCTGATTTTAGAACTTAATTCAGTGTCGTCCAATTTTAAAGTGCATTGATTAGTTCCAAGTGAATCGAAATAAATTATTATACGGTATATTTAAAAGATTTCTTGTTACATATTATTTAGTAGTAATCTGCATTACAAATCCATCATCGTACTAGTACAATACTTATCAGGTAAATTTACCTAATGCATAAGGAAAATTAATATCTTTAGATCTATAAAATATCTAAAAAAAAAGAAGAACGAATTTAGGATTTTATTGCAAACTACGATCGGTAGTGCTTTTAGATCTGGCAAAAATACTCTACATGTACGGGCCTAATCGCTCTGTGGTACAGGAGCAGGGCTGTTGCTGGAGAAGCAGGTTTCAATTCCCGCGGTGGTCAAGGATTTTTGCCTCGGTGTTTCCCCACTAGACGTGTCCTAGGTTTCACCCTGCCCTCTATAAAACGGGGCCATGTTTCTTTGCGGGGTTAAAAGCAGAAGGACGTCAGTCTGACCACCCGATCCCAACTTCTTCCCAATGGAATCGTTGAAGCCTATACTGTCAATGCTGAGAATGATATATACATTATGTATATACTGCATATGTATATATAATGGGATTCTTTAATTTAAAATTGATATTTGATTCATATTACAAATTATATCAAAAATATATATTTTTTTTATATAATACAGACATAAACTACACCGAAGGAATCCAAACAGTTTTGCACCTGGATTCATGACTATCCCTACTTCACACTTATTATTCACGGAAGAATATTTGTTCTAGAAGAGTGGCAATAGTGATTTGGAAAGGCGTGAATAAGCATTGGATGCTCTGTATCTTTTAAACTCGAGCCGTCAATGATATCTCTTTTAACAGAACAACTGACAGGCATTCAGATCTTTTAAGCGTATTCGGATTACATGACTTCATCGTCATTAAATGACAGCCTCCAATTTAATATCTTCCATAAACGGTCCTTGCTTATGCTATGGGGTTTTTATTACTTTGGCAACGAAGCAGCCAAAATTCCAATTTTCCGAACTCCATTCTAATCCTGCGGAATTAGTGCCATATTGGAGCGCGATGTCAGTGGAGACACCCGCGTTGCTGCCAATTCTGATTTCGTTTAAGCGCACAACTTCGCAGGATAGGACATGCTATCGTTCCCGCGAGAGAAATCGCTCGCGCCAACACTTTCATGAATTGTAAATATTTCAGTCGATTTCGAGAGAAGAAAAATTTCCCGTTGACTGGAGAAGTAAAAAAGATATAACCTCTCCTGAAAATATACTTGAATTTCAGATGAGTTATCAAACCATGGTTCTAAAAGGTTTTCTTTTGCCTTTTTTCACGGATTCTGGGTTATTATGATTGAGGAGTTACCAAACAACAACCCCAAAAAGTATAACTAAACCAATGCAAATCTCTGTCTTGTGTAAATTTCAATGTCTTTTAAATGCATAAATTTTCCGTAATAATTCGTTGTTTTCATTAAATTTTCATTAAAAACGTAAATAAGTTTCACAATAAGCACTAAAATTTTTGAAATCCTTATTTTTAGTTACAATTTAACTAAATGCTAATTAGAAACTTTATTATCTGTTAAAGTGAATAATTTGATTTTTAAACTACCAATAAATAAAAAACAATATTTTAAACTACTAAATTTAAGTTTATTATTAAGAATATCATAGAAGCTTACGAGAAAACTATCTAGACAATTAACATTGTGTCGCAATTGTGTTGCAAATTCGTAAACGACCCGAAAATCGAAGATTCGTCAAATACTTATCTTTTTGATAGTGACAAAGAATATTCATGTGAAATTTCGTGCTATAAATTAAAGTGGTTTCAGAGATATACGTAGACTACCCTTCAAGATAGTTTGCCTGTTAATATCCCGTAGACTGGATCCGGGTTTTCTTTGTTCTTAAATTAAGAAATTTAATTAAAAAGTTAAGAAGAATATTATTTATTTCAAAATATTAGAAAAAAAAGAAAAAGAAAATTCATTATCATAAATAAAGAATGAAAGTAAAAGACAGGGAAAAAAAAAGGGAAAAAAATTAAATACAAAAAATTAAAAAAAATATTGCCATCACTAACCATACCTTCAAAGGCCAGCGTTTAACCGCTGCTCCACAGCAACAGCTCTAGTGTTAAGACAGAAGTGAGGTAATAAGCCAGACTTGAAAATTATATAAAAGTTTGAAGGAGATTAAATTAGGGGGAGGTGAAGTTGTGTGCAGGTTTCAAAGTGTGCCTGTTATTTCCGCAAAGAGTATTTCTGCAAAGTTTGGCCCAAATCGGTCAAAGAGCCTTCATTTTAGTGTTTTCATTATATGTTTTTTATACTTGTGTGCAGGCTGAACTTTAAACCAGCGCAGTATTGTTTGTTACTATTCGAAAAGCGTTTCTTGGCTATATTCTATAGTTGCCCTTTGATGTTGGTAGACAACGGTCTTCTTCTTCTTCTTCTTCTTAGCCTGGTTCAGTCCACTGCAGGACATAGGCCTCCCCCAATTTCCGCCACCTTCTTCTATCTTTTGTCTCTCTCCACCATCTTGCACCCCTGAATTTCTGTAGGTCATCTCTCCATCTCTTTTTTGGGCGTCCTCTTTTTCTCTTTCCATTTCTTGGCTGCCATTCCGTTATAATCGAGTCCATCTTTCATCATTCAAAATCAAAAAAGATTTTTTCTCAAGAGAAAAAACAAGAAAGGCCACAACAGCCAAGGCCGAAATGGGCACTCACTTCTACCGATAATGACCACTTCTCAATTAAATGACATTTCTGGCTTAAATCCATCTGGAAGGCCAGAAATTGATGAAAAATTGAGAAAACCTCCACTTAGATCAAAAACTAAACTTTACATTTGCACCTACAATGTTAGAACCCTACTGGGAGAAGACAGACTAGAAGAATTTGAAAATGCTCTCAAATCTCTTAATTGGGATATTATAGGACTGTCAGAAGTGAGAAAGGAAGGAAACAACATAATAGAAACAAAAGACTATATACTACATACATTTGGAGAAAAAGGTGGACAAGGAGGAGTTGGAATAATGATTAGGAAAAAATTGAAATATATGATTAAAGACTTTACACCAATATCTTCTAGAATTACATCAGTGACTTTAAGAATAAATAAATCACAAACTATGAAGATTTATCAAGTCTATGCTCCAACCTCCAGTTACCCTGATGAAATAGTTGATGAGTTCTATGAAGAATTAGAAAATAGTATAAGACTACAGTCAAACTCATATACTTGGACCTTAATTATAGGTGATTTCAATAGTAAAATAGGCAAACAAGATAATGGAGAAATAATAGTTGGAAAATTTGGAATAGGAAATAGAAATGAAAGAGGACATAAATTAGCAGGATTCGCTGAAAGTTACAGGTTCTTTATAGCAAACACTTTTTTTAAGAAAAAAGAAATTCGAAAATGGACCTGGAAATCACCTGATGGAAAAACTAAAAATGAAATAGACTTCATTCTCAGTAGCCAATTAGAAATAATTAAAGATGTCTCAGTAATAAATAAATTTGATTTTGACAGTGATCACAGGATGTTACGAGCAAAAATAGAAGTAGTAACAGGAACAAGAAGAAAATTCATAAGAAAGAAATTCAACTTAAATGGGGAGACATTACATATGCATGGAGAAACTTTCAAATTGAATCTATCTAGAGAATTAAACCTACTCGCAGACAAAGCATATACATCGACAACTGAAAAAATGGAAAATATTTACTCAGCAATTGAAAAAAACAAATGAAGAAATGTCTAAAGCCTTTAAAAATACTAAAAACAATTCCAGCAAGCTAAGCCAAAATACAAAAGACCTAATAAAGAAGAGAGAAGAAATGAGAAAAAGAAGACATCTTGGAACAAGAGAAAATATAGAATTTGTAGAAACAAGAAAATTGGTAAGAAAGGAGATAAGAAATGATATCAGGTCTTTCAACTTAAATAAAATAAAAGAAGTTATTGAAAACAATAAATCTTTAAAAGTAACTAGGAAGAAACTTAATAGAAGACAAAATTGGATGCCTTGTCTAAAAAACACAAAAGGTGAGATAATATATGATAGAAAGGGAATTATGAACATTTGCGAAAATTTCTATTCAAATATATACCAAGACGTACAAATTGAACGAACAAATGAAAAGTGCAATGAGGAAATCCCAAAAATACTGCTTGATGAAGTAATAGACACCATTTCAGAAATGAAAAATAACAAAAGTCCTGGTCAGGATGGAATATTAGCGGAGCATTTAAAAGAAGGTGGAGAAATACTGTGGAAATCCCTAACAGACTTGTTTAATGAAGTAATAGAAAAAGAAGAGATTCCAGAGCAATGGAATAATGCTGTTATTGTTCTCATCCATAAAAAAGGGAATCGAGATGATATAGATAACTACAGACCCATTAGCCTCCTATCTCAAGTTTATAAACTATTCACAAGAATACTCCTAAAAAGACTAACATTGAAACTAGACGAAGCACAGCCAGTTGAACAAGCAGGTTTTAGATCAAAATTTTCCACCATCGATCATCTTCACACAATTAATCAGCTGATAGAAAAATCAAATGAATATCAGAATGATGTTCATTTAGTATTCGTAGACTACACAAAGGCATTTGATTCAATACATCACAATGAGATGAACCAAGCAATAATAAAACAAACACTTGAAGGAAAGTACGCCAGAATAATTGATAAAATCTATGAAAAAGCAACAGCTTCAAT
>JAFIDM010000001.1:104607060-104619400 GCA_023159025.1 Thereuonema tuberculata
AACCAAACTGCTCTTCTTCCAACTCTCCTTCCACCTTAGAATATAAATGTCTGTTCAGTATTCGCAGAAGAATCTTCGCTGAGTGCGATATTAGGCTGATAGTCCTGAACTCACTGCACTTCTTTGCATTATTTTTCTTCGGTATTGGTAGCAATACTGTTTCCATGAAATCATCAGGCCATTCACCTTTCTCATATATTTCATTGCATAATGATAGTATTTGCTTCTTGTCTTCACCCAAGCATTTAACTAAATCAATGTGTATTCCATCAACTCCTGTTGCTTTCCCATTCTTCATTTCCCTAATCGCTAGGGGTGAGTAAGATAGCATGGGGTCTCAAACAGACTCGCGTGCGCATTTTCTAGACCACCCTGGCGCAGTCTATTCTAAAGTAAAGGTGACTCAGAAGCCGTTGCGAAGCAGTGTGATTGGTTTACTAATCACTATCCTTACCATGTTTTTTTTTTCCAAAGACTGTTGAACATGTATTTCTTCATTTTTTAAGAAGAGTAATTGGCCAGAGTTTTAAGCTACGCGAACACCATCCGATTTTGCACCAACTTAGTTGGCCAACTTCGAGTTGGTGCGATTTTGTCAGGCTAGAACACCATCCAACTCGCAAATGAAGTTGGCCGCGGTAGCAGCAATCCCATAATGCAATGCGTTTCCCTCAGCAGCTGTGGAAAATCCGAAAAAATCGAGGTTTTGAAACCTCTCTGATAAATTCTGCCGCATACAATTTATTCTGCAATATATATTCTGCATTTCAGTATAAACTTTATTTATGCGTGAAAGATACTCGCAATACTCTGATATTCATTGTGTACTCCCTTGTCTTCGACTCGAATAGGTGAACATCATTTTAGACGCCATTTCTTTCCATGGCGTGACGTCATGACTGACGTGTTCCAACGCTGCTCTGTGATTGGTAATTCAGACCAACTTTTCCGACCAGCTTTTAGTTGGCCAACTCGAGTTGGTTGTGCAGCAACAACTAAAATTACTGGTAAGTCGCTGAAAAACCTGCTCTAAGTCGTCTCTAGCGACTCGAAAACTGAAAGTTGGCCGACTAAGTTGTTGCAAAATCGGATGGTGTTCGCGGGGCTTTACGTTTCTAGCAGAAGCTGTTTCGCAGATTCGCGTACCCTTCAAGAAAGTTTCCACCCTTCACGCCTTAGGACGAATAAATCGAAAATTCGTCGAATACATAGCTTTTCAATTTTGACAATGAATCAGATCAGATTTCGTGTTTCCAACTCAAGCGGTTTCAGAGACATGAGTACCCTTCAAGAAAGTTTCCACCTTTTTGCACCCCTTTTGGGGTTTATATTTCTAAATGTCCGTTCTTAGTGGGCTACGTAATAAGGGGAACCCATCCCCAAAATATGTTCGTATGTTCAGCAGTTTCCACTGTGCAATGATGTCAGTCACTGAGTTTTGCATTTTATGTTTAAAGATTACAAAGAGAACAGTGCGTTTGGGTTAAAAATGTAAAATTCCATTCAAATATTCCGCTGTTAAAAACCAATTTTGGATCTAAAATGTAATAAAAAATGTCTTAAATAAAAAACTCACCAAGTTAAAATTAATTTTCCCATTTAATAACAGAATCCCTTACTTAAGTCCTGAATGTCAAAATTTAGACAGAATCTATGCTTTAAGCAATTAAACAATTTTTGAATAAAGAAAGGGCTGTAAGATTTGTTTGCACTAAAATTAATTCTTATAAGAGAAAAAAAATGCAATTTCTTTATTTAGTAAATTAATAACTTCAATGACTATTTAATGATTATTTGACATAATAATATTTAAAGAGCGAATTTCAAAGAATAAGGCTTCATTAAACTATTTGTTCTATCAAGATGAACTTTTTTACCTTTGATTCCAAAATTTTAATTAAATTTATCTCCAGAGGTTTTAATCCCTTGTTCCATACTTGGAAGTTGATATAAAGGTTTACCTTAAAGGTAAAAGTTTTTATTGCATCTTATCTACAAATGAAAGGTGAATTAGAAATAAAAAGTTCCAATTCTATAATAATAATATTTATTAATTAGTTAAGCTATTTTAACGTAAAAACTAATTAAACACAGAGACCATAATGCCCCTTTACACATGCAATATATTAACAATTAAAATTAAAACAAGACGACGCACAGTGGGGCAAAATACCTGAATTGTTGGCCAAAACCCCAAAAATTCAAATTAACAACAGAGAGTAAATAACGCCTGGAATCGAGAGTTAGATGTATCCTGCTTACATTACTGTAGCATGAGTCATATGTGTGTGATAGAATCCCGACAAAGTTAATCGAAACTTGACCGTCCTCGCGACTATTTGTTGCGATTGCGATTTCAGTGAAAACACCACCACGGATTCTGTTTAAATATTCGTTAGTGCTTACAGTTATTCAAGTGCTTTTAACATGATATCATTACCAACAGGTTAGTTGATATTTTTTTAATTGAAGTTGATGTATTGTATTTAATATTATTTTTTAAATTTTACTTAAACATGACGTGTTGAAAAACATTACTTTTCTTTGTAACAATTTTTATTTGAAGGGTTTTAGTTGACATCATAGCATATCATGTCTGTAATTTTTAGTTTAACACTAGTCTATGAATTGTTGTTGCAGAAACAAAAAGAAAAAGCTGCGCATATTTGCGCTTTTTCGATTTACGACCTCGGAATTATTTAAATAAAATATTAAAAAAAATTTTTTTTTCTATTTTTTTCTTTTTTTTTTTTAGGATCTGGTTCCACTGATATATTTCTAAGTAGAAGAACCTTATTTGATAAAATGAGACAATCTAATCATCTTAAATTGGAAGAGCAAATACTAAATATGAAGAAATATGTCGAAACACGTACAAAGTGTCCTAAGGAACTAATTCCTGATGTTCACAAGAAAATTTCATTTTTTATATCTGATTTTAAGAAGAGATGGCAAGAGGCTAATAGAAAAGAAGAAAGGTTCCTGGTTAAAAACAAAAATTGGTTGGAAACTTCAATAAATTTCCCGAACTATGCTATTATTTCAAGTCAAAGCATTGGTCGCCCTCAAAAAAGCTTTGATGGATCTTCTGATAGAACAAAACGTCGTAAGACAGAATCGTTGAGAACCAAGCACTCCCCTGAAGAACTATCGTTTGCAGCTCACATGACTTTACGTTCTGCAGGTCAAATAGAGGCGTCCAAGGTAGTGAAAGACGTTACTGCGACATCACCGGCAAGAGCCAGTAAATATCGGGCTGCTTACAAAAGCCACAGCATCACAAAAAGGAGACAACTTACAGGAACAGAAGCCCTTGCCATGTGTATTGAAGCTAAACTTACCAGGCATCAATATAATATAATTAGAGAAAACGACAAACTCAGATTCCCATCCTACCACAAAGTACAATTAGCTAAAAAAAAATGTTACCCGCAAAAAGAAAGCATTGCAGTGACAGATACTGTCGCTGAAATCAAATTGCAGGCCTTACTTGACCACACTGCTTCTCGCCTTTTGGAAGCTCATAAAGACGTTTTGGAACTTCAAAGACCAGAAGACATAAAAAATTTACTTTTGATTTGCAAGTGGGGTTTCGATGGATCTGCACAGTCAGAATATAAGCAAAAGTTTAGTAATGACCCTAATGCTACTGATTCTAATATTTTTATTTCATCTTTGGTACCTATAAGGCTGATATCGGAAGAGCAACAGCAAATTGTCCTTTGGCAAAATGAAAGAACATCTTCGACAAGATACTGTAGGCCTATTAGATTTCAATTTGAGCATGAAACAACAGAGCTAACAAAAAAGGAAAAACAATACATACAAACACAAATAGAACAGCTAAAGTCACTGACTTACGAATTAAATGATACACAAATTGAAGTTAAATATACAATGCTGTTTACTATGGTGGACGGGAAAGTGTGCAACGCACTCACTGAAACCACATCTACTCAACGATGTTTCATTTGTGGACTCACATCAAAAGACTTTAATAATATAGAAAAAGTCTGCGAAACAAACATAATTGACACTTCCCGACTGGAATTCGGATTGTCGATCCTTCATGCCTGGATAAGATTTTTTGAATGTTTACTACATCTTGCTTATAAACTACCATTAAAAAAGTGGCAAGTACGTGGAGACGATAATAAACAAATTGTTGCACATACAAAGAAAACTATCCAGGAGAGATTTAGAATTGAAATGGGCTTATCAGTTGATAAACCGAAACCAGGCTTTGGAAGCAGCAACGATGGGAATACAGCCAGGCGTTTCTTCAACAACCCAGAATTGTCAGCTAGCATAACAGGCGTGGACCCTGATGTCATAAGACGATTTAAAATTGTTTTACAAACAATTTCTAGTAGCCACGAAGTAAATGTAGATAAGTACCGCTCATATGCCCTAGAGACGGCAAAACGTTTTGTACTTCAATATGCGTGGTACCCAATGCCCCCAACCATGCACAAAGTTTTAATTCACGGTCCGCAGATAATACAACATGCGTTGCTACCAATAGGACAGCTGAGCGAAGAAGCACAGGAAGCGAGAAATAAAGAGTTTAAGAAATACAGAGAATGTTTTACACGTAAAATGACACGCAACAAAACAAATGAAGATATATTTAATTTACTTTTGATATCTTCGGACCCACTAATCACTAGCATGCGAAAGGTACCCAAGAAAAAGGTGACGATGTTCGAAAAGGATGTGTTAGACCTGCTCTTGCCACCAGATAGTAGTTTTCGTTCAGATGTTTCGGCTGAAACCACCGACATCAGAGATAATGAGTCTGATTATTCCTCGGAAAGTGAATAAACAAGGTAAAATGTTACAAAATGTATTCAATTTAACTTAATTATCATTCATATGTGTTTTCTTTTTCATTACCTTATCAAAAAATCATTAAAATAATTTTGGCCAACTTTTGATGCATTTCGCCCCACTGTGCGACGTTTCAAAGTTTCAGTAATCGAACTTTATCGTTAGGCAAAGAAAACAAAAATGAATGCAAAAATATTGAGAAGGAATTGTCCTCCAAAATAGCACCAGTTTAGACCCCTCCCATTAGGAGGAAGATTCCATTATAGGAATAATAATATTTGTTCTCAGGATATTTTAGATATCGACTGTGAAATTTTTTGCTGTTATCGACCAAAGTAACATCATATATTTTAAATGTAAAATAAGCTTCTCTGAATAAATATATAGCTCTTTAGAGCTTTTATTTAATGATTAAGTTTTCTGAGTAAAAATCGTTATTTAAAAAAAAAAAAAAAACCACGAAAAAAGATTTAAAATTTTGGATTTTCTAAATAAGCAAGTTTAAGCCTTTCAATGTATGATTAATAAGTTAAAACGTATTTTTATGCAGGAGTTTATTTTCATATGTACAATAAATTTCAAATTATATATATATATATATATACACATATTTAATAATGATCTAGTTTATAATACTACGATTAGAAAATAAAGATTATAATTATCAACATCGTAATATATTTGGAAAATTAGAAGTGCAAGAGTAAAAATATGAAAGTGAGGTCAGCGAATACATCTTTCAAATTCGAAAAGCAATTTCTCTATAAACAGAAGCAGTGAAGCTACAAAGAAGAAAATGCATAATAAAAAAAAAATAAAGATTCGTTAATGACTAAAAAAAAAATATTATAAGGATTCTCAAAGGGCCAACGAATCTCACGCACACTGCCAAGTGCCCTGTTCTGTCCACATGACAGTCTTAAGTATTTTGACAACAGTCAAGAGGACTTCACATCGTGACCGGTCGTTAAGCATCATTTGTCACGTATGTCAATAGAGAGATAAGTTGAAACCCACCTTAGTACAAAAACCACAACGAATGAATAAAGAGCGGAAAAGGGTGCAGTAGAATTTACACATCCATTGAGGAATGAAAACTTCACTAACAACTTACAGTGGTCATTCACTGGAGAAATGAAGAGTATGTTCACTGTACACAGTTTATCTAATGCTGTTCCACAAAAAAAACCAAAATTATTCTAATGGTAAATACCATTTAGGTCCTCCTTTAATTTGTATGAAAGGATGAAGTCATAGGGAAGCAAAGAAAACTTCATACATCACCGCTAAAGCCTAGGCATATAAGGAAACCTACATATTTTATGGTCCCAATGAAAGTTATTAACATCTTTAGGCCTAACTTCTCTGGCCAACATAGTGCTCAGATACGTAAAGTCAGCCAATTTCTGAAGCATTAGGCTTACAGACCACCTTGGACAATAACAAGTATTATCCTCCTCCCGGTAGATGTAAAAGATGGTCGAGGAATCCCGGAATCCTGTGAAGTCAAGTATATGTCGAAGTCGCCACAAGCACATTCCGCTGCCACGAGCCTCAGATTTTTACATAATTCAGTCTCTTATTTACCTGCCTTCGCAAACCTAAATACCTCTAGGTCAGAAAAGAATTTGCCTAGAAAACAACTAGGTCATTTTGTAGCTAAAGCTTATCAACGAAATTGAAACAGAAGTCATCGAACTACAGTAAAATTAACAAACAAAAATACATAAAAAAGAAAGTTTCTCTAGGAATAGTTCATTACAAAATTAAAGTGCTTATGGCAAATCTATCAACGATTAAAGATATATAGACGTATGGGTAGATCAAGTACAATAAAATTTATCCCATAAAACATGATGGAAATTTATTGTGCATAGTATTGTGCATAGTATAAGCCTTTGCTTATATCTTCTTTACAGTTGAAATTGACTGGCGGGATAAAGGAATTTTCATTTTTTATTTTTTTATTTTTCTTTAATGTTATTTATATGAAGGGTAGTTGTTATGTCTACTTGTCTTTTGTTCATATTTCCTTCGATCTCACTGGGTGAATCCAACTGATGAAGGTTAAGAAACCGGAAACAAGCTGTCTCGGATTCCAGGTATCAAAAAATTGAAAATTCGTCGGTGATTGTTGTTTGAGCGCTTTTTTATCCCTCTGTTTTATCCATAAAGTTTTATTTTATGGGGTATTAGAATCTGAGAGTGTCATCTTAATGATTACATTAAAAGTTAGATATCATTTAGATCGTTTCAGTTCGTTTTCAAATGGGTCTTACTTACTTTGCATCGTCATTTTAGGTTAATTTTCAGTGCAGTATTAAACTATTTCATTACTATTATCGAATCTTAATCAGTTTATCTTTTCAATATACCGTATATGCTCCAATAGAGGCCCCCGGCGTTTATTTGCAAAACTAGCCTCGGCTCCCGGCGCTTAATAGAGACCGGCTGTTATTAACAAAAACCCTCACAACGCAATATTTTTACACTTAAATACCGGCTAATATTACAAATAGCTACTTTTATTTGGATTTCACATGCTACATAAAGATAAATGGCGATGTCTTTCTACACCTTTCGCTGCCATTCGTCATCCGAATCTGCAATCACGGGCGGCCGCCTCACCGGCAGTTTCTTTGGTGTATTCCACCGCGCGAATCTTAAAGGCAATGTCAAATGATCGTTTCGGCGGCATTTTGTAAGGCAATGTACCGTAAAGTATTACGCACGACTATAAAGATACGGATGCTTACACTAGTACCGGTAGGCAAATATCAAAGACCAGGCTACTATTAGAGACCGGCTACTATTTGGCCGTGTCCACTCTGTAGCCCGGCGCTTATTAGAGACCGGCGACAATAAGAGACTCTGCGTTTATTGGAGCATATACGGTATACTTTCTTAACGTAAATGAATCATGTTTGATTAATTGGAAAAAATGTATCAATAGAGATAACTACAGTAAAACCCCGTTATTGCGCTCATCAAGGGACCGTGACCCAAAAGAATAATAAGCGGGACAGCGCTATATCGAGGTTTTATTGTACATAGAAAACGTCCAGGGACCGTATAAAAGGAGCGTAAAGAACGGGATAATGCTATAAGCGGGAGCGCTATATCGAGGTTTTACTGTATGTTAAAATTAGAGAAGTATCATTTGGTTATATTAAGAAATCTTTGGTGAAATGATTTGGATTGCTAAGTCGTTAAATTATTATTATTAATAATAAGCGTAAAATTTGATTTGAATTGATATGTTTGTATTAATAATGAACATATGAGTGTAATGTTTGATTAGTTTTTATTTTGTAATCCTAACGGAACTGTAAAGGAAAAAGAAGATTTTTCTTGTCCTCAATTCATCACCGTAATGAAGTTCCACTCAGAAGAATGAAATAAATTAAAGAAGATATTATTTATGAATTTCTAGGAATATATCTTTTCATCAGTTATCATTAACTGTGTGATTCTATCAAATTTCAAAGCATGGAACATTTCAACAAATTACAATTTGAGAGTGAATTTACACTTCATCTACGAGTAATTGGCATCACTATTGACGAGAAATCTGTTAAAGTCTTAATTAGTAAGAGCTGAGATCATTAAAAAAAAAAAAGAATTAGAAGTGCACGTATTCTCAAACAATCTGAATTGACTGAAAAAAATAAAATCAATATGAAATGAAGATTAAAATCGTTAACCTATGAAGGTATATCTATGGAGGATTCACTTATTATCTTTGATTAACTAAGACGTCTGCCGTCCTTGAGTCATCCCATCACAAAAAGACAATTATGCAAATTCGCATTCACTGAACATCAAAACAGCTTAACTTACAACCATATTCGAAATTCAGGATGTTTTAAAACACAAAGCTTAAATGGATGTGAGAATAAAATCAAAACAATAATATTTTTATTGAGGACATATTTGATCAGAAGAAAGGAGCAGTCATCTGATTTACGCAAATGTACGATACGAATGTAAACTACTGATAATTATTGACGGGTGATTTTACTTTATTGTTGGTTTAATCACATAAATTTGTCTCAATCATTAATTAGTGCGGTGTTTTTTCCTGTAATTGTAGTGTGTAATAGCATAGCTAAGGGAAGGCATGGTTGGAAGGGAGACAAAATAGGTCCTTCTGTTTCCCGCAATTGGAAAAATAAGACATTTTGGCCTAGTCTCGACTGCCAAAAAAATGAAGCTACAATAACACGTTTCTATGTAAAGAAAATATCCAAACTTAATTTTAATCTCTTGATTTTTAATGTGCATAATTATCTTGAATCACAGGATTGCGCCACCGCACTTGATAAAAATTACATTTAAAAAATTAAAACATGAATTTAAAAGATTAAAATGAGCACTTTCGATTCGATCTACGAATCGTTGTCAAGGGATGTTATTGATTCCAGTATATAAGGGGCGGGGGTGGGGGTACGAAACATATGATGCTGGATGAGTTTAAAGATTGAGAAATAGGGAGGGGAGGAAGCAGCAAGATTATAAGGGGAAGGGAAAAAAATAAATAAATTAAAAAAGTCATTGACGGTTAAGTTGATTTTCGAAATCTATATTGGGAAATGGAACATACACATAAATTATTGTAACACACACGTTCATTAAGGATATGAACAGATTCCTTGCATTTTCTCTTAACATTGTTGGATCTCAAAACAGAGAATAATTGGGATCATTGGAGTTTAAAGTATGATTAGTGTTCTTAATATGTTCATAGGTCAGATAACTAGAATGTATTCTGCAATATTTTCTGGAACCAACATCATTCCTTACTTCATAAAAATTGAAAGTCAGTAAATTGAGCTATTTTGAATAAAGAATTGAATGTACCATTAATCGATAAGACTTATCTGTCTACCATCGACAAAAATGACAGCAATTAATTGAAATTGCTAATTACAATTTAATGCCGTTTTAATTTGCAGATGTACATTGCAATTCCTGTGCCTAGTAATTAAGTAGTAGCTCATTTACTATCAGATATTTCGGAACACTCAATAAATAATTAAAAAAAAAACCC
The DNA here is from genome assembly GCA_023159025.1 of Thereuonema tuberculata. Classification (NCBI taxonomy): domain Eukaryota; kingdom Metazoa; phylum Arthropoda; class Chilopoda; order Scutigeromorpha; family Scutigeridae; genus Thereuonema; species Thereuonema tuberculata. The sequence goes on from JAFIDM010000001.1 coordinate 104,616,941, forward strand.
GCTTTACCCAAATTTACTATGTTATTGACATATCATAAGCCCAAAAAGAATTACCCATTCCTCGCCGAAGTTGTACCTGAAATCTCATGTCAACTGTTTTTTTAGCTACCCATTTGGAGCTATTATGATAACGACCAAAATCATTTTGTCCTGTCCGTATCACCCCTAACAACTCCCGAACGAAAAGTCGGATCAACAAGCGGATTTCATCATCATGTTCAGAGGCCCAGGCAACGTAGGAATAGCATATTTTCAGGGTCCAACGCCCCAGGGTTCGAGATATTTGGCGTTGTTTTCATTGGATTTCCGCTGTTAGCTTAAATGCAACCATCTCATTTCAGTTATCAGCTGTAGCTTGATCGGTGAAGTCTCGGACTCCAGTGATGAAGGTTGTAGGTTCGCATCTGTACGCTAACTATTTTTTTGTTTTTGTTTTTTTTTGTCGGTTTTTTTTTTTTTTTCCTTTTTTTTTTTTTTTTTTTTTTTTTTTCAGTGTTCGCGTGGATTTTTGTTTTCTTTTGTTTTTGTTTCCTAATTTTTTTTTTATTTTTCCTTATGTTAATGTAGTTGCTTTTTTTATTATTATTTTTAATTTTTTTTAATATTTTGGGTCGCCCTTAAATTTATGCTTTAAGCACACAATTATATTCACTTGTTTTTGTCTTTTTCACGTTGCAAAAAAAAATTCCAAATGAAATTAATCACAAAATTATAGTTCAACTCAACGACTTCCAAGGCATAAAATACAGTAATACAATCATGAAAAAAAAAAAAAAAAAACATGCCGGGAAACGGAAATCAAACCGATTGTGTTTTTCTTAATAAGTTATCTCTGGAAAGACGTCATCTCTGTTTTAAACATTTACTTTTGATGGATTCTTTTTACTTAATTCTTAAGATCGATTTTTTCCCCCTCCATCTTTCTAGAATTTGTTCTCATTCCTTGAATACGACCTCATACCAACCCTGAATTTTTTATTACATTAACTTTACATATCATTTGAAATTCCGAGACTTGCAAAGCGCTGTTCAAATAAATTAAATAGGACACAACTAATGAATTTTAAAAATTAAAACAACTACATTGTGTAGGTGTTCGAGTTCTTCAGCGAAATGACTTTTGCTATTTACATATTGTATTTTTTTTTTAATTTTTAAAATTTTTAGCTTGTAATGTGTAATTTTCATTTAATAAATATATCAAAAGACGCAGCACAAATATTAAAATAAAATATAAACATGTTGACAAAGAATCCTGAAAAGGAATTGAAATTGGTTCGTCGTCGTTAACTTTCAAATGTTTGGATGTTTTTAGTACTTTATTAAAATATAAAATATGCATTACACATACGAAATTCTGCTCAGAAAGGCGCTTTTGAAAATCGTCAAAAATGTTAACAGCTGAGCTTAGGAATTTTACAGTTGTATTAACTAAAAACTACTTCCTTAGTCTGATTAGGAATACATTTTTCCTGTGCGTTATCAGACGATTCAATAATAAACTTACCAATTTATTGTAGAATAATTGCTTTTCAAACATTTCTAAATAAAACAAATTATGCAGTTCTTAGAAATACATTTTATTATTAAAAACAGATGAAGCAACAGTTTTCCGTCAAACGAAAGAAGAGTTAAAAAAAGATAAAATAATAGAGACAAAATAGAGAACATCTTCGTATGCGAGTCATACAGTAGTTGCGTGTGATGTTCGTATTGGTTTTTATTTAGATACAATGACGACGCCAAAAAATTTGCAGGAGGAACACTTGGTTCAAGACCTTTTAAATAGATATTCTGTGTGGGTGATCACGAATTGAACGCTTCATGCCTAAACCAGACATGTTTTTTTTTTTTTTAGAGAGTTTTGTTTTTAAAGATTAAAACTGATACAAAAAATGAAAACATTTTCCAATTTCTGATATTTTAGTATTTGGTTCAAGTATCATCATCTAAGTTCGCATTTGATAATACTATTTCAAATCTTCAGTTTTCTAGAATTTTCTTTAAGTATATTTTCATTACTATTACCAAATATTTTTTTATACTTATTTATTTTAATTAATACAATTACACCATTCTCTTCACGTCTCTTTCTGAGATAAGTAGTTCCTTTACTGGATTCATTGCCATTTAAAATACGACCTACGATGACTAAGCCGACCTTAAGGGGCATCAAGTATTTTTAATAGTCTGGTCAAAACTAGTTAAAAATAACGCTTCTTCCAAAGATCATTGAACCTGAAACTGTTTTTCATAATTTTTAATTCGAGTGTGTCTGTCTGGTTCTCGGCGGGGTAAAGTAATAGTAATAACAATAATTAACAACTTTTATTGTATAATAACAAAAGTTTAACGTGCTGCAAATTGGTTAACATATACAAAGATAAGAAACAAAAGAACTGCACCTGAATCAAATTCAAATTGCCTTTCCGATTCAATTATTAGGAGAGGAGTTGGGTA
>JAFIDM010000001.1:104636973-104654580 GCA_023159025.1 Thereuonema tuberculata
ATGACAGGAAAGTATTTCACTAATATTTTCCTGTATCAGACAAATGACAGGAAATCAAAATAATAACAGTAATAAGAAAGACGAATTTAACCTAATTACTGGTACCAATCATAAAACCATTATTGTAATTTGAAATTCCTGGTATTTTGCAATTCAGAAGAATATTCCTGGTAATTTAAGAATAAAATGGTAATATTCAATGGTATATTTCAACTGATTTGCAGATATTTTACTGCAGAATTCAACGATAGCTTTTCTCCCAACAATAATTATGACAGAAGTTTAATTACTCCACAGTGCATGACATAGGTTAATAATTTATCACTAAAACCTTTACTACAGTGATCCACTCTAAGCAGTATTTCGCAGAGAACTTTCTCTACTAGTTCAGGCTTCTTTATATTTTGAATTTTATATTTATAACAACAAAGGTTCTTGTTGACTTCATAACTGAATATATTGTTGACTAATTTTTTATTAGTGGTAGTATTATAACCGCTTTTAATATTTATTTATATATTAATAATGAAGATACAACGGGCATATAGCCAATTACAGTATCTAGTATAAAAACAAATACAAAAATACAAACATGTACATAGAAAAAAATAAACACGTAGAAAATAACCTATACAATACTATATCTATTGAGGTAGATATTTGAGTCACAGGGACAGAGAAAGTGAGTGGAAAGAAAAGGAGAGAGAAAACAAAATAAAAGAGAAGAAGGAAGAGAGAAAAAATAAAAAGTATAATTATGTAATTGCTAATTTAAAGGTTTTAAGAGTCATATTAAAAAATATCAAGATTACTACACTGTTGGTTGTATTCATCGCACATTCTGATTAAAGGAGAATTTTTGTGACGGTTAGTACGTGAAGAGGGAGTGTGAAAAAGTGATCTGTTCCTAGTACGAATGGTAGTGACGTTGAAATTAATTTCCGCAAGCAGACTGGGATTATGGATTTTATTATTTAGAAGATTATACAGAACAATCAGTGATGCTTTTCGCCTTCTGACTGTCAGTGAATGAAAAGAGAATATATATAGAAGAGTATCGTAACTGATTTCATCAGGATAGAATTAGAATATCTTCAAGAATTTAAGAAACCCTTTTTGTGTTTTTTCAATTAGTTCAATATAAGTTTGCTTGTAAGGTGCCCAAACTATTGCTGCATACTCTAAATGGGAGCATACAAAGGAATTATAAAGAAGAATGAAAGTGGATATTTTGTTATATATAACATATATAAAATATGAAGAGAAGCCTGAAGAAGCAGAGAAAGTCCTCTCTGCAGAATATTGCATTAGAGTTAATCAGTGTAGCAAAGATTTTAGTGACAGAAGTTTATTTGAATTTTGGCATCTCTACAAAATTAAGAGTCAGGTTTTATTTCTCTTTTTTTTTCTCTTAAATTTATTCTCCAAAGCGAAGTAAATCACTCAGAATGAATTAATCTGTAAATTTCATCAGATAAATGAAATGGAAGGAAAAAAGTACAGAACTAATCCTCGTTTCATTATCTATCTGTTCTTAGACACAAGAAATATTTTTTACGTCGATTTTTTTATTAATTTCGAACAGTTCAAAATCCTGTCTGATTGGTAAGTATTTTATAGTGAGTCTTTCATTACCAACAAACAAATAAGAGATAAAAATGATCTCATTCAGAACACTGTAGTTGCCGCATCCAGTAGATTCCAATGAATTGGAATATTGCATATAGGAAGATTTATTTTTGAGGAATATAAAACATATGCAGGCCGCCTAGTCTTGCCTAATGGTAGAAACGGCCCTGAACATATGCTAGTATTATTAAGTATAATGGCCGATCCAGCATAACCTTGTGGCCTAGGTGGCGGTCTTCCGTGAGGCAGATGGGTTCGAATCCCGGCATCGGCAAGGATTTAACTTTCTCCTTCTGTATTTTGTCCGTTTCTGCAGGTGAATAGCTACTACTTCCTCTAGTTTTATTGTGGCACCCTGGGTAACGCAATAAAACTAGCTACTTCGGCAGTCATTCCATCGTATCGATCTCCTGGCCTTTCAGTTACCATTCGATTAAAAAAAATTAAATATAAAAAAAAACTTTATTAAAGTTGTTAAAATATTTCTTTGGGCGGCGAAAACAGAATTAACTTAAGACTAGTCCTGAAAGATCCAAGCAATTGCTTCAGTTAATTGAAACGACTTGGAAAACAATGTTCATTTGACCTTGAACTTTAAGCTCAGTCCAATCTTCAAACCTACCTAAAACTCATTAAAATTGATTGGTTGTCCTGATAATTCCAGAGAGCAAGAATTTCCACAAATTCTTCTGACAAGTCCAACATCCATTCCCTAAGGGTTTCAGAAGTAAAGACTGGTATTTTGTAATCACTTTCCTTATTTTATCATTTTATTAAAATATTTATTAGAGTTGTACAATTAATGAGATTTTTAATAAAAAGAAAAGCTGACCATCACGGAAAAAAGTTAATCAACTAAAGACCCTTTACATACTGAGATAAGTCAAACCAAAGAAGCACAATAGAAAATGTAGTTTTGAACAGACAGCAAAGCTATTCAGTGGATCGAGCCGACTGAGATTTCCTACATATTTCGTCTCCAGGAAAGCATACTTTTAATGCAAGTAAAATTTGTATCACAGTCTGTAATAGAGTCTGATGGAAGACAAAATATCGACTTAAGATTTTTTTTCTTTACAGGAAAACAAAAAGGAATTTTGAATTCTCATGAACATATTTTGTCTTTGCGTGTAATTGTAGATGTCAATATTGACTGTTGGTAAGGCAACTCAGATCGTCCTGCACCGATATATGCTAAGTAGAGTGAAAGTAATGCCAGCATGTTAAGCAATGTAATTAGTTTCTGGTTTACGATTTTCATTGTACTGTTTATGAATGATAATGTGTTACAACTTGATTTTAAAAAAATAGATGTTCAGAACAGTTTAACGAATCAAGTGTTTAATAAACACTTGATTCGTTAAATTGTTCTGAACAAGCTATTTTTTTTTAAAATCAAGTTGTAACACATTATCATTCATAAACAGTACAATAAAAATCGTAAAACAATACCTTAAACGAATTTATTAAGCAAATTAATTAAGCAAACTTTTTTTCTTGCTAAGGTACTAATTTAAAGTATTTAGTACCTTAACAAGATTAGATTTTGGTTTATCTAGATCAGTTTTACTATATCTATATATAGAAAATCACATTTTCCAAAACAACTTTAGATAATGTAAATTAAATATAGCAATGATTGTATAGCTGTTTAAAAGCGAAATCGACTTAGTAGCTAGCAGTTGACTGAATAATATACTTTCTTCCTTGTAATTCAGTTTTCTGTCGCGTACTTTTTAATTGCCAATCTTTTACTAACGTCGTCTCCTGACAGATTTGATGGCGTCGACATTGTCATGTGTCTGCAGTTGCACGAGACAACTTAGTACAAAAGAGATTAGATTAGGAGAATTGGTGGGTGGCTAATAGAATATCAAAAAGAACCAGAAAGAGAACATGGCCTTTTTCCTCGTTTCAATTATAATATCTCATATAGCTGAGATAAGTGGTATATTAACTTGAGATTAAATAATAGGTAAAAAGTAAATGAGATTCATCAAATCAGTCAGTTTCCCTGTGTGAGTATCAGCGCTCAATTACACTAATTTCTCCACCAACAAATAAACTTCTCAACAAATTTCTCAGTTTCTCAATTATAAGCATGTTGGTTTAAGAAATCTTTTCAGAAAATTAAAAAATAAAGGAAATCGCAAGATTTTAGGAAGTGGATATAAAGTTCTTCAAAAACTTCTTGTTGCTTTTCTTCTTAAATTTTTAAAAAGCATGAAAATGGAAATAAACTATCTTAACTATTTTCGTATATTAACTGGTCATCGTATTTTAGGCAATTATTGCTGAATGGAATCGTATAAAGAACCACAGCCAATGCTAAGAACTTTTGATTTCTTGCAAAGTTAACTATATAGCTTCTGAATTTGTAAAACTCATAAGTAACAATCATTATCTAAAAAAAAGACGAAGAATGAAGGCGAAGAAACTAACAGATCATATACAAGCAGGAAAACGCGTTCATACAATAGATGAATTAAAATCTTGTAAATGAAAACAACATGACGCAATAAGCAAAGAAAGAATAAAATATAAAATGTGATTGAGGAAAATGAAAGAAAAAACCAGATTAGAAAATAATGGAACAAATTTAAGAAGATAGCATTGAATCATGTCACTGTAATTCTGCGAAAGCTATGACAGTCCGTGATAAGGATTCTTTACAAATCGAAACATGTGTAATTATCAGAACAGTTGATGATTTTTGTCAGTAAGTTATTTTTTATAGTAATATTGGATTTCATAAGCTACAGGAATCGTACTTCTGTCAAAATGGTCTTCAGTTGTGGATATAATTAGCTCCCCTCCCCATCAAATTCAGGGCCCAGTTACCAAATGCTCCCTCCTCCCATGTTGTGGTCAAAACCATAGATTATATGAAAGTATTTTATATAAAATGTAGACTTAAATTGTAACTAAAGAAATGAATGCTGAACCAGTCAGCAAAAGTAATGGGTTCGAGTTTTTAGAGCGCCTTATTTTAGTTTAAGTTAAACCTGTTCGATTCACATATGATATTTAAAAAGCAGTTGAATTCTGCATAAAGTAGATAACACTTTTCTTACTGAGGTTAAAAAAATAGTAAGTAGAAATTAATAAGACCAATGTAGGAAGTGGTTCTGATGTCACTTTACATAGTATTTTTACAATGGTCTAATAAGTATTTGCTTAATACGTTGCAGATCTCATTTAAATTGTGATCATATTATTACAATTTCAAATGCGTGATGATGAAACTACATCTGTACATTGAAAAATTTATTTCGTTTGTCTCACATTTCTGATCTCAATTACTATAAACAATATTTCTTTTAGATGTAGAAATTTAACGTGTGTGAAATTAATGGTGTAGTTTTAAAAAAAGGCCAGACACATAATAATTGAAAAAAATAAAAACATATTAAAAACTCGAGCAGGTTTCGATCGTAAAAGACTTGAAAAAGATCGGGAGGTCCGATCGAAACCTGGTCGAGATTTTAAAGTGTTTTATGTTTTTTTTAATTACTGTATGTCTGGCCTGTTTTTAAAACTACACGATATTTCTTTTACAATCGTGTTTCTAACAAATTCCATTATATTAAAAAGCAATTAAGCAATAAATGATAAATAAATATAATCATTGAGCATTGATATTATAATAAGGTAAACAGTAAAACTAATTGCAACCATTATTTCCCTAATAAGAATGTATTCCGCTTTCAAGCCATTTCATGAAAGCTAATGAACAGGGAGTGTCAGGATAAAGTTATGGATTGTTCGTGAAGATTTTAAGGTAGAAATATATTTTTTTAATATTGTTGTTTTCATCATTATTGAAGTTAAACAAAGGTTCTGCAACGATAACATAAAAAAAATGACAAAGCAAAATCAATTTTACATCAATTGCTATCTTGCAATTTTCTACGAATAATAGGCCTTCCTTAAACACATTGATTTCACTTTAATAAAGCAAACGTGTAAATATTTTAAACTAGATGGCTTAAAACTTCCATTATCTATCTTTAGACGCAGTTATTGATTCTAGTTAATTATGCCTTACACAACAAATTTAATCACTGACTTTGTTTAACTTATTTGTTTATGCAAATATATTTCGCGTTAAGCTTACAATGGAAGGAAGACCTTCATTAGTGTTGAGATGCAGTTGAAGGCTTCGTGACTCCTCTTAATTATTGGTAAATGTGTTTACGGTTGGACTTCTGTTTACAACCAAGGTTCAGTTGTTGACACTTGAAAAACTGTCAAGGTAAAACAACTCTTCGCCAGACAGTCAATGTTAAAGTGGTCATGACGTACATAATAATGAATTTAAAACATCATTCCTATAATTACGATTCCAGTCTATTTTTAATTTCAGTAAATCGCTGTTTCTGATATTCTCAGAAAACATTGTATAACAATTTTAGTAGTTAGAAGATCAGCAATCAAACTAAATACACAGGAACAGATTAATTCTTGCACTGAATCGACAGCACCAATGAAAATATATTCTCGGAAAAGATATAGCAAATAAATCCAAATGAAAATTAACGTGGAACTGATTGGTTCCATCGATTAAACACACGAAAACCAAAGCAATTCATAGGTCAACCAAAAGCAAGGATTGATTATTTTCAGCAACGTATCTCCCAGAAAAATAACATCTAAAATGAATGAATCGGAAAGAAACCGTGCAGATCGGATTAAATACCTTTACCCTTTACAAATAAATGATTTTCTGTTCGAGTTCGCTTCCAACTTTTCCATCGGATTGCAGGGATTTTTACCGGTACTGTTTAAGATACAACGATTCAAAAATTAATTATTGCTAATTGATTTGTAGCATAAAGTATATATTGAAGTTAGAGTCATTTACAGATAAATTTTCTCAGTATAATGAAGAGAAACGACCTAATTTCATTCAGAAAAACACGTCAGCGCAGGGCAAACCACGATCAGCGGAACTTCCCCCAACAAAAGCCAATTACATTTCCTGTACGACAACAGTCTATTCAATTTATTTCAATAAACAGCTAGATTTACATAAGCTGATGTCACAAACTTCATTCAAAATATCCACAATAGATTTAAAATTACCAACAGATTTTACTACGTAATCATGAATCTTCAAAATATAATGTTGTATTTTCGTTCAAGTGCCATTACACTCTTTAAACTACTCCTTAAGGGAAAAATAGCAAAGGCCTTCAGGAAATTAGAATCCTAGTTTATAAAAGAAGTGATATTTTCTAGCGGATCCAAAGCTTTCTTAAGAAGAGTGTAGGAATTGAAGAATTATCTGGAGATTATCTGGAATTAAGTCTTTCAAACAACTGAGACAAGTTATTGGCTAATGTGAATATTAGAAGTTAATAAGTCACGTGATAATTTAATGGCATTCATCTAAAATCACTCAAAAATATAAAATGTATAAATTATAAGCCGTATTCTGAATTTACCTAAGTAAATTAATGATAATGTAAATAAAGTAAATAAATGGGGAAGTAATACCGAACCTCCACAAATCCTAAACTAACAACAAAATTATACATTAAAAATAAAGAAAAAAAATTCATATGCTGGCATCCGCTAGCCTCAATGAATTTGTTATGCTTATTTGTTTTTTTTTTCTTTATTTTTAATGTGTAATTTTGTTTTTAGTTTAAATTTGCGGAGGTTCCATATTTCTTCCTACTGCCACTTCAATTCACCTCCGTTATGAGACCTCTTTGTTCATTGTGACTACTCTCAACTGATGATTGCCAAGTTAGCGTGAAACAGACTGTCTTGAGATGTCACTACAGAGCATTCGTCTCAAATTTTAAAGTAAATAAATGTAGTTCAGTAAAACATTTAATTCATTCCTTCATTTTATTTACAAAAATTATCCCCAAAATGTTATATTTTTATTCACATCTCATTTGCTTAACTTTTTTAGTTTTATCAAGCTTTATTGTGACAAAAGTATTTTTATTTGTGTGCTTTAAACATTATATGGAAACGTCATTGAGTCTATATCCAGCTACACAATTATTAAAAGCTTTTCAGCTTTATTTTTTGAAGCAATTACATCCACATTTCAGACTATTTAATTCGATTTCCTTCCCACCATTTAATTTATAGGTTAATGAATAATATTTCAAACTTTCCTTTTACGATTGATTATGCTTCAAGGATATCTTATTTTCCTTCCATCAACTGAAAGGACAAATCTGGTATCCGAGTCATTCAACTCCATTAGCCATTGATTAATAAATCGATAAAAAAAAATATCTCAGTCACTTGAGCAACAAACAAAGCCGTAATACAGCACCTGTACAATAGAAAAACATTTACCAAAAACAGCTCCATCGCATACATTGAAGCATTTGAAAAACTTGAAAACAGTTGTGCTTCCTTTTATGGATTCTGAGACAACGCATGATTATATGTACGAAAAAGAAAACAATGTTTGATAAAAATCTAGAAATAAAAGTTTTTTTTTTTTTTATTTTTAGTTTGCAGTAAAATTTTATACTAAGTAATTTTGGCTTTAAGGAAGCTGTAGTATTTTTCTCTCTATGTTTTCAGATTTATATATTTCGAATTATTATTATTGCAACACAGTACACTGTTAATGAGAAATTTTTCAGACACGTGAAATAAGGTCATTCTTATTATTTTCATTATTCAGTTCTTAACCGTCATTTTTATATAATGTCAGCAAATTCTAAATATAATTTTAGCTTAAGTTTTTTTTTTATTTTGTTGTTTACTATTTTATAGATTTTATAGATATTCTTTTATAATACGGAAATTCTGAATTAAACAATCACGTTTAAAAATGACATGCACGCGAGCTATCATTCTAATATTAAACTAGCATTGCGTTTTCATTGCGCTTTTATTTATATATTTCTTTTAAGCAGGTAAATATGTTTGTGTGTATATATATGTTCCGTTAAAACTGTACCAAACTGAATGTTAAGCAACTAATATTAAATGTAAATTTTTATAAATGAAAAAAATACTTACAATTGATATTATCATTTTTTGTAGTGACTTATTATGATAATTGATTTGTTTAAGCATACAGGCCTAAGTTTTAGTTTTAAAAAAATAGACTTATAGAGTAAATTTCGAACAACAGTTTTAAAGTTGTAAATAAAATGGAAGGTTTTGTTGATTATTAAAAGCCCTGTTAAGACACATTATCGTTGTTTTTTAATAGCGATGATTCAAGTTTGGTACGATCCAATTCGACAAATTGAAAGCATATTCTTCTTCAATAGTAATGAATATTTTTACAATATGTGTTCTTCCGTCTTTATTGGTTTGCTGCAATCTTATTTAGTGACATTCTCTTTATTCGTTTAAGTACTTCCTATCCTTTTACGATGAAGATTAATCATATTTTGCTTCTGCTTCAATTGCATTTTCGTGTCTCAAAAGCTGATAGTATTTATGACGAGTAAAGCCTTTTGTCAACTTCATCTCCGCGGACGCATCAACCTGTCATCGCGCAGTGAGCCCGACCTCATTCAAAATGTCCGGTCTAAATCTGCGTTTAATCCCGAATGTGATTAGCGTTAACACTGCTGGGTAAAAGGAACCCTCCATCGGTATTGACACTTCGATAAAAGGCAAACAAGGTCTGATCACCGTCTCGTCCCTGAACAGTTTATCTGAGGATAACAGGCTTCCTGAGCGGCCTAAACCAAAGCAATTTGCCAAGGAACCACTTTTTAAAACGGACACCAAACAGACGCCGAAGGAGGAAGTCGACTGCGAACAACACTTTAGCAAAGCCTCCAAGGCATCGTCGATAACAAGAATACATTTTTCATTAGCAATAAATCTCGAAATGACCAGGAAAAGAAGTTAAAAGAAAAGCCCCTTTTTCTTACTTTTTTTTTATCTTCATATACCTTTACTTAATCCCAGTAATAAAAAATTGTCACCTTCAAATTATCCACTAGTAAAAAATACCCTTTTAACTACGATAAACCGAAGCAAAGAAGTCTAAGGCCAGTGATGAAGCTGGATGGAAATAGGGCACATCTAAGGTACTCGATAATAAAGACCAAACAAGTCAATACAATTTTGTGCTAAAGAATAAATTTAAGGGCGATCCATAATAATAAAAAAAATAAAAATTATAATAAAAAAAGGAAGTACATTAAGGTAAGGAAAAATAAAAAAAGTTAGGAAAATAAGAAAAGCAAACAAACAAACCAAAAAAAACGTGCGGACATTGAGAAAAACAGATTAAGAGAAAGAAAAAAAACAAAAAACACAATAGATATATGAATTCGAACCGACAACCTTCAATATATGAGAACAAAACCTTCAACATTAAGCTACAGCTGACAACTAAAATGAGGTGGTTACATATCTAATCTTTAAGCCAACTGCGGAAATCCAATGAAAACAATACCAAATATCTCGAACATGCGGGGGACGGACATGCGGGACGGACGGACGCACAGGACAAACGCACAGGACAAACGCAAAGGCTACCAATTCTGATCGCTATCACAATAGCTGCCAGATGGATCGCTAAAAATCAGGACATCATTGTGATTGAGATATCAAATTTGTGCCGTTACAAATTAAAACAACTTTATCCTTAAAAATAACAGCAAAATCTCCTCCTGTTATTTAAATAAAAAAAACACCGAAATTCTGGATATCTAGCAATTGCTATTTTGAATTCAAAGAAATCAAATATTTTGAGTTTTAAAAAAAAATGTCTACAACGAAAATGGAACCAGTCAGTCATCACTAAGTCTGACAACTTAATACTAAGAAGTATATTTACACTGCCAAAGCTCATTACTTCCAAATTTACTTTTCTTTTTTTCTCTCTATAAATTCAGGGAAAGAAAATACATTTTGAAAACTATTGGTAATCGATAACTTACATTTTCCAAGCGATTTCAACAGTCAGAACAATCACTTAAGTCTTTAGGAAAGAAAAATGGAAGGCATCCAAGAATGCCATCGAAAACTCAATAGAGTGCTTTCATCAAAAACTGCTTTTAATCCTTATTAAGAGATTATTGTGAACCACCCTCCTTTAATTAAGATAACAGCCTCGTTTTCACATTATTGCTGTTTTTTTTTGTTGTCAATCAAAGTGAGGTAACCTTCAAGTGCTTTACCAAATCAACATTATAAAGCTAAGTTCGCTAAGTCTATTTCGTTCAACTGCTATTTACTCCAGACACATTATTAATGATTATTTGAGCCTCTAAGCTGCATTGCTATTATTAACTAAGGAAATCAAGCAGTGATAAGAAATTATTTTTAAAAATAATTGCTTTTTTTTATAAATCTATCTAATAAAGAAGCCTTCTTTAATATTGGTTAGAAATAAAACAAAACGCACAAGACTAAGAGCACAAAAACATACATGACGATGGTCAGGAAACCTGAAATAGGCTATTCTTGGATTCCCGGTATCACAATTTCCAAAAAACACATCAGTGAACTCTTAATCTTGTGCGTTTTTGTTTTATTTCTCATGTAGTTGTTTGTATGCACGTTAAATTTTTGCATTTAATATTTGTTGTGTAATGTATGAAACCACATAACTGAAACACCTTAGCTGCTTAGTTCGAAAACAAAATATGAAATTAAGAAAATGTAAGATAATGATTTCGAAAATATAACCTGAAGAAGATCGGAATTACGATCGAAATACTCAAAGAAGAAGTTAGAAAATTAATTATACGATAGTGGGAAATATAGGTTTGACATACAAGAAAATACAAAGAAAAGCTTCCGAATTTTTTTTTATTATTTGTTTAATATGGTTATGGCTAACAATAAGTAGTTCGGATCGACACTACAAAAACATTGATCGTATTTTAAAAAGTGTTTCCTATGAATTTACGAAGTTTTTATTTCATTAAAAAATTGAATTATGGGCTCAGGATACAAATAACTTTTATTGTGATATTAAGTCAGCTTTACGGTAATATTAAAAAAAAACAATGAAAATGACGTAATATTTTACCAAAAGATAATTTTCAGCATCAATTTATTTGATGAACTAATTCTCTGAATAAAAATGTACAGCAAGTGCTAATTACCTCCATTGGTTCTAGCAAAAGCATTGGTTCTAGCTGGTTCTAGCAAAATCTACAGGCATTGCTAAAATGAAAGCGACGGTGGATTTCGAATTCATTACCACTGAACAGCGGTTTGTAGCAATCATCAGTTAGCAGTTGAACACCTGTGGTGAAAGTAGAGGGAGCTGTCAAAGACATACAGAGACTTCTCCAATAACACCTCGTGAATCGAAACAACAATTTACAATAACAGACAAATTATTTCTTTCTTTACTAAACTAGTTTTTTCTTTCTTAAAAAAAAGAAAAGTAAATAATAAAAAAATAATAAGTAAGTGTTTATTGGGGTTGTATGATAATAAAAAGTTATAAAATCCCAAAGTTTCAATAATTCTTAACAATGATGAATTTGGGGAAATTTTTTAATATATAGGAAAATTATAGACAATTGTTCAAGCACTAACTGGTAGTACATAGGAAAATTATAGACAATTGTTCAAGCTCTATCTGGAAAATGTATTTGTTTGAACAAAAAAAATAAAGAATAAGACTGAATTTGTTTACAGATCGAAAGATCTTTATTACAGATTAGAAAACTGGTTAAAAATGAAAATACCTTTTTAAATAAGGACTAACATTAAAGTTAGTTAAATATTATTCTCCTAATTTTTTGCATTTTTTTTTAGTATTTACGTTTGCTTTATTCTTGTTTCCACTTCGCATAATGACCAGGTGAGTTGGGAATTGTTTTATACCCACTGCCAGATTTTTGGAACAGATACTGAGGGGGTTTTCCAGGCCTTCCTCAGAAAACCATAACGGAATGGCTTCAGACCTTTATATAAAGAGAAAGTGAAGAAGAGGCTGACAAATACAGGAAAGGAAAGGAAATAAACATCCATGCCGGCGCCGGGGTTCGAACTCAGGTTCCGATGCATCAGCCTCGTAGGACGCAGCGACCTAGATCACAAGATTATGTTGGAACGGCTTTATTAATTTAAACCTAATTTAATGTAAAAATTTAAAACTTGCGATTAGTATCTTTGATCTTTAAAAAAAAAAAAACTCTGCTCTCGGCAAATCGTTTATTGTGTTGACGCCATACTTTTCACTTTTCTTAAAACATGTCCATATAAAACACCAAAATTAGTAACGGAAACCCGAAAAATCTGTAAACTACCGCAATGGAGACACACAAGACTAAGATTAAGCATATACTTTTATAATGAAAGGATTTTATTGCATTCCCATTCTTCTGCCCGAAGCTCAAGAAAGTGTCTCAGCAAAATCCAAATAGAACGCCATTATTAAGAGCGCCTCGCCAACAAACAATTTCTGAATGCCACTCGTCAAACAGCAGCAAATTCAATAACTCTAAGGTTAAATCAGGTTAATCCCCTGAGGGATTACATGCTGATGATCGAAAGAGAGTCCGCTATCGTTAGTGCAGCTTATCAAGCGAATTTCTCCCGAGTACAATTGCCATCCACATTTCAAAAGCAAAATAAATAAAGGTTTGGTAATTACATTGAATTTTATGACATCAAGTATTACGCCATCGTTATCTGGATTATTTGAACATTTCCAGGGAAGAGATTTAGCAAAGAAAGGATTTCGATTCTAATACTACAGCAAACAAGATAAGCTCAGTAATTAATGACGATGGCTCACGAGACATATGGAAGTGATCTCCCTGTTACAACTATAGTACATCTTATTAGCATTGAATTACCGCAATAACAAGGATTAGAACAGCTCAGGTACATAAGAGTTAAACACACAATAGATCTTTAAGATATTATTTTATTTTTATGAGGGATGTTTCCAGAAACATGAAAGACATTCATCCCTATTTATAAAGTAAGCTTGAGAGTAATAATAATAAATTATTCCTTTAACTTTCAACTATAAATATCTCAATCATTTCCTATTAATAAATGAATAGGGTTTTAGAGTTGCATTTTAAATGAAACGCTTTCAAATGACTGAATTAATAAACCTTTTTTTTAGATGGAATTTTACTTCAAAATAATCTTTCGTTGGTGTAAATAACTGATAGTAAAAAGTCAAATTCACTTCAAACTCTTTCGTTGATGAGAATTTTTAAAAATACGATGATAATGTAATTTTTAAAGCTTATTTTTATATTTTCAAAAAGGATATTATAATAATATATAGCTCCATCAATGTAGACTCACGATGTATACATTTCTTAGGTTTTATAAATAATCTGAAATGCATTTGTAATATACTCAATTTATTTCACGTTATTTACAAAACGTAATTTATAAAAAATGAAAATATTCGAATAAAATATAAAATTCAAATATATACAAAGGAAAGTATGTAATACATCAGGTAAAGATTCAATCCTGACACAAATAATAAATCAGTTTAAAACAAATCATATTGAAAGTAAAGAACTGATAAACATTTAATAATAACACAATATTCACAACAAAGAATAAATCGATATAAATGTTTTCAAAACCAGACCAGTTTTGAATGGCTTCACGTGTGTGAATCTATATTACTAAAATATTTTATTTCTGTCTGTGTGTCTATCTGTCCGGCGCAATTTTCTGTGCGAATGGAAAATAGAAATAAATTTTTACAATGAAATTTCCACGACGGGAATTGAACCTGCAACCTTCTGATACGATGTCGGATGTGTTATCCATTAGGCCATGGGGACTACAACTCTGTTCATATTGTTTTTTGACTTATATCTCCGCAATTGTTGTGTTGTTGTTGTGCCCCAATGTTAGTGCAACAATTGAAAACGGTTTTTCAATTTTTATTGTCACGAGGAAGTCGACAAATTCAAAATGAGCAGTTCAATACTTCAAAATGTTGCGTTAACTGCTTTCTTTGGAATCGAGTTTTGTTTGATTATCTTAAATTTTATTTTCTTATTATTATTACTTTTAATAATTGAATTGTACCTTATTAATATATTTTTGTAAAAACAACTAAACTTACTGATTCACGTGTTTTTGAAATTTGTTTAAGCTTCCAACTTTTTTGTTTTGTTGTACTTATTCCAATTTTATTATGCTTGAAAAAGAGATGGCTTGAAAATAGTCTTCAAAACTTCAAAATGTTGCTTTAACCCCTTTCATTGGAATCGATTATTCTTGGATTATTTCATATAAACCATCGTTTTATCATCGATAATCAATTAGTATCGAAATGGACAACGAGAGAAAGGATGAGATCTTTTCAAAGAACTGTTAATAATGTCGTAATCTCGGCCATTCTTGACTACAGGTAAAATTTGTCTGAAGTCTCCGCCAAAGAGGAAAATTTGTCTAGATTCACAAGTCATCAGAATTTGGTTATCTTCACTCGAAAGAATAGTCACAATCAATTCGTCGCCAGGAGTATCGTATATAAGCTATGAGCTTCATTTAACATCTATATCAACCAACGTCCATCTAAATAAATCTCTTCTTCAAATATCTATAACGAACAATCTGTACATGGGAGATGGCCTAGTAAAGCAATAAAATATCCTGATAGGCGTGTTTCAGTTTAACAAATCAATTAACCAAACATATTCTATAGCCCTCTAAAAAAAAAACCTCTTATTGAGTTTTTATAAACATATGAATCCCATTCAAAATCCTAATATTCTTCTAGAAGTTGTAATTTTTTGGTAAAGAATATTACTGTTGCTTAAGTTTCTAAGGACTCCAGTGAAAGAGTGAATAATATTCTCTGTCAATCAATATTATTTCACTTATCCATTTGCAATTCTTTTTATTAGTGTTTGAATTCGTCCGCGCTTGAATCAACAGTTAGATGATAAACCGGTAGAGTTTCAAAACACAGAAACTAATTATAATAATAACTGCAAACCTTGAGTTCATAAGGAACGAGTTCAAACAGCTGTTTCGAGTTTATTGGTGCGCTTAGCCAGGAACAATCACCTGTGTAAAACCACGTTTGCGGAACGCCGGCAATAGAATTCAGACCTAAAATGGACACTGAGATCTTCTAAAATTACAGAGAAAAAGAAAATGACCATGAAAGTGATGTAATCAATCTTTTTTCCCCTTAATTTTTGAAGATCCCATCGTCCTTTTAACATTAGAAGTTGGAAATTTCCTTTTTATTTATTTATTTATTGGCTGTTTTAATGTATATGTCACAAAATATATTTCATTTATGATTTATTTATTTATTTATTTATTTATTTATTTTTTTACTTTTATTGATAAATGAATTTTAAGTTTAACAAAAATTCATTGCAGCCATAAAATGTACTTTTTTATAAATAACCATTAACTATATTTTCAATTACGATGCCTTTTTGGTCTAAAATTGATACCCCATATTTGTAATTGATTAAACTGAAAAATCCCATCCCAAAATCTTAAATCTTTTCTTTTATTTACAGTGTATAGGAAGTATTTGTTTTGAATAAAATATATTTCTTTGTTCTGCCTTATGTCCTTCACGTCTTCAACATTCTTTTTTAACAAACTACTTTTAAAAACTGATTAGAGAGGTTTTAGCTGTTGAAAGAATTGGCGGAAAGGAAACATTCATAACATTAATAATTCTAAAAATGTTTTTTCAGAATTTAGTAGCTTCTTTATTAATGAAAGTCGAATTGTTCAAGTGATTTGATTGAAGCTGAACCGATAACCTTCGAAATTGGAAGGAAATGTTTTCAAAATCAATAATTCCTCAGGTGTTGAGAAGAAGAAGTAAATTAGAAACTGCGGCGCTGTTAAATAACCCTTCAGTCAAGATTCCCTTTTCTGAGAAGGATCTGCCCTAAGCTTCAGCGGATTTCGAATTCAAATAATTGATTTTACAAATAAATGAAAGATATATGAGCATACAAAACAATGTTTGATTTCAGTTATGAAAATTATATTTCTTACTTTTGTAAAAAGCATTTTATATATTTACTGTTTGAGAAAAAAATGGTAAAAAGTAATAATAATAATAATAATATATCAATTATGGTCTGTTTTCAAGCCATTAAATGAAATTATAACGTCTTACCCTTGACTTAAGGGAAGGATGTTATAATTTCATCATTTTGTTTTCCTCAAATGACATTCGATTTCTAAATCTATATTATTAAAAGAAAAGTTGATTTTTTTTGCGGTCCTATCTCCTCCGAAACCATAAAACATAGAAATACAAATAAGGTGGCAAATGTTAGATGTAGTATTGAGGATGCTCACATTTTCATTTTTATCTTCGTGGGTCAACCGGACGTCCCGGGACGTCCTGAGACATCCCGGATCTACGAGACGGTCTCCGAGATGCTCACGTTTTCAGTGTTATCTTCGTGGGTGAACCGGAAGTCACGTGACTTACGATCACGACGGTCTCCGAGATGTATTCGCCGGTTGTGAGAAAGCGGTCACGGGTGATGATAAAATTATCTCGGAATTCAAGATCATGTGATCACAGATTTGCTAGTCTAATAACGAAAACAAAACTTGGAGGGACAATTACGGTCAGTATTGAAGATCTGGATAATTGGAGATTAGTATATACAAACGATCTCCTTAAATAGCTGTCAAAATCTTTGAATATATAAGCTTTGAACTAGTGACTTATTTCATTGGCGATTGGTCCTATAGACAAGCGCCAAAAAGTTTGAAACTATTATCTCGGAAAATCACTTGTGAACACAAATTATCTTTGAATATTGTTGATAAATGTTGAAGCTTGTTGTGAAATTCTTTTGTGGTTGGCGTAAATGCTGATACAAAATATTTTTTTTTTCATTGTAACAGCGAATTATTATTATTTCTCGATATTTTTTTTTTTTTTTTTGAGATCACAATTTTCCATGATTTATAAAAATGTGTTTGTGTCCATTTATGATGGTACTGGAATTATACATAATGTCCACACAGTGTTCCGTAGTTTCTATTGTGTTTTAAATACACTTCCTGTTTTTCATA
>JAFIDM010000001.1:104668896-104695834 GCA_023159025.1 Thereuonema tuberculata
TAACAAATGGTTAACTGGCAAATGGTTAACAGTAACAAATGGTTAACTGGCAAATAGTTAACAATAACAAATGGTTAACAGTAACGTATCGGCTTCAGGCCAGTGTTTCAAAAACGTTGCTTTTACCACTCATAACAGTACAATAAGTTATTTTTTTAAAATAAATTTTAAATATTAACCTAAGAAAAGAAGAATATGCATTTAAATGATATATCTTTAAACAGATCGTCCGTTTTTATTCCGCTCTTTTATCAAATAATTTCTTCTTTTTCGTTTACTGAAAGTTATTCATTTTAGTTGAACACAACAGCATAATTAAATGATACGGGTATGATGAGGTTGAGTTTAACAAAAAATAAAATAAATACAGTAAATAAATAATATTAGTAAAAATGAAAATCAAAATTCTGCGCGGAAGTTGAATTCTACGCCTATAATAATAATATTTGTGTTTGCCACAATCTGACATTTGTACAAAAATTTTATAAATTATAAACCAAAGGAACGAAAAAAGAAAACATCTAGAAGAATACGATGAAAAATGGATTACTGAGCTTTTCTTTAAATTTAGGTTTAATTCTATAACGGTAAGATAATAATAAGTTTATTTTCATTAAGTAATAAAACATTTATCCAAAAATAAAATTCAAAAGCTTCTATTAATTAATTGTTTCCTATATTTATGAATTAAAAACATCAGATGTTATAAATTCGTTGAATATTTAATTTTTATAAAATATGATTTTAACTTTATGGGAAATGCATGATATGTTTTAATTGTTTATTGTATTCAGTTTTAAATTTGTGTTCACCAGATTTGAGAATGGATGTAAGCATGTCTCGGGATTGTATTAAATTATATGAAATTATGTTTATAACCCATCTTTTGAATTATTTTTGGTTTAATTAGAACAATGGGGTTCTTTAGTTTTTTGAAATAAAACATTTATTAATATCTTAAAAATGAGTGACTTAAACAGACAATCAGAGTCAACTCATCAAGTTACTACAAAAATGAAATTTTATTTAGGTTAAATAGTTAAATAATTCACATAGTATTTCTATTCGATTCATTCCCAGTTGTTGGTTTGTTTTTGTTTTTTTTTTTTTGTTTTTGTTTTTTAAACTTATATCGTTATTCATTATCTAAAACTGAATCGAGCTATTGCTTGTTCTAACATTGAATAAAAATACCAATATCTAATTTTAAAAAATATATATTTTTTAATCTTTATTTAAAAAAAAAAATTATCTGTAAAAATTTGTTAAAATTAATTAACCTTTTTTTTCCAATACATTCTTTCTCAATACCGGTAAAGTATTAAATTTAGCAGGAAATTATTTACTGTGTATAAAAACTGCTACTTCCCCTGCTCACAAATGAAAAGGTCCTAATCTATGTATTGTAACTCATATTTTAGAAGTCATCAATATTTAGATAAAATCTACCATGGTATCTCTACTTATCAAATTGTTTTGTTTTTTGCTTTATAATGAGAAAAAAATGAGATCCGAGCACAATGAAAAGGCTATAAACGAAAAACAAAACAAATCATGAACGAAATAAAAGTAACATCACTTCAATTGGGATGACGAACATTTACTCATTGTATCGTTCATTCTGCCATAGCAAATGGAAAAAAAAAATATTTTTCTGCTCTTTATTTTTTTTTAAATTATAATAAAAAACCCACTACGTCAACATTTAACATTTTCTCAATTCGTAAATATTCATTTGGTCTCATTTAATTTCATCCAATCCGAATCAATTTAGTGCAATTACAAAAAAAATAAATAAAATAAAATAAAAATAAAACTATATTTATTTTGTTTTTGAATCGGATTGAAAAAAAAATTGTTATTGTTTGTCAATCAAACCAATGTAATTCAGATATAATAGAGAGAATTTGGTGTACGAATCGCAAGTATATAATCAAAATTCATTTCAATTCATATGTCAATTTATGAATAAATGAATAAATATTTTTTTTCTCTTCATGAGAATATAAAAAAAATTCCTAGAAGTGATTTTTTATTTGTTTTATTTTAGAATTTGAATTCGTATCTAGTTTTAAGGAGTTTTAACTGAGAGGATATTACATTTATAAATTATATTCATGAATTTTTTAATATAAAGCTAAATCCCGTTTTAATTACATTTGTAAAAAAAGTAATGGACTTTAATAAAGTAATCTAATTTAAGTTGTTTGCAAGGATTATTTTTAAGTCTTTAATATATTTTTTAATAAAAAGTGGCATAATTTAATTTAGATTACCTGTACTGCGAAGGCCTTTAGCGACAACAAATGCCATTACCTGTCTTAGAGGATAAAAATAATGAAAAGGGAAAACAATTGTAGCAGCTTCCCTCTCCCTATAATAGTAGAACATCCCTGCTGCTGGCCTTCGACTTATAAAAATATTACAAAACAAGTGAGGAAATGACGAGTATCAAAACATTATCAACAGTTAAAAAAACAATATAAATTCAACATTTGAAATTTTCATTAAAAAATACTAGCTGGGAAAAACCATTCATAATGAAAAATAATAATACACCCACAAAACAACCAAATAATCAATATGTCGTTGACAAGGAAGAATTTCATCGAAATAATTCAATATTAGATTCGAACCAGTGAAAAACAAACCAATACTGTAAGGGTAACAGTAAATAACTTGTTTTTTTTAACTTTTTTAAATAACTTGTCTTGCTTATCACTTAAAATTGAACTATTCAGTTCAATTTTAAGTGATAAGCAAGACAAGTTATTTAAAAATTAAAGGATTTTGAAGGTCTGGAAATAGGCAAGTACAATAGAAATATATCGTTTAGCTTAGTAAATTGATCATATCTTAATTATTTATATTGGCTTTTTTTTTATATAATAAATGCTTCATTATTAGTTATTATCTTGTGAACATAAAAGAATCTTCCGTGCAGAAAGAGGAAATATTCTTTTCAAACATTATTTTTTTTACTTTTTTTTTTAGTTTTATGTAATGTTTAATTATAATTATTAAATTAATATTGATTAATTATTAGTATTGAAAATTCCTGCAATATTTTTTTTCTATTAAAAGTATTTTTTTTTTAGAAATAAAATGTGACTAAGATAAAAGGGAAAAATAAACCTACTTATTTAATATAAATAAGTATTTTCAATAGTGCTGTTTACTGTATTAAACACAGATATTTTTTTTACTGTCAAGAATATAGTGATAATATAGTGAATAATTCATTCAATCGTATTTTTTTTTTCCAAACATACTCTAAATATTGAAGAATGGACAAAAACTTGCTTTATAAATGAATAAACCTAAACAAACGTGTTCATTTTTAAACATTAAAAAGTTGAAAATTACTATCTCAAAATATTTATATTATATGAAACAAATTGTATCTAGGGTGACTAGTGTAGAACATTAAAGAAAATATTTTGTTTACTTCCGTACGACAATTAAATCTATATATAAGGCTACAGGATGTTGAATACATGTATCAACAGCGCTTCAGGGTATGTTAAAAAAAAAAAGATGAAATTCCTGTGATCCTTAAAAACATCATCTAATATTTTCAAGTAAATAAACGAAGGATATGTATTGTTTATTTGATCACTATTATAGATCAAGCGTCTAAAAATAGCCTTTCAGTATATCGATCTTAAATGGTACGAAGATATCATTTATTAAAATAACAGTGTAAACAACTAACACCTAACAACCGCTATTAGCTACAAATTTAATATCTGTTTATATTTTGAGGCTTTATGATTGTGAGGCTTTGTTATTGCTTAAATTACGGTTTAATTCTATGGCTTGTTTCTGTGCTTGTATAGTTTATCCTTTGTTCCATTCACTTGTTGTTATTTAGCTCGAAAGCGTTTCAATAAATAAATTTTTATTCATCTTGTCTTTTATAAATGCTTAGACTAATAAAAGTTAAGATTTTGAATAATAGTAAAATAACTTGGATTCGTGAGTAATTATTCAAATAAAGAATCGTTAACATATTTTTTGGGAGAACAAACAACAGAATTATATGCAAACAACTATTAAAGGATCACAATACTAATACGTATAAATTTCCTAAGAGACAAAATTGTTGACCAGATGATCATTGCTGTTCTAATATCTAGCACAAGGTAGAGATACTAGCATTCACGTGATACACTGGGTGTCCAAAATTAAGGATTGCCATTCGCATAATTTTACGTCATGCAAACCTCATGTCGCGTCGAACTCAATTACGCATGTGCTGTTACTCCTGTTCCATACACGATCCTGAATATTTGTTTTGTATTTGATACTTCTGATACACACTGCATTATGTTACTTTTTAGTCCTTAAGTTTTGTACATCATTGTATATTAGCAATAAATAAAAATAAATAAATAAAAGTCAAACTCTATTATAACGAATGAATAGGTTAGATGTCGTTACAATCGTCATTCGTTATATCTCATTATTGTGACCACATATTTCTTTTATTTATTTCTGTTATGTATTACTTCTCTTATAAACAATTTATTTACTACTGTTATTATGATAAGACCAAAGATTTTTCGTTTTACTTTTAGAATATACCGGTAACCACAGGATTGTTTTAGAATGAAAACAATTGGGCCTTGATGAAAATAATATTTTATTTCAAAAGTTATTTCTACAAGAATTTTTTTTTCTATATATAGTACTCCCCCTTTTTTCATCAATCCTTTAATAACAATAGTTCAAATAAAAAGATTTCAATTAAACAAGCCTTATGAAATAGTTATTATTGAAGTTTCGCCTGCCTATTTGAACTTTACTGTTTTTATCTAAATTAATTGTGCTGTGGCAATAAAATCCCTTTTCCTTAATTTTAAGTAAATTTTAACTTTTTTTTTTTGCTTTTATAGTTTTATTTTTAAAAACTACTTAAGCAAAACAAAAAATTAATTATTAAAATCTTTAAAAATTAACAAAAAAAGACACACGATTCATTAAGTACAAGTAAACAAAAAGAAAAAAAAAGAATAAAGAGGTTTCGTTTCCTCGCGTGATTCCATGATATTAAGTCAATAATACTCCGGCGGATTTCCAGAGAAAACGGACTGGTAATTAATACAAGTGTTTACGACTTCTGTACCTGTTGACGGTAACCTCGGCGAAAATGGTTCTAAAAACGTAAACATGTTGACTTCAAGTTAAAAATAACATCATCTCACACAAAATAAAATATCTTATCCTTCACAAAAAAAAATAGATACTGTCTCTAACAGTGAAAATCCGATTTGTATCTGCACTGATTGTAATGGATTCCTTCAAGGATATAGAACACTCTGCAAGAATTTCGAATAGAAGACGACTTTAAGACAGTGTTATTCAAATATCTATTTCAGAACAAAGCTTAAGTTTTGAAAGTATCTATAACAGTATTTCAGTTATATAATGTGAGATTTTACTTACAATATAAGTCTTCCAGTAAGTAATTCAAATCCTTTGTGATCACGAACTGATTTGTTGTTCCATTGAAGAGAAGCTAATGAATTCATAGAACCACTGATAATTCATCTGTAGTATTTTGGGTGACTGTTTTTAAGTTGCTTACTTTTTTTTTATTCTGATCGAGAACTTCAATAGCATATTGAAAACCCATTTCCTCTCTGATGTGATGAATTTAAAGCCCTTTTGTTGGTCGCATTCCAAGTCATTCTTGGCACAAACATTACCGTATACATTAAGATTCAAAGAATAAGGACTTGCAATGCTTTGCGGTTTCATGACTGACTGATCTGACGCAAAAACAAACAAAAAAAAAACCACTATAATACATTGAGAGGAAGAAAAATTGAAACCACATCTTGATCTCATATAACCACAAAAAAAAATTATAAAAGTACAAAAAAAAAATACTGAGGCATGTATATTTTCATACAATTCATTTTAGGACTGAACACCTAAATTCATGTATATGTTCGGGAAATTTATGTACACTACTGCCCTGGACCTGCTATCTTTAACTTCGTAACCAATATTATTTTATAAAAACTTTGATAATGGATGGGAGAGAAAACTGATTATTAGGTAACGGTTAAAAAAAAGATCAACACACTTAAATAAGTGAATGATCATCGGAAGCGCGGTGGCGCCTCAAGAGAAAAATGAACAATAAAAAACTCACTAATGAAAAATTAGTGAGAAAATTCATGTGCCAGCCATTCACATTGTTGAATTTGGTCTCCCCATTGTTGTTTACACTTAAATAATCTATGTTACTAAAATCTTTTATTTCTCTGTCTGTCTGTCTATCTGTTCGGCGCAATTGTTAATTATTAGTTTCCATTGCTTAGAAAGTCAGATTATAAAATTCTCTTATTTTTTCGCCTTGCATGGAATTCGAACCGAGGACCTTCGGCCTCGCAGTCAGGAACGCTAACCATTGGACTACTGTTGGTCCCCAATATTCCATGCTACTTTTATTCTATTTGTTCGCGCGCTATCAAATAATGAGTTTATTCAAAAAGGAATACAATATCCCTTTTTGCCATAACCGCTTAGAATCGATTCTTCTTGGATTATCTCATACTTACCAAGGGGAGACAGTGGGATAGCCTAGTTATTTAAAAAAATACATATAAACAGATTAAAATACAACTTTTCGCGTTGTCTAGTAATTTTGACTAGACTACGGCTTGCAGGCCAAGCCGAGACGTTCCATTTTAATCTGTTTAGGTGTATTTTTTAAATAATTATTCAAGTTTGTTAACCTTTTTTTAACCATCACAGTAATTACCTACATACGTAAAAAAAAAATTGATTATTTGTTAATTTGTTAGTAATTTCAAGCACAAAGCTAAGTTTACGTCTGCTTATATTTTAACTTGAGTGAGTAAATAAAGTACATGGTATGTCGCTACTACAGGTTTTTTTTACGTGATGTAAAGTTTTAAAAGTTTTTCACAGGAGAGAAGAAACGGTACGAACATGAAGATTTAATATGCAATTTTAAGTCAAATTGCACAGGTTCATCATTCATTCAGTATATATTCGAGATAACTAACAAACTATTTATCCTAAGGAGATGAAATTTTAGGCGTTGGTTTAGGATGTTGCAAGGAGATCCCTTTAAATTTGGTACATGTTCACTCTGTAGATCTGGACAAAAAAAAAAAGAAAAAGGTCAACATTCAAGAGTTCATATCTTCAAAATAATGATACTTGACTTTAGATATAGCTGTTACTGAATGTGATCTTCCTCTTTATTTTGCTAGAAATTTACCCACAAAGACTGAATTTTCTGTTAATACATGGGAATCCACAAAACGCTGTAATCACTACAGATCCAAGAAATGCGCCAAATTTGCTACCTCCATCTTTGGTCAACTAAATGCAAATTGCAAGATGCAGGTATTTGAAAGTTACTACAACAACTATATCTTGTTTATTTTTACCAAAAACAAATTGGTCAAAATAAATGCACTTTAATTTCCCTTTTGATTTCTTTTTGTATTAGAAATATATATAGTTTTTATTAATACCAATATTCTGGTCATCTGTTTCTAATTACTATGTTCTGATATTAGAATATCTAATATTGCTATCCTATTTTTTTTTTTTATTTAATTTACCGATTTTCCAAAATGAATTGCCAAGGTCTTGGACCGTTTACTTTCCTACGGAAATATACTCCTGCATACATAAAACAGCGAGTACAACAACCTACTACCCTGATTTCCCAACGACGATCGTAAAACAAATCGTTACGTTTTACTGTAACGTCAACCCTCACTGCCCATAGAAAAAGAT
The DNA here is from genome assembly GCA_023159025.1 of Thereuonema tuberculata. Classification (NCBI taxonomy): domain Eukaryota; kingdom Metazoa; phylum Arthropoda; class Chilopoda; order Scutigeromorpha; family Scutigeridae; genus Thereuonema; species Thereuonema tuberculata. Next base: position 104,676,685 of record JAFIDM010000001.1, read on the forward strand.
TTATCTAAAAAAATGTTAACATTCTAAACATATATAAAAAAAATTAGTCATTGGTGCTGGATTCCTTCAATACAATAAACCGATTCGTAGTCAATTCTATTACATGATATCATAAATGTGATTTTCCGAACCAGTTGATCAAGATATTTTCGTAATGAACTGTATTAATAATATTATTATTATTATTATTATTTTATCGGATTTAAAAACAAATAATTAAAAACTGGATGATTACTAATTCAAATTAAACTAAATGGAGCTAAAATCAGAATAAATAAGATTTCACAATTATAAAGCTATCATTTCTTAAAATATTCTTTTCTAATACTTTGGCTAAAAATTTTCTACTCGTATTTCGTATTTATACAGTAATTATAAAAATACTATAACAAGTTGTAATGTTGAATTATTAATATTAAATTATTTTTGTTATTTTTAAATATTTATAATTATTTTGTTTTATTATTAATTTTGATTCCTAAACAGTTCTTTCTATTATAATAATTATTTTTATTTTTCGACCTCCCATAATGTATGCTGTATGCCATTAATATACTATTAGTGTTTTTTATATTATATATTATACAGGGTGATTGAAAATTTCTAGAACAAACTTTAAAGGTAGGTCAGGAATACAAAAACAAACCGTATTCATAGTGAAACGTATGTCCGCAAACGCCATCCGAATGTCCTAGAAGGTACACTAAGGTTCAGAAATAAAAGTTAACAAGTAAGGTAGACAACATGTGTATTAGCCGTACGTTTACAATATGACAGTAATGTGACACTGGCAGGTTGACAGTAGATGCTCAAAGTTCCTTCACACAGTCTCTGGCGTAAACATTTGATGATTGGACACACGTCTGTTGGGGAACCGTTCACGATTACAATCGTACAGTGGCTCGTCCGTTTCCGTTCGCTGCCCAATAGGCTAGGTGCATATCTGCCCTCTCAGCATTAGAGAAGCAATACATCCAACACAAATATAAAATCTCAAATGACGATAGCTCACACTAATCAACTAATGTGCTGCCAAACAGCGCCCTCTAACAAATTCGAGTGGCGTTTGCGGACATACGTTCCACTATGAATACGGTTTGTTTTTTGTATTTCTGACCAACCTTTAAAGTTTGTACAGGGAATTTTGAATCACCCTGTATATTTTTTTGTATTATTTAACCTAAGCACCTGTTGGTGGGAGCCTATATCTCCTAATTAGGCTTGACTGTAAAATAAAGCAATAAAAAACTAAAAAAAAATCATTATTATTATTATTATTATTAAAACTAAACTCCTCTTGTTGGATCTAAAACTTTTCGAATGAATTTTGTTACAAATCAGAAGAATGCTGCAACTGAATCATTTCTGTATCTGCTTTGAAACCTTGGAACCATTGATTATTCAGAGGCAGAGATAAACTTTCAATCTAGAAATATACACAATTCCTCTTTTGAAAAGCATCTTCCTCATCAGATAATTCCTCTTCTTCCTCTTTTCATCTCCTCTCTTTTCAAACAGGACCGATTTGTATAAAATCTCAAGCGTCAGCAAAAAAATGGAATAAATATAAAGTAGCTTCAATTTTAATTGGATTTTATTTTATAAAAAGAAAGTCGAACACTAATCTCATCTTTGCAATTTATTAATTAAAATATTTAAAGGTATTTAAGCTCATAATTAAAGCATTGGTATTTTAGATATTACCAAAGATGATAATAGATAAGAAACGATCTGTCTCATCTATATCTCCATGGGTTAAAATATTCTTTTTTTCTCATTTTAATAGGGAATTACATTGGTATCTCCAGCGAAAAATATTAAATGACGTAAATTTCCATGAAGTGTAATAGAATTAAAATGCTATTTTAGTGAGAAAGAGAAAATAATAATTACAATAAATCATGAAATACGCAGAAACGAATATGAAAAAGTCACAGAAATAAAAAATATCTGAGCATTCATCGGTGAGAGTTTGGGACGGACCGTTTCGTCCTTTTTAGGAACTCATCAGCCAAACCCACTCAACAGATGAAATGCCCAGATAGTGCAAAAGTAATAAGGGTAGCCACATCCGCTTCGGGCTGTGGTTTCCCTTCAAAACACATTTAAAAAAAAGAAACAAAACAGATATAATTTTAAATTCATCTGGTGAGTGGGTTTGGCTGATTAGTCCCTTAAAAAGGACGAAACGGTCCGTCCCAAACTCTCACCGATGAATGCTCAGTTATTTTTTTATTTCCATATCTTTTTTCCCATTCTTTTCTATTAATTTGAGGCAAGCTAATTCTTTGCATGAAATATCTAAAAACAGTTATGTTTCTAACACGACTAACTACAGGTCTTTCTGCATTAACTGTCGTTAGTTTACTGTTTGTAAGGAGCACTCATTATATACGTAAACTGATAATGCGGTGAACCATGGAGGGACACTTTAAGAAGTTCACTCAATTCTACGTGGATATTCTTATAATAGGAACTTATCTCATCTAAGTTATATCTCAACGCTGATCGACAATACTCCAACTGAAACCTTGATATCTTTAAAACAGGGGCGTATCTTTAGTTCAGTGCTACTACTGAACTTTGTTTGGACTTCTGTTTCAATATTGTCTTCTATTCAAACTCACCATCAGCTGGATTCGCCCGGTATCTTAGGTATCTCAGTGATCCGAAGAAACATATAAAGGAAACAAAAGTCAACAAGGTATTTATGTGCGGGTATGTTTTTTCTTGTGGATATTAATATCATTTCTTGTTGTTAAATATATTGTTTTTCTAATAATTTAATTCTTCATAAGCTAAGCAGTTGCTAACGAGGATTGAATTTCTGCCATTTTTTATTCTTATTTTATATTTTGTTGTTTTTTAATATAGAGGGCTATTATCTTGTTGACTTATGTTTTCTTTATATGTTTCTTGGGATCACTGAGCTGTTAGATAATGGGTGAATCCAGCTGATGAAGATTAGGAAACCTGAAACAGCTGTTCTGTATTCCCGGTATCGAAAAAAACTAAAAACAGATCAGTGATTGCTTATTTATGTGCATGTATGTTTTTTCTTGGGATGTTAATATTATTTCCGCACGTTAAACTTGCTGTTAACTATTCAAACTCGACCCATGATATGTTCTCTAAGTCGTACTTTGATGCAAAAAAAACTATTTTTTTTTTTTTTTGTCAAGGCTTTATTTAAGTATTGAAATTGAAAAGAATGACCTAGTATCGGGCTTATATAAGAGGCATTTTCACGTTAAATAACTATCTGTTAGCTGAAATAAATCCAAGGTTGGGATGGATTGAAACATGCCAGGAAAATCTTAGGAAAAATGTGGCCTTCAACAACTTTCAAGGATCCTATTTTGGATCCAATGGCCTGGATCCAATTTGATTATCGGAAATTTTGCAACATTATATACATATTTTTTTAGAAAAGTAAATAAAATAATTCAGTCGTAAGAAATATCAGTAATTGTCTCAGAATTTCACCATTTCATAAGTTTGGATATAAAAGACATTCATTACAATCTATTACACGGTTTATCGACTTTTTTTTTTTATTCGTAATTTAAAAACTCAGTATGAATTATACAGTTATCCACATTAGAATAGAATTTTTAGAATATGTTATTGATCATCATTGAATATTTCATATTATAGATCAATACAATTATTATTCTGACAAAAAAAAACAGATAAGCACAAAGCATACTGTTAACCATATTATTTTTTAGAATATTTGATTTATCCTCTAAATTATCATATCATCTACTAAATATTTCATATTAGAGATCGATATATCAAAACAAAGCACAAAACATATAGTTGTTCATATTTTCATCAGATTTAATAACTTCAAAAAAATTGTCAATAACTGTAGGCAAATTGTAAGTCAAATGAAAGTGAGACAATTCACTATAATTTTTAGCATTATTAACTATGAAGTATCTTAGACGAACCCTTCGGCCATTGTTACTTTCCTTTCTTAAGCAAAATAAAAGCTTACAAAACTATATGTGTATGTGTATGCGTGACAACACATACAAAGTAAAAATTTTACTTATCCAGTTTTAATATTAGCGTTAATCTCTGATAATTAGAAACCAGTGAAAGATCTTGAAAATTGTCATGCACATTTAATGGCAAACGAAGCTTTACCGTTTGTACTTGAAAATTTCTTCGTGTGGATTACTATTAAGAAATTTGTGCGTGAAGATGACAAACGTTCTTACATACAGGCACTAGGCCGAATACATATTTGAAATCAAAGAATTGTTTATGTTTCGCTTAAGTCGCTACTTTAAATATAGACCGTGTTCTATTTAAAAGAGGTGTTGCAGTTGAAACAGTCACGTTTTTAAACAATTTCCAAAATTTTACGAGTATCTGCATATGAATCTATTAACAAACAAATATTTACTTAGAATGTATGAAATTACATAAACTAAAAAAGAAATAACTGTTCAATAAAATTATTGGTGAAACTGAAAAATATGTTACCAATGAAATTATTGGTAGAAATGTATTAGATTTAAAAATACAAAGTTTCTTTGAATGCTTTAACGACTTCAAAAAGTAAAATAAAAATAAAATGCAACAGTTTAAGGGTAAATTACGTTGTTTGTTTTGTTCTTTCAACAAAATAATCTAAAACTTCGTTCTTTCAAAACTGACTTTTTGTCGACTGCAATAATTGTGTTTTCTTTATATAATTTTTCTTAACCTCTTAGTTGAGACAAATAAGACTTGAAATAAGATCTTTAATACTTAGTTCTTCCAGTTCTTTTTTAAATATTTGGAATTCCAAAATGTCCTCTATCAAAAAAAAAGTCATTCATCACCTCGTAACTTTGTTCTTAAACAAAGTGATTGGGTCATTTCAATTTTTCATTTTTTATCATTCTAGATATGATTGAAATTCAATGAAGGTTTCTCGGCTTATGTAAATCTTAAATGATCCAACATATAATGAATAAGTAAATTTTGGGCTTGCTGTAATATTCAGTTTCGTACAAGTACAGACTCTGTAGATAAGGACCATTGGATCGCCCAGAACCTAGAAGTATTGCTAAAATTTACTTTTTATTAGTTCCATTTATTTTATTTATGTAGGATACTACATATTTATCTATGGTTCAAGAATCATCTCATCCTCTAGCTACAAATATAATAAAGAAAGGAAGAACTTCAGCATTACTGCAAATATATGATCAGATTTCGATTTAAAGATTAACTTTAAGACATTTTTTAATTCAAATCAAACCCTTGGATAACTCAAAATAAAGAAATTCTGTATCTCAACTTAGGAAAAAAATTCAAGTAAAATATTATTTTTTCCAAATATACCTGAAAGCCATCAACATATTTATGAAATACCGATCAAACCGTAACTCTCTTCTTACAGAATTCTAGAGGTTTTAAGGACCTATTTTTAAAATTAAAACAGCTTATTATTTAAGATTTGAAAAAAAAAATAGAATTTTTTAATGAAGATTTCAATCTACGCTCTGCATATCTAATATTAAAAGATAAATTTTCTTTTTTAAATCTCGATTTTTTCAAATCAAACTGAAGAATCAGATAGAGTTTTGCAAATAAGATTCTACCCTCAATTATCTAAAAGCAAGTTATTCTTAAAACTTAATCCATTATCATGGTGTTTTAAGAAAATTAAGAGCTTTTTTTCTCCAACAGCGTAAATCGATTTTCCCCCAAAAGTCCAAAAGCCTATGTAATGAACAAGAAGTCTTCTTTTGAAAACCAACTCAAACGATTTCTTATTTTTTTTTTTGCTTTCGAGACAGCCCTTATTGCAGCGAAAAACTTGACCGCTCTTGTTGGTCGAGCGAAAACTTCCACTCAATACATCCATTGGGAAAATAGACTTTACCGTTGAAAATGATGGACCGAATGTAGAGCAGACAAAGCAGAACCGATAGATAATTTCACAAATGAAAAATTAAAACAAACAAATCTTAGAAAATGTAAACGAAAATAATGAAATACAAACAAAATTTACAAGCCTAAACTTTATACATAGACAGTACATTTTATTATTTCCTTAACCAAAACATTACATAAATAATGGTAGTGATATATCGTATCACTGTTCAGCTGATAGACAGCAGTTTACTGAGCTATAGATGAAAACCTATGATTTCAACCTAACTTTAATTTATTTATTTTTGGGAAGGGGTCGTTGTTTATTATTATTTTACTTTTACTGGAAAAGCCAGTTAATAAATCTAATTCTAATATTTCTGTTCTTTAAATAAAAAAGTAAAATGAAGTAAATGACTGACCCAATAGATTCTGTAATTTTTTAAATAGTTAAAAAGGCAAATTTCTATTTGGGATATGGAGTTTTACCTTAAAGTGTACTACAGTACTGCTAAATGGTTTTGTGGCCTTATATTTACCGAGCTTCATCCAAACAAGTACAATAAGTTAAAACTGATAAATATCTTTTAGATAGCTTAAAGATGTTCGTGTTCTCGAACGAAGCATGCAGCTCAGTCAGGATTTTTATTGTAAATACAATATAGTTTGTATAGCAAGTGTGTAATATATTTCTTTACATCCAATTTCCGAACACACGTTAAACTGGAGCGTTTGATAAATATCTTGCAAACAAAAAAAAGTGATTTTACTTACATTCAAATATCAACATATTGCTCAGATACTGAAAGCTGGAAGTCAATATTACATCCTACTGCAGTTCAACAGCGAAGACCAGATGACAATTGAAGAAATTGTACCAAAATTCGTCAAGACATTAAAGAACAGTGTCTCATTCTTAAGTCAGTGAGCGAACAAGCATTAGGTAATTCAAAATCGTAGTATTAATCGCAATTCATCTGTTATCTGTTTTTTAACTTTAATTTTAGAAATTAATATCCTCTGATTATTGCTAAGTAACAATATTTCAACCTATTTTTTTAAGATAATTAATAAGTTGTCTTTGTATTTAATTTTTTTTGGCAAACGGGATTATGTACACCTGAAATAATACCTGAATATTCGTCTTACAGATATATCAGCTAGTTTAAGCAACTAAATGAATGGATAAATGGCTGAACGAGCATTCACATGTAATATCCCAAGCTACTTCTGGCAAAACATTAAACCGACAATTAAGCAACTGCAGCAAAGTAAATCAGGATAAAACCTGAGATTCATGTCTGCTACTCAAGGTCTGTCGGAACCAGAAATTATAAAAAAAGCCTATGTTGAAAACAAATAAGGATGATAAATGTAGAGCTCGTGAAAAGTTTCTAGAATGCATTAATCACGTAAAAAGAGAAATGGTCATCCAGGATTTTTCATCTGGAACGGCTCAAAGAATTATTTTTTTCTAAAAATAAAAATGTATCGCATTTGTTTACGTTTACAATCGCTCCGAATTCACCATAACCACGCAGACTTTCCAAACCGCAAAAAAACTGCTGCAGGTGTTTAATATGTCTGTGAAGCAATTTCCAATATTCTTCAAAGTGCAACGACCAGAAGCATACATTCAAATTGGTAAAAGGCTTTTTGAGTAATATCCGTAAAACTTTTAGGAAACCTACTTCCTTCTTTCGCACTATTATCAAATGGCATCTACCCAATGCTAAGATTTTTTTTCGTTACTTAAAATCCTATAATTCCATCTAAACTTAGGAACTGAGGTTACTATTTAAATTTTTTAAAAAATCGTCCATCTTTGTTATGTATATTCTTAAATAAATACTCTGTAATTTTTGTAAGCATTTTAAATTTTCAAATAAAATTTCTGAAATTAAAAATAGTTTCGTCAAATACTTTCTAAGATTTGTAGCAACTTTAGTACTTCATAAAATTTCCTTATTCAAATTAAATTGGGGGAGAGGTAGCCATTAATGTGTCAAGATACTGAAGGCTTTTACAATAAAAGGTCCGTTTTTATCATGAATTGCGCGGTTTTCTTTAAACCAATTAGAGATTTGTATTATTATTAATAATATTGTTTTTCTTTCTTTATGGCCAAATGCATTTTGAGATGTCCACATTTTGATGTTGTTTTTACTTTCTTAATCTTAATCTTAAAGATAAAGATAACTAAGAACATCTCCATCAACGGAATATGGAATATAGCCTGTCCAGGAATTTTATTTCTATTTCTTCCATTTTATATACAGATCCACAACCATCCCTAACTAGGTCAAAAAGCTTTTAACCAACTATTACTGTTGTCTTCATATTTTTTTCGTAATCCTATTGACGACAAATTCTTCAATGCAATAAGGAAACCTTGTAATAACAATGCGGCAAATAATTAAAAATAGAAATATCCTGAATGTCTGCCTTCCAAAATTCTTTTTTACTAATTCAATATTTTTACTGTTACTCCAGCGCAGAGAACGTATCTTTGTGAGATCACGCAGAAATGCAAATAATTTTGTTCATTCACCGAAAGATTGAAACAGTAACACGATGAGAATATTGTCAGCAATGAGGACTAATTTATGATTAATGTGATTCAAGAGTTGTTTTAAACACAAGAATTAAAAAAAAAGGTTGATTGTAAGGAAAACGACATTTGAGATGTTCATTATGTAGATAAGAAAGTTGAATGTTAGGTTATTCACTATGAGAATTCTTAGCCTTTTCTACGAAGAAACCATACTTTCCTACCGTACAAAAATGAAGTTTTTAATGTTAATGATTAACTTGAATATTACTTAAATTCGATCTGTTATTATCAAAGATAATATTAATTATCAAAAACCTTTTTAAGTTTAGAGTGGATGGTAAAAAAAATTCATATTCTTTACTTATGAGTTTTAAAGCTTTAGGATGTTCTATTCTATTTAGTCTAATTTTTGAAAGCGATAATTCGTTAATTTGAAAAATCAAGAAAATTTCGTTGAAACTTTGTATTTTGCTAAAGTTTATTCTAGCAGGATGCGTGTATTTTTGGTGTATTTTTGGTGTATTTCATCGAAAATCAACGAAATGATACAAAAACAGATAGGTTTTACCTTGTGTAGGTTTTATCAAGCCTTAGAGTACAATAATCAAACATATAACTTGCCTTTTTTAATAAATTTCATTTTCTTTTACCTTTTTTTTTTTAAAAAAAAAGTGATTTAATCTAAACAGATAGTACAAATATTTTAGATTCGACATGTTTGGTTGTTACATAACTTCAATATTGGATTAGTCATACAGTAGAGTCGCGATAATCCGAGCCCCGGTAATCCGAGATTCCGTTTAATCCGAGGTCATGCCCAAGCACTACCCTACCCTACTACTTAGACCATTGGTTCTCAACCGGAGGTACGCGAAAATCTGTAAGAGCACGCGGTTAACTATCAAAAAGTATTCCCACTAATTATTTTCTGAGACTTTTTTGATTTTATGTCTCATTAATAAAAACTTTTTAATATAATGTCCATTAAAATAAAATTTCTTGTTTTTAATTTAAATTACCTATTCGTAATTAAGCTTTAACAGTTAAACTTTAACTAATATAACACATTTTAATAAAAATAAAGTGTTTTTTGTTGGAGGTACGCATAGTTAATGATACACAAAAAGGGGTACGTGGGTTGAAAAAGGTTGAGAACCCCTGGCTTAGACGATGGCATGACATCCCAACTAAAAAGCGTTGCTCTACTGTGAAGCAGAAGACCTTGGACAGTTTTTTAAAGTTGTAAATGCTTATAAAGAGTCTTTTCATGTAACCAGGTAACATTGTTAATGTATCAGTAACTTTAATATCTATTATAAATTAAATTTGATTCTTTTTACGTGAAAATTCCAGTTTTTTTTCTTCTTTTTTCCGTGTAATCCGAGTTTTTTGTAATCCGAGGTACCATCAGCCCCAATTACCTCGGATTACCGCGACTCTACTGTAGTTGGATTAAGTTACAAATAAGCAATACAAGCTATTATGTGAATATGTAAAATTAAAGTTATTCTGATATGTTCTTTCAACCAACAATACTTTATTAGCCGAAAAATGAATCTAGTGTTCAGTATTTGGTTCACCTAGGGAACATTCTAATCATGGTATCTATGCATCCAAAAATATATTGTAGATTAAAAAAAAAAAAATTAGAATGTAATTTAAAGTCGAAGTACAGTCTGTCTATCTACGAAAAGCAATTTGTTTTAGGAAGCTAAAATTTTAAATGTTAAGACTTTGCAATGGCGCAAATTAAAGTAGTTAAGAGGAGCCTAAAGTATAAGAAAAAAAGCCCCCTTTTCTACGAGCGCATTCTTTTTGCTGAAAGTCGTCATACCAACCGTGATTTAGTTTTCTCAATACTTGAAAATCTAATTTAAAGAAAATAAGGACTCAATGTTTATCAAGAGCATTATAACTGCATAAAATAATAATAAAAAAAAATGATCACCAAAAAATAAGATTTTCTTAATTTGAAAATAATTCATGAATCTTTTGATTGCTCTAACTCGGCACAAATATGAATTCTTTATGAATAAAAACCAGAGATCGTAATGACTTACTATTAGGTTTACTTTGAAACGAGGTTTCAATTCATTATTGAGAGCGGAATCTTGATTGGATTGTAATTGGTTGCTTCAATTATATTGTCTTGCTGCTGTCACCCGCTAATCGGCTTAGACACAGTTCAAAATAACATTGGAACGGCGAACTCTATTAAGCAGATAGTAATGATTCATTACATGAGCTCAACCAATTGAATTAGAATTCATTGACGTTCACAAGGGAAAATTACTATTGAAATCACTAAATCTACCACTACACTAAGGAGAGATAGTAGGTAATCAATCAGGAATTCTAACAGAACAAAATCGAAAATACATCAAAAAAACTTCATTTCAGACCATCACCTGAGAATTGTAATACAGCAGAGATAGAAGAACCACCATACTTTTAATACTTCTCTGATATTAATTCTTATCTAATAGACTGCAACTACTTGCTCACTACTATTTATACTTGTTATTACTTTAAGAAATTCATACCTCTGCTTTTATCTATAGATTTTCCATAACTGTTGTAAGAGATGTCTGATAAACACGGCAAAAATTTCGGACTCTGCACTTCCATGTAAAAGTAATAATATAAGAATTCTTAGATCAAACTCCTTTTCTATTTTTGTTTAGAATCATCCTTTTTATCCGTCTTTTTCAAGATTCTTTTTGAAAGTTGGTAGGTAACGGATGAACGTGTGGGCGATAATGAATATGTTGTAACTTAGCCGCTGAAGTTGCTTAGACAAATGTTAAAAGGCGACTTTTTGAAGTTTATAAAGTACGTAAAAGATATTAGAATATTGATTGCAATAAATTTATAAATATTTCATTAAATCGACATGCAAATGCACAGTTTTTCTTGTTTATTTTTCAAATTAAAAATTAGTTTTGGCAAAAATACCAAGACTTGATTTTTCTAGAACAACACAGATCTTATGGAAAATTTTGCTTTGATTTTCGTTATTTAAAACAGCTATTTGTTTTCGAAAATTAAATTTGGTGAGCATCAATTGGAGGAGTTCAACTGGGATCCCACAGAAGAAATACTTACATAATGAATCATCAAAATATCTTTCTATAGATTGAGAAAATAAAGACAGAATTTCATTAATATCTAGGTTCTATTATTTTCTTGCTTTTTTTCCTCTAAGTAATCATTAAGACAAATATTTATTTTACAGTTTTAGTTAAAACTCGAGTTTTAATGTTCTATATATATATATATATATATATATATTGTTTTGTGTTTTTTAGGCTTCTGATACAAGTATCAGACGCCTTATATTTCCGGTTTGTCCGTCCGTCTGTGAACAAGTATCATTAAAATCTCATTAAATTCTCATTAACTCAACAATCACAACAATCGCAACAATTGCGCCTTTTGCATTCGCAGCAATCATTTTTATAATAATAAGGAAATTAAAGCAATAATTCAACATAAATTACGTATCAGAAGCCATTGCGAAGCATTGTGATTGGTTTACTAATCACTATCCCTACCTTTTTTTTTATTATTATTATTTTTGTTTTGACATTTACCAAGTGAATTTAAAGATATTTAAGCTTATACTCTTTTATTTCATCCTCAAATCCAATTTTCTTTTCTTATACTTCGTAGCGAGTGTTTACGAATGCAGTTCTCGTAGTCTTTATCTATGATCTGTGATTCATTATGTTGATTCAAAGAAGCTTATCTGCTCTAAGTCGTCAGATTGTTGAACTTCAATTAGAAGCTGGCTATTACACCTCTTTACATGCAATGGTAGTTGTATAAATATGTCAGTAAATTGGGAAGAAATAAATGTTTAGCACAGTTAGATAGAAAACGAGCTTTCAGACTACTAAACACCCTTAGAATCGGACGTAAGTAATTCAGGTTTTAAGATTAAGAAAATATATATACGTGTAAAATATAAATACGGATTTATAATTGCACTGATTGTAACAAACGGATATCCATTATAAATACTGATTATAAAGGATCTTTTACAAGCTTCTAAGGATTCTTTTTAATAATTAAAAATTGTTTTTAAGAGCAAATCCAAAACGATTATTCCATTGGTATATGATGAAGATCTTCCTGTAAAGAGAATGTGACGAAGAAAAGAAAAAATTTCAGCTTAAGTAACAAACTTTAAAATTAAAATAAAACTATATTTACATGTAGCATATCTACTATCAGTAAAATATTAACATCAAAATTATCCAGGAGAGAATTATACAGAAGGATCGACTCAGGGGAAAAAATCTCAAATAGCCTTATAAAAAAGATGACTATTACGGGAATATATTTAAGAACCAATTTTTATCATAAATAAAAAACAAAATACGCTCAATTTCAAAACTAGCTTTTATGCCCGTCAACAATAAATAATTACATCAGATCTCAAGTTACTGAATTTTAACGCAAAAATAATGTCAGAAATGTAGACACGAATAACATTTTTTAACTATAAAAAAATAATGGAGAGAATAATAGAAATGTATAAAATGCATAAACTTATATTTAATGATTGTCAGACATGAAAAAGGTTTCAGAAATTAAAAACGAAAGCAGCGAAGCACTAACTGTTATCGATTATTATCCTGTATCCGGAAATTGTCAGTTCTGGGATTTTATATGCATTAATTGTCCGGAAGTTTCGGTCAATTTGCACATCATATCTATCAATTCGTCCCCACTGATAGCAACAAAGGACATGAAGTGACTGAAAAGTTGATAATATTAAATATTGAATAAAAAATAAAAAAAGAAATATTTTCCTATTCAAAAATCAAGAAAATTAAAAGCTCCAAAGAACTTTCTAATCTCTTTTGATGCAGTCTCTTCAAGTTTGCTACTTTGTTTTGAGATTTTTTTTCCCTTTAAAAATATATATATATCTTTAAAGGGAAAAAAAAATCTCAAATATATATATATATATAGCATTCCAAATATCTCTCTTCTTTCTTTTTCCGATAGTGAGAAGATGTTTGGTTTTATTTGTAGGCGTAGCGTTTGAGATGGAACAAACAATTCATTCATCGTAATTCATCATCTAATAGTACAGTTAGCAGTTGATGTTAAGCTCAATGTAATTGTTGCTAATCATCTGCAGATTATAAAATCCCTTTCTGTATGTAGTTCTGCAATTATTACACACTTATTTGCAGATTAGAATAAGGTGTACATCGACCCCCAGTCCTTCTACAATAAGGATATAATCGAAAACAAATAACGTATAATAGACGTAAATATAATTTACATTTTTATATGAAAGTAAATATTAATAGGAAGTACGAACTTTGTTTGTGGAGGACTGAGTTATCATCTGAGTCCCAGAAAAGTTGTTAAGTTAAATCTATATTCGTAAAACTGATAATTTTATCTGATTATGTTTATTTAAGCCTCAATAAAACTGATAACAGTCCAATGTTCATAAAAAGCTACAGAAACTTTTGTAGAATAGAATATTTTTTAAATTATTATTACGATTTGAGGATTAAAAAAAAATGATTAAAAACCATTTAAGGAAGAAAAGCTATTGAAGGAAATAAAAGCAGAGAAACGATTTGCATGGAAAAAACATTCCAAAGTAGGTGTTAAAAGTACAGCATTACCTACTAATCAAGGTAAAAGACTAATCGACAAAAGAGATGTGAATTTCCTTCAAGGCAGATATTTCAAAATTGATATTAAGCGGGGGGGGGGGAATTACAGAATAATGCATGCGGTTAAAAGATCTTTGCCATGGAAATTGTTAAAAAGAACAGTAATTTGAAAGACATACGAAGCTGAGAAACATGAAGAAGTGTACAGGATTTTTCTATACATGAAAACGGTAGAGACTTAAATGTATCCAAGAAAGACACAATGACCTTGAAGCAAGTTAAAATGCAAGAGGATTTCTTGAATACTAAATGTATTTCACAGGAGTTCAATGAATTAACTTTAAAGTCTGTATTTTGCAAGATCAACCCAAACGAGACGCTCATATTATTGCGAAAAGAAAAATGAATCAACTTCAAGTTCGCGGAAAAGAAATTAATAAATGACATGGAAGAAACTACTTTTCTCCAACTCGCTACTGAGACTTTTAGAAATTGAAACAACACCGAAATCTAAGTATTATTAATGTAGGAATTATGATATGTCAGGAGTAATTAAAAAAATTTCTATAAGTCTGATTATTAAAGGTAAAAATAGATTTCCTTTCGACAGTCCAACATCTTTGTATCCTAAGTGATAAATTTGGTTGTTGTTAATGAAAATGAATTCTGTATAATAATACTCTTTTTAAAAAAAAAAACAGAGCACTGCAGAATGTTATCGAACATCTGCGAAACTTAATATAGCCCACTTCATGGGTAGACATGCAAATTGTAAAAAAAAATTGCAGCCAATGAATGCAGAGGGTGGCGCCACGGCGCGGCGTACGTAAACCATTCTGGATTTTTTTAAAGTTTTTTGTGGTTGGATACCAGTCTGTAGCCGAGGATGCCACTACACACCACCCGATAATCATATCAACAACTGATTGAATTAGAGTTAATTCACGTATGGTGGTCTTGAGGAAGTCAGATTGGACATATCGTTTTATAGCCCGTGTGGATCGTAGTGATACCACAATAAGACGTTGTTGGCAGCAATGGGTCCCGTAACTCTCACATACACATCAGGAAGGCATCTGGTCACGCTTAATTGTCCTTCAGAGTACTATCACAGCACAATGTTACGCCCAGGACATCCTGCGACCTGTCGTTCTGCCTATGCCGCGAGGTCTTCCAAGAGCCGTTTTTGCAGGATAATGCCCGACCGCATACAGCGAATATCTCTACAATGTGTCTACGTGGTGTTCCAACACTTACTTGGTCTTCCAGATCACCAAGTAAGTGATCACATGTCTGGGACATGTTAGCAGGGCGATTACAGTCACCCCAATGTGAGCGAACTAGCCTAGCAATTCCTAGAAATTTGGATGAAGCTTCCATACGATACAGTGTCTCATTATCTCACTGTATATCCACATGTATCGCCGCAAGAGGCAACCCCACAACATACTAACATGTACCGATTCTGTGCCTGTTGTTCCGAAATAAAGAGCTGCATTGCTCTCACAGTGTTCTGGTTTCATTTTCTTTTCATTCTCTTTACATATCATCATATCACACTATCTTTCCAAGTGCATCTTTTTTTTTGTCAAAGAATGTATATTGGATTCTAAATATTTCATGTATGTGCTATGGATTTATTTGAAGGAATTCTAAAATATTTATTAGAAATTAATGAGACTCATGAAATGATTTTCTCAGAATCAGCATAATTTATAATAATTTTAATCATAAATTTGTCAGGATTTCATCAAAAGAAAAAAAAAATACCTATTGATTGGCAGTATTTTGTTAAAGCTATGTGAAGCTATCGTTCAAAATAGTGTCAGGGGATATACATGAATTGCATATCACCCTAAAAGTGAAGGAAGAACGACCTGGAATTAGTTTAATAGTTGGCGGAAGAAATCCTGTCAAAGAAATTGATGGCGTTATTGAAGTTCAAGGATCGAGACTTCACTTGTTTTCCAGTTTCAAAGTCTCTCTATAATAGATAAAGTTCTCTACAAAAAAAAAAATCTACTTTTTTATCTGTTTCAGATATTTTTAGAGAGAGAACTTTAACTTATAATCTACGCAATTCGTAAATACCAAACAATGCCATTTAAGATTCACGGGAACTTGAGATAAAAGAATCAACTTTCAAGGCACAGAAGCAACCGTATTCTGCCCATCACACTTTCCAGATCAGGCAAAATGCTGAATAACATTTTCAAATTCATATAATGATATTCTCTTAGAGATAACAAATAAGATAATAAAAAGGTTAATGGATTACTAATTTTATACGATGGCAGAATTTTTCTGGAAAAAAAATCACGAGTGCGACAGGAAATCACGCTGTTGTTTTAATATTTCAATTTAAATGTTAATCACCAGCTTCATTACAATGAATTCTAAAAAAAAGTATCTCAATGTTTTTAAATAGAAACACCAAGAGCAATTTCAACGGATTTCAAGACAACTATTTCCTTATGAGCTAATAAATACTTTTAACCACGTCATACAAAAAAATGGCCTACGGTTAATTTTCGGCGAACTGTAAATCAATTTACAAATTCAAGAGAAAACATTCAAAATAATAAAAAACTGTCCTTGACTTATGTATCTTAATCTACAAAAGGTTCTGGAACAAATTGAATGCAATCATCCTTTTCTCTTTTCTTCTTTAGAAGAAATAAAATCTAGTGAATGTTAGAGTAGAAAAGCGGATGAAACAAAAGAAGAAATAAGAAAGGTAGAATGTTGGAAATATGTCGATGACTTCCTAATTCGATAACTTATAAGCAAGTAACTGACGAGTAACAAGTACTTTTTTTTTACAAAAATTGGAAATTTAAGATATTTAAGATTTAGTAGCACAAGATTAATAGCGATTGCATTTTATAGGAATAAATTGCTGAACGTTTGCACAGTAGTAGCTCAGAATGATTATTATATAAGAGCTAAGATATCAAAGCAAAGGAAAGAGTTAACAATAAATTTAGTGGTTGTTTTCTTCCGCTGTCTTTTTTTTCTAATCACATTTATTTGGAAATAACAATATTTCAGCTAATGGAAGTCAATATCCTGAATTTGAGCAGAAAGAGCTACTTGTTTAGTCGTTGCTCCATTCATCCACAACGAATGTATTTAGGATTTCCTGTTTATGTTCCACACAGTAGAAAAGGGGGGGGGGGGGGGAAAGGACAAATGCTTTTGTCATTTCTGTTAACTTTTTTAATAGAACTGTATAGAGATTTCAGTTTCTTTAATAAAAGAAAGTGTGAACTGATCCCTTAAAATTCTATTCAAACGTTGCTTCAATCGTATGCTTTCAGTAGGTTCTATTCATTCATTCTTTGTTCTGATATTTGTATGAGTAAATAAGTGGACATGTTTTTATTTGCATCTATATGTGCACGTATGACATTGGGTGTGCGTGTAAATGCTTACCTGTTAAAGTATTCATTTTAAACTTGTATTTAATAAATATTTCCAAATTCCTAATTAATATTTCTTATTCACTTTAAGCATTCAGAGATTCAGATAATCATATAATTTTGTTTTTAACTTGTAGGAAATATATTTAAAATATCCTGAAGAACTACTGTTTAATACAGTAAATTAAACGAAATCTTTACAAAATCTTCGTTTTTTATTCATCTTCCTCATAGACAATGAGGAAGATGAATAAAATGAGATTTAAATGAGACGTTAAATTCTTTTTGTTATTTTAGTTAAATAAAGCTAAAAGAAAATATTCAAAAATATGTTCACTTACAATGTGAACATTGTTGTTTAAATCTGTTCACTTATAATGGGAACATTGTTTACGAATCGTACAGTCATTTTACGTTGGATTATCAATCCATTATATGAACATTGAGATTTGGTCACCGATAGGTTTCCTTTTACAACCATATTTAGGCCGGGATTGTCAGTTTGAGGCTAACGATGAGAAACAAATAAAGTTTCAGGAAATGATCACGGAGTCACCCAAGGAAGAGATAACTTGGACTTACTGCTGTGCAAACTCATCGAACAAGACATACTCTGAGATCTTCGTGGTGTTAATGAAACCCTTGTTCAAGTTTCATTACCAAGAATTCTAGATTGCGTGGAGAGTGTTGACAAATGTTTTATGGAACCATTTATTGACAAAAAGTAAATAAAGAAAATCAAAATTTGCTCATTTTAATTTCTCAATCCAAGACACAGACGCAGGAAAAATCATCGTTGTTGGAGAAAAGCAAATGGAGTTTAAATAATCTTTACTGAAAATGTTCTTTAAAATGATTTCTGGATTTACACAGACGAGATATTTGAAGCAAGGAACAAGCAGAACATCCTCTTCTACCAAACACTTATTATATATTTTAACACCCAAAACATCTTCAACACAAAATATATAAAAAACATACATATTTATTTGCAAATTTTCGGAAATATTTGAAGCTTGACAAAGGAAAGAAGAACTAACAAACAATTTACAGATGCTAATTACCATGCCATGTTACAGATGATAATTAAAATTTGTAAATTGTTTATATTATTTGAAGCTTGACAAAGAAAAGAAGAACTCTTTCCGAAAATTCGCAAATAAATATATGTGTGTTTTATATATTTAGTGCTGAAGATGTTTTGGATCTTATTTATCATATTTGATAAGAAAGAAACGATATAAGAAAGAGGTATGCACTTAACAGATATATTAATACAGGTTAAGTGTTAACTAGCTGGTTCAGTAATACTGCTTGAATTGGAGTAAGAACTGGTCATTTGTATCAGCTCAAGATAGTAGCAACACTTTTTTATCTTTAACTTTTTGGATATCATTGCAACAATTTTAAGAGACTGGGGGATGTATTTTTTTTAATACCTTAAAACAAATGGAAGCCACAGGAAGGGTAAACGATGTCTCTTCACGTACATCAAAATCGATTACACCGTGTTTGCTTGGTAATCTGTTCCGCATTAAATTTCAAAACAGTGTATTTAAATTTATCATTAAAGTTTCCAATATTCTAAGCCGAAGGTACATTGAGATAACATTAATAAATTTGTAAACATCGTGATTTCGATGGATGTCTAA
>JAFIDM010000001.1:104715737-104733475 GCA_023159025.1 Thereuonema tuberculata
GAATTTGTGTTAACTATTACTTAATTAGGAACATTAAATATTCTTATATAATTTAAACTTATTTTAATGACTATACCATCGTTTTAGAATTAATAAATACTGTCCATTAAAATTTCGGTTTGGCTCAGCTAAACGAACACAAGAAATAACAGAACCTAATGGATGTAAATATTGCTTCAGCTGAAACAAAATGGACACTCTTCAATATGCATACAGTCTATACGCTTTACTATCTATACTAGGGGTGGACGAACCGCGGCTCGCGAGTCACTTGCGGCTCTTTGACATATCGTGACTGACGTCCTTTTTGCAAACAGTTAGTATAAAAGGTAAAAACTATAAAATTTTTAAGTTTTATAATTATCAAGTATAAACTGAGAATCCACTGGATTAAAACATCAGTTTAATGTTCATGGTCAGTAAATATACTTAAGAATTTAAATGTAATTTTAATGCATGATTTGAGTGAGGGATTAAAACAATTTAGGATCAGCAAGGATTATAGAGCAATTGTTAATAAAGCGTGTCTGTAACGTTTGTCCATGTTTTGTGCGGCTCTCAAACATCTGAAGATTATTGTTTGTGGCTCTTATTCTGAGCAAGTTTGGCCATCCCTGATCTAAATGCTTCTAAGTTTCTATGGATGTGTGTGTGTGTGTGTGTGTGTGTGTGTGCGTGTGTGTATTATTAAGTGCATTTCACATGGATCCGAAAATCGGACGATGAATTCATTGTTCGGGTTGTCTTCTTAGTGGTTTTCGGAGGCCATTTCACATGACTCCGAAATTGTAGATAATTTTTCATAGGAAATGACGTCAATATCCGGTCTGAAACGGAAGCGAAAATTTCTTCCTTTGGCGCGAAGCGAAGAAAACAACTGAAAATGGAAGCTCCAATTGTGCGTTCTCGTTTTATAAATACAAACCAAAAGTACATTAAATTGCTAAAAATCCTGAGAGTTGTACTGTACTCTTTTTACTTGGGATATCAGCTCCGATATTGATTCGAAAAGAATCCGATCCCTCGACGCCATGTTTTCAATGAATGATTCCCGCCTTTTGCTTTCGCTGAGGATCAACGGATTTCAGGAAATCTCGTCACTGATTGGTTCAGAAAACCGTCGTTGGTACTACGTTACAAGGACGACCATTCCATTTGGACGTGCCTGCGACAAAATTTTAACGTTCAAATCGTTCGTATAGACGACGTCGGAGAGAATTTCCTGGCCATATGATACGTCCGATTTTTAGATCCGCCGTCCGATTTTCGGACCCATGTGAAATGCGCTTTAGTGCTGGTCTATACGAGCGTTGAAAACGCTGGGTTGCTAATATTCTTACAGAACCGAGCGAAAGTGATTTGTATGGAAAGTGAAAGATATGGTCTACGGCCTACGGTCAACGTTGAAAACGCTCGTGTAGACCAGCACTTAAAATAATGCAGATTGGAGACTAATCTGTGACCTCTCAATAAGATCTTCCAGATAAGTCAGGCATCATAGACTCTTACTTGTGTTTATGTAAATTGAAAAAAATAATACATGATTATTAAATAAATTTGCCTGCTTAAATTGTGGACATGAAATGAGTAGCAATGTAAAGACTTTATACGAGTATATTGAAAAAAATACTTCAATTAGAAAGATAATGGAAAGTATTTTAATTAGAAATACACGAGGTAGGAATTTAAACAGGAATGAAGGCATTGAGTTCGGTAAAAAATTCATCAGTGTAGCTATGGATCTTTTTAATTTAAAATTTAATAAAATTGTGAAATTTGAGAAATTAATGTATTAATTATTAGGTTTTAGGGTTTTTAGCAATTGTATTTGTTAACATTGACAAATATTTAATTGATGAGTTTGTAATGTAATTGTTAACAAATTTCATGTTCTCATATTCCTATTTTGTTTACGATTATGGCTTGAAAAAGAAAAGACGCAAAATCCTTTCTGAAAATTCGCTTGAATTAAATATATTTCTATATTTAATTGGCGTGAAAATAATTAATTTTAATAATATGACTATTAAAAGAGGGGAATTGAAAAGTAAGTATGGAACTTATAAAATATAATTTAAACTGAAAAAAATCCAAAAAAGAAAAAAAAAAAAAATCAACATCTTGTTAAAAGAATGTGGTTCTTCCTTTTTCATATCTATATTGTAAAGAATATACTCGTTTTGTTGACTTTATTGGCAGGTCTTCAGAAACCGCTATTCGATAAAACTATACAAATCCTTTAATTCACAAACATAAAGCTTCTTGAAATATAAATAAACTAAATTTATTTATTTATAGTAGCGACTTCGATTTTATGGAATATTTTATAATTAAATTTTATTGTGGGCGAATATTTAAGCCAATACTAAGAGGACTTTTTCAACAATGAAATTACATCCTTTTACTTGGTTCTGTGATTTTTTTTTTTTCATCTAAAATTCATCAGTTTTCGCCGTACTTTTTTTGTCTATTAGTGGAACAGTTAAGAGGCCTCCAGTTATTTACTGAGAAATGTTTCCCTGGGAATGTTTTGTTTGAAGAAGTATCTGGTTGACTGAGTCCAAGAAAAAGCTACTCACCTGAACCAAAACCGTCCATTCTTCTTCTTTTCTTTTTTTTTTCCATCTTTTTCTTCTGGGCAATTTTAAATTAACCAAACATCCTATCTCCAAAGAGCTGTTTGTCAAGAATGAGTTAGAAATTGAATAAAAAGCCAACAAATTAGGAAAAGAACCTGAAGCAAAGGAAAGACAATGCGGTAAGAAAGGAGCTTAATTTCAGTGACCTACTCAAAACAAAAATACAGCTTTCTCTAAAGAGATCTTCAGCTAAAATCTTCAGCGATTTAAAGATCCAAAATGCCTTTTCTAAAACATTTACATTTATTACAGGTTTGGCCTAAAAATGCTTCTAATACCGTTCAATTTAACCAAACAGAAGTTTGGAACCTAGTTTTCCAAGAATACTAAAAGTAATATTACAGTAAAGCATTGGGAATTTTACATCGCTATAACTGAACGATTTTTAAAATCAAAGCAAAGGGTTTTTTTTGTTTTGTTTTTTTAATGCATGATATATATTCCATTTAATTAAATTTCAAATAAATATAATAATAATTAACTAATTAAGAAAATTCAGTTAACAATTCAGTTAGTGTTTTTCTACTCGACAAGGATCCACATCACTAGGAAATACTTTTACTAGGAAAATAATTATTAAAAAAGACAGCCAATGTCGTGGGCGTATGTCCCTCCGTTATTAACTTTTGAACTGTGTATGGATCTTCTTTAAACATGGTATTCATATTTACGGATAAGAAGCTTTTGTATTTTAATTTTCTCAATGTGAATCCCTGTGAAGAAGCATGTGAGTGAATGTGATCAAAATTCCCGTAGAAATACAGTAGAAGGAATTCAAGTTACTTAAATTCTGGTTTTCTAGTCTAAATCGAAATTTGCTTTAAACTTACATCGTAATTGCAGCTGGAATTAATTGTTTTCTTTAAAAGGATACTAACTTTAAATACGAAACCAAAAAAAAAAAAAAAAAAAACCACAGGCAATTCACAACAGCCTGGTGAAGAATTGCCCTGAAAACGAACTAAAAATTCGTAAAAATCAAATTAACGCAAACAACAAAATTAATTAAGCTGTAATTAATTGTGATGGCCCGTTTTTTTTCCCTAGTTGTCATCATTAATGTTGTGGGTGGAATCCCTAACAATGAGTCCTCTATTGTTTCCGAACAATACTTATCCATTAGGAACGCCATGTGCTGGTCTTCTCATTATCAATCAAGATGTGGGGGAGGAGATCTTGAAGATCCTAGTTGTCGAACGGTGTTTTCTTTTTCTCATCCATCACTTGTTACCTAAATGACGTCAGTATGCGCTAATCTAATCCAAACACACTCAGAATTTTTTGTTCTTATCGTTAAAACAAGAGAACCACAAATCTATTTCATTTTTAGCTACTACAATTAAAAAACATTAATATTAGAAAAAAAATATTGTTTAAGAGTGAAAAATTCTATTTAGAATTCAATAAAATTCAGAAACAAAGGTTTCATCATTAAAAATATAAAATGAATGAATGAATTTTATTCTAATCATATTTCTTTTATAATTTATAATAATATCGCTAAACAATGTTGATGTGAAACAAATATATTGAAGTATCTATATATGTATAATAATACACCCTGTAAAGAAAGTATAAACTCCCCTAAGTACTTCAAATAATTTTTTAGTAGAGGATTTATTTACTTCCGTTTTTTTTTTTTCATAGTCTATTTAAAAACAATAAATTCATGTACCATTTAAACATCTCAAACATTTTTAGTAGTTTTTAAATTAAAAAATAAAAATCACTTACTATGTAAAGAAAATATGAACTCAAAACATATTTCGAAAATTATTGAAATTAATAATGTGTTCGTCCTTTTTTCTTCTCTATAATTTCTATCATTCTGTCAGGCACTGTCCCAATTAATTTTTTTTTCAAATCGGACATCTTTATCTGGTCCCAACATTCCAAATTGCAACCTTCAGATCATTCAAGTGATGATACTGTTTGTTTCGGCCATATACAATGTTTGCCATCCAATCCCACACGTTTTCAATTGGGTTTAGATCAGGTGAACGGGTGGGCCATGGAACATCAATTTTCTCTTTTTTAAACCATGCTTTGGTGGATTTTGACGCATGTACAGAAGCATTGTCTTGTTGATATTACCAATTTGGCCCTCCTAGAAGGGGTCCAAATGGTATTAAATGGTCGTACATAAGGTTCTGATATTTTATACAGTCCAGCTTGCCTTCCACAAACACTGTGTGTCTTACCTCCTACCCCAAATGCTGTCCACACCATCACTCCACCCCCACCTTGTTGTCTGCTTAATCTTATCTTCGACGGAGTGCGTACATCATGCCAGTATGTGGAATATTTGTCAGGGCCGTCAAGACAGAAACGTTATTCATCAGAAAAAAATATTTCGTTCCACCTTTGATACCATTTCACTGTTTTCTTAGCCCAGTCAAGTCGGCTGGAATGATGAGTGGCATTGAGCTTGGGTTTACCTTTAAGTTTTACAAACTTCATGCGATTATTTGACGTTAAGCTTTTCCATATAGTTTGGTGAGATACAGTCTTTGGTAACACACGAGCAATTTCACGGGTGGACATCTCATAGGATGCAGCAAGATCTTGAATTCTCCGGTAGTTCCGAGGTGCGAGTTTTGGAGGTCTACCTGGTCTTTTTGTGGTTCCATAACTATCACCTTTCTTGATGACATTTTGAATAACAGTCTGTGAACGATTTAATTCTGGGGCTATTTGCCTTGTTGACTTTTTTTGACCAAGTAGAAAATGAATTTTTCGTAATTCTTTGTCAGTTAATGAATTTTCACGAGGCATGATAAAGTAGTAGCATATGTTGCTACGAAAATGAACGGATTACATAATTTAGCCACTTTTCCTTATCTTTATGCAAATTTGGGATATCCCAATCACTTTGCAGGTGTTAAACTCAAAGCATTCTTACCGAGTTTATATTTTCTTTACAGTTGAAAATTGATTTAATTTTTTAATTTAAAAACTATCCAAAATGTTTGAGATATTTAAATGGTACATGAATTAATTTCTTTTAAATAACTAAGAAAAAAAAAATAATAGGACTGTACATAACATTATAAAAAACAGTTATTAAAAATTACAATTACACCTCAGCTAAAAACAAAAAAATAGAAGTCTAAAAACTTGACAGTAAATCTTGATGGATGAAGCATTAAGAGATTGTTTAAACTAAGGGTGCACACTATCTTATGAAATCTGACTTAGGGCCAACATTTTTGTAAAAGTCCTGCTGGAGAGCCGGAGTATCC
Organism: Thereuonema tuberculata; assembly: GCA_023159025.1. NCBI lineage: Eukaryota > Metazoa > Arthropoda > Chilopoda > Scutigeromorpha > Scutigeridae > Thereuonema > Thereuonema tuberculata. Next base: position 104,721,619 of record JAFIDM010000001.1, read on the forward strand.
CATTCTCCATCCCCCCTCCCCTCCATATATTTCTTACTAATTATTAATGATTTGATAACGTCATTTATAATAATAATTATCAATAATAAATGTAATTTACATAAATCTTATTAATTAATGATTTGACAGTGCCATTTATAATAACAATTAATAATAAATGTAATTTACATAAACTTCAAATTGTCAATTAACAATATAGCACAGTTTAATGAAACTAACGTTCCAATAATAAAGTCTGAGACAGTTGTTGCTGCAAGTTACGGATATTTTTCTATGTATCTGTTGGCAGCAATGGAAAGGCTCAAATGTAATTGTAAGTTTGACACTACAGGACCGCAACAAATGTACCGTTTTAATTAAACTAAAATTACAAAATCCTTTTTTTTTTCTAATCCAGTTTTTTTTATTTTCATACAAGTAAAAAATCGAAGACAAAAATCGTACTTCCTACCTGTCGTTACAGAATCTTATAAGACGACGATTTTTACAAAATCTCAGCGCATAATAAACACTGAAACTTAAAACAATCTTATTGTACTCGAATGTCCGAATTAACATCTTAATTATTTTGCTTAGAAAGGATTAGATTTGAATTACATAGATCAATAAAAAATAGTAAAGCTTACGGGTAATAAAGAATTTTTAAACATTTTGTTTCCAATTACAGTAGAACCTCATTATAACGGACTAATAGGGGCTGAAGGTTGTCCGTTTTAATGAAAGTCCGGTTTATAACAAATCATTTTATAGGGGTGTAATGCAGCAGGGTGTACATCAATGAAAGTACAATAGTTAGCTATAAAAAGTGTTTATTATATATCAAATCAAAAACAGCCTTCAACATAAGGTTGAATTGAAAAAGATGTGTACGTATACACTGCATTAATTTTTAGAACAACAAGGTCCTGGTTCATGTTGATTGCTTACATTCATTGGTTTGAAAAAATAATTTATTTTCTGCTAGGTTTGTTTGCTGCTTATTTCTTCAGTTAATAACTGACGGAGGTGCCGTAAGTGTTCATAATATGCAAACACATTTTCATTTGCCGATTGTTCAACATATTGAATAACAAAATTTAAATGGTCTTTCACTTCGCTCACCTTAATTGTAGGCTGCCAATTTTTTTTTAAAACTGTCCGTTATAAGCGACATCCGTTATAATAGGGTCGGTTATAATGAGGTTCTACTGTACTAAGATTAAATAAAAATGAAAAAAAAAAAAAAATATTCAAGAAAAAAGTATCGAACCATTTTCTAATATCTAAGCCAGAAATCTTCTGGGATTTTTGTTCATACAATTTTTGAAATCAGAGATTTTTTTTTTTTATTTTATTTGCTTTTGTTTTCATTTGTTGTCTTGTTATTTAGCGTAAAATAATATGTTAGTAGATTTATTTTGATAGATATTGGATTGCTGCTTGTAGTTATTTGGTTGAAAAGCAATTATATTAAGGTACTGTAGTCGATGAATTACACTAACATTACCCATTACTTAATAAAAACTCCAAAATGTTCGGATGCTGGCGAAGATTTGTTATATCACGACATGTGTATGCGTTAACACATTTTCTCACATCAACATTTATTTCCATTTTCTAATTCGTGTAACTTCTCAGTTAAAAGAACTGGATCAGATGTTTTGGATGGGCTTCAATCAGATCCAATTTCACTGATTTTTTTTTTTTGGATTTTTATTTTCGGTGAAAACAAAACCAGGAATGTGTTGGTGTAAGTGCATCGCTCGTTTCATGATCAGATGGCAAATAAGAAGTGTGGGTGACGAAGAAAGAAAAAAGGAGAAGCAAAGAATCCGTGTGGGTGGAACAGAAGAACAACGATAAACATTCATGGGAAAAAAAAGAAGGAAAAAATGTTTTCGACTACGGTTAACTTGCCACCCACCCACCCAGGAAAGAGACGCCCCATGCAAACAGTCCATCTCGATGCAACGGCACTGGCTCAACGCCAGCAGTCAGGTAAGCAGTGAACCTGGTAAATGAAGGGGAATTTTTCTACTAGATCGAAAATAATCGAAAAATCTCAAAATATTCAAAAATTCTTCTCTTGAAATACATTTTGATGAAACAGTTCCAATGTTTGTACGGAAATTTTCAATAAAGGTAACCAATGGAGTCACTCTGGAGACACAAATTAAAATAAATCTGTGAATTGTAATCTAGATGAATTGATTAATTCCTTTATCTAATACTGAGAATAGAATGGAATTATTTCCATAGGAAATACTCGAGCTGCACTTGTTGACTTATTAAATATTATTAATAATATTGTTGATAACTTGTTGACTTATTATATATGAAAATCCAGTGAAAATCTGACAAATCTTCTATTTTGCACCAAAAAAAAAAAAAAGTGACATCTGAATCCCAATTGCCCGAGAATGGGAATAAGGGAAAAAGGGCAAATTATATCTTCTTTGAATAAACTCTGTCCATTAAAGAAAACGGCACCATTTCCCTGAGAGCTATTGATTTCATTATGCAGATGTTGAAAGACATTATATTATTACACCAAAAAAAATCAAGAAATATAATTCAATATAAATGACACTTCAGCATAACAGCAGCCATTTTGTTTTTGTTTTGAGGAAAGCTATTTCGGTGATTTATTACCATTCATCCGTCACGTGTTATTAAAAAAAAAAGGTGTTTTCAATTTTCAACAGCATTATTTAATTACTGGTTTCTCTCGAAATTAAAATTTTAAAAATGAATTATGCTGTCTGAGACGACTTCAAATTCACCACGAAGTATTTAAAATGTAGAAATGCTTTTCTAACGTCGGAAGTGAAAAATTACATCACATTCTACTAATTACAAAATGAATTGGAACAAATGTACTTTACAATTGTACTTCAACTAATACTGTTAATGTTGGGATTCCCCTTATGCACGTTCAAACTAATACAGGTTAATTCTAACCAACCTCACATAATTAGATATCTCTGTAGAAGCTATAGATCACGCTCGTATCACATTACATTCACATTCATGCTCATATCAGATTCACACATGACCATGTAGATATATACTGTTTAAATCTTATCTATGGAATTTACTTAGCAATGAATTTAAAAATTATGTTATTCACGCAGTTTTAATAATGTATTAATTAAAAAAAAAAACTTTAACCTATTGTTTGTTATGGTAATTATGTGGAAATCTATTTATAATCAATTCGTTTCAAGAAAATACACTGTTAAAAAGACAATATAAACATTTCGAAAATGTAAACATTGGTATGTTATTAATTCTCCGTGTTTTTTGTGTTGTGTTTTTTGAATAATCCGGTTTTTTTTAAATGATTTTATTATCTGTTGTACCATGTCGCTAGAGAAGGTTTTTTTTTTAATTAAACGAAAAATAAAAGAAAATTTTCATTATTACATTCTAATTTAAAACCACCTATTTAAAACACACTCAAATTCCGGAATGTTCTCCATCCATCTCCTCTCATATCCTGTTCTTTAAAACTTAATTTTTCTTGGGCTTTTTTCTTACAATTGCTGAAGTCGTAAATCTTTCTTTCTTTATTTATTTATTTTCATATATTTACAACTTAAGGCAGATATAAAAAGCTTTTTCTTTTGTTTTGGAGAGCAATGGGATTCTGAGAAATATTCTTAACAATACAAGAATGAAATAATAATAATAACAAGGCTGTTTTGAAGCTTATGACCTTTCAAGGCTTTGACCGAGAATCAAAGGGCGCCAACTCATTGCCCGACCTTGAAACCACTTTCTAAGGAGAGCAATGGAAGGAACTCGACAAACACAGGTGGTCAGCTGTGATGCGAATACGGAACAAGAAAAATAATTCCCATAATTTTAATATATATTTTCATACGCTTACTTTAATTATCATAAATAAAATAGGATTTTTCTCCTCTAATTAAATTGTCAAACAGCTACATTCTGCAATCACGTATGTAGATTACTGCATTAAATTAGTACAGTGCAATCCGTGCTAAGCAAAATTTTCATTTAAATTAAGACAAGTTCCGTTATTGAGGAAGAATAGAGGAAATTGACGAATTACATTAAAGATTTGCTTTTCTATATGTAATATGAAACAGAATAGACAGGAAAGTTATTAGACTGAAGCGGAGTTTGAATGACAATTCGTCTCGGATCTCTTTGAAGACCACCGTAAATTCCAGGATTTGTTTCTTCAAATGCAACACCTGTCTGAATGGAAGCTTCATAGCTTCTGATTGGCTGATCAAGTAACAGATCAAAGAAAAAAAGAATCAGAGCTTTTAAACACCACCATTAGAAAATAAATAAAAGAAAAATAAGAATATTTTTACAATAAAATAGGCCTAAGGTTACATAGTGAAAGAAATATCCAATTTGAAGCATGAAAACAAAATGTTTCTTCAAAATTGCAATGAAACTGCAAAAACTGTTATTAAAACTTAAAAATCATTATAATATACTTAATAATGTATCTCGAGGTTTCCTTCTAATTCACTAACAAAAAAATTACTATTTTTTGGCATAAAAATAATAATTACTAGAAATCGAACTATGAAAATTATAACTTGGTTCAATGGAGGTTACAAAGGCAGTAACACGATCATTTGTCAAAAATCAACGGAAAAGCCTCAGGATAGTCAGCAATGAAGTAGCAAACCAGACGTTCTTAACCACAGAAATACAAAACAAATCGCTCCAAGCGATACTTATGTTTCAAGTCAATTTTCTTGTTAGCAATGGAAGCTTTGAGGTGGCGTATTTTGAATTGCTAAAGAGCATCAGAAAATAATCCTTAATTAAGCGGCAATTCTTATTTTAGACTGTGTTAGAGGGTGGGGAGATTTGTTAACATTTATTTTTAAACAAAAATCCTCGATTTAGTATATATATCTTTATAACATGTAAGTATGTATAGGCTATATAGTAAAAGGAGGATTTTAATCAAAAATAAAAGTTATTTTAAAATAATTCTACATCCATCCGTACGACTTTTCGGAAAGAATCAACGCCTTTCCATATATTTATGTAATATAAAGGTGATGTGGAATTATTTTATCTTAATATCATCAAAAGGAAGGAACTGAAGAATAAGTAAGATCCTAACATTATTTTACTTCCATTCTTAAAATTTGACAAAATTACCTATGTAATTTCTTAAATTTGCAATTTTTACATTGTCTTCTTTTATACAAAGCAACTATCTTAGCATCATCGATGAAATTCGAAAGAAACAAATTCTAGAGTGCATTCAACTATTACTTAGGATAATTATTGATAATTACCCTATTCATCTAGTTGTTTCTAATTTGATCAATTTTCAAAGAAAGAAATCGGCAACAACAGGAATTTCAAATTTTCGGTTCATTAATTCGATGGAAAATTTTTTAATGTAAAAGGCTTCTTTTACTTGTAATTTCTGATAATTATTATCAATATCTAAAATTTGAATATCATCCCAATTAATAATATGATTTGGAAATTTGCTTGAATGTTCAGTAATAGCCGATTTGAAATTTGTGGAATTTTGATTTGTGGAGAAGTTTTTGCTATCCAATTGATGTTGTTTAATTCTTTTATATAAATTTTGCTTAATAAGACCAATATATCTAGATTACCTGATTTACAATTGATTTTTACTCCTATTTTTTGGTTCTCCAAAATAGGGTCTTTAACTGGAGACAATATATTAAGAATTTTATTTACAGGTTAAGATTACATGAAAATTTTGTTTCTTTTGACAAATCACCTGAAAGTGAAAATACATTCATGAATCCATTGTTAACCATCTAATAATGGTCTACAAAAATCCGAGACTAATTATGTAGCTTCCTGTGCACAAAAAAAATCTTTCTCTGAATGATTACTGTATTAATCCGTCAAGGAAACTAATGCAGTCATCTGTGAAGCTATTACAGCTTTAGGAATCAAATCTCAATGTGTATCTGGTATTTTTTGCAACGACAACGATTGGTCCAAAGATGTCGAACATAAAAACCATAGTCAGGACAACACTTTTTTTCACATAAATGTCAATCCAATTTATGAGTAGAATCTCTGGGATATCATTCAGCAGATTGTCATTTCCATCTACAGAACGCCAAGTGGAAATAGGATTTAAAGGTGGACCAAAACGCCAAAGATGATTTAGATAAAAAATTCTATTTTGGTTTGTATTTTTTTCTACAATGAAAAGGGGAGATATTGCAGACAACAAAAAAATCTCTGGTTTTTAATATCGGTTTTCATATTACAAATAAGTAAACAGGAAATGATTTTACGAAGTAATTTGAGGCAATAAAAAAACAAAAAAAATATAAAAAGATAAATGTTATTGATTGACTGGATAAATTAAAAACAATCGTTTTTCCAAATGTTTAAAATTACTTACCCAATTAAAGAAAAATGGCATTGATCCGTTTAAGATGGAGGAAAGTTAGTTTTTATTTCAAAATTATGATTAATAAGCAGAAAATAAGCGTTAATTTTATTTCGGTTATAAATTGCTTGCTCTTTTGTTTGTTACAACGTTATGAATTTAAATCATTAACAATAAAAATCTATGAAAATGAGAGCTGACACCATAGGAAATGAAGCTACTACTATCACCGTCTGAAGAAATAAGCTCGAAGAGTCAGTCTGATGCTCATCCGCCTTAAGCAAGGAAATTTGAGTTAAGTATTTACGCAAGTTTCGTAAGTTTATATTTTCTTATTTATTTCTGGAACATATGCAAGTGTGAAAGAAGGGACTAAGCACACTTAGAAACGACATATATAATTAATTAAGAAATTACAACAGGTTATCGGGAACTCATGACTTGTTCCTTTCGATTGCATGTTGCAATTTCTTTTGTAATTTCTTAATTATATGTCATTTTTAAATATGCTTAGTCCCTTCTTTCATATCCATTATCACACTTCTGTCGTGGAACGTCTTATGTATTTCCACAAGAAAAAATTTATTAACAATTAACAACTGCTCAAGTGCATGTATTTTTCATGTTAATGAACAAAACAAAGCAAATGCGAACTTTATTATTAATGATAAAACGTGTTATAATAATTAAAGATGAAAAACTAGAAATAATGAATTCTTGATATGGACTCGCAGTGCCGGCGTGGTCATGCGGTCTCAGGCGTCGGTCTGTCGTGAGGCCAGTGTGCCGGTACCCGGGTTCAAATCCCGGTAGAGAGCATGGATGTTTCAATTTCCTTTCCTGTGATGTCAGCCTCTTCACTTTCTCTCCGGTCTGACGTCATTCCATAATGGCGACCTGGAGAAGGCAACGGGAATCCACTGCAGTATCTGTTCCCTTGTGTAGTTACGGCTTCTCCTAGGGGTCGCCCTTCGGGGGTCACTAGGGTTCCGTAGACTTGAACCAATCTACGGATTGAACTACCATGGTGTGGGATATGGACTCATCTCTACATTAGATAAAACACTTCAGAAGAAGTCCTGCCACAACTTAGCCTCTAACAATGCTCTTTGTGTAACTGGGATGAGCTGGATTCATTATTTAATTCGTTTCTTTTACTAGATGATTCGCAGACAAATTTTTGCTTTGGATAAACCTTTAAGGTTAAATTTTCATATGGTTTACTGGATTTAACATCATCAGTACCTTACGTGAATCAGAAACATTTGCATTTATTAGTTAATTCGTGGATTGAAGCTTAAAGAGAAATAAGAAAATTTTTGAATAGCTGAGGATAACAATAGTAAAGCTTATAATCCCGAAATTTCGAAATAAAATGGTATTATTTTTTAATTTCTAAAATCAAGTTTAACTGGAAAAGGTAATTCTCTTACTTTTCCAGGTTAAAACTCTTAAGCGCTTGCAATTTCAATGTAAATACGATATAAAACATTCCTGATGTCAATTTTGTCACCGACGAAGATAATTTCGTTTTCCGTTTACTTTTATCACTTTCTCTTGAGTAGATGTTGAGTGACAAATATAACTCGAAAAACAGTGTTCTTGAACAAAAAAAGTCGGATTGTCATTTTGATATACATACATACATAGTTCTCTGCCAAGGGCAGGTCCTTCACTGCAAACCCAGCATTCTCCAATCTTTCCTATTTTCTGCCTTCCTCTTCGTCTCCACATAAGATCCATTTACCATAATGTTGTCGATCATCTTAAATCTTCTTCTGCCTCGAACTTTTTTACCGTTCACAATTCCTTCCAGTGCATCCTTCATTAGGGAGTTTCTTCTCAGCCAGTGACCCAACCAGTTTCTTTTTCTCTTCCTGATCAGTTTCAGCATTGTTCTTTCTTCACCCACTCTTTCTAGCACAGCTTCATTTCTTATTTTGTCTGTCCATTTCACATGCTCCATTCTTCTCCATATCCACATTTCAAATGCTTCTAGTCGTTTCTCTTTACTGCGTCGTAATGTCCATGTTTCTGCCCCATACAATGCCACACTCCATACAAAGCACTTCACTAGTCTCTTCCTTAATTCTTTTTCCAGAGGTCCGCAGAAGATGCTCCTTTTCCTATTAAAAGCCTCCTTTGCTATTGCTATCCTCCTCTTGACTTCTTGGCAGCAGCTCATATCACCACTTATAGTACACCCTAAGTATTTAAAGTTGTTCACTTGTTCCAATGTCTCATTCCGAATACTTATGTTTATCTTCTTTGTCTTTCTTCCGATAACCATAGTCTTTGTCTTGTTTACATTTATCTTCATTCCATATTGTTCACAGCTGTCATTCAGCTGCAGTAGCATATCCCTTAGTATCATCTCCTCTTCTGCTAACAATGCCATATCAGCAAATCTTATGCACTTTATTCTTCTTCCTCCTACTATCACCCCTCCCATGTTCTGAAAACAATTCTTCACTAACTCCTCTAAGTAGATGTTGAACAGCGTGGGTGATAGAGGGCATCCTTGTCGCACCCCTCTCCCTATTCCACTTCCCTCTGACAATTTTTCTCCTATCCTGACTTTGACTCGTTGTTAATTTTGATATATGGTCTGAATTTGGAAAAAAAACTTACAAAACGTATTCCTCTTTTTTTCTTTCTTCCTCCGGAACACTACAGCCCTTTTAGAACCTTGGCCTCCCTAACAAAGTTTTACAAGTCTGAATTTGGAAAAAAAAATGTCATTCCGCGTTTTACTTACTTATTTCCTCCGTGGCTCTACAGCTCTTGTAGAACCTTGGCCTTCTTAATAATGTCACGCCATTCTGAACTACTGCTCCCTTTCATCCTCCAGCCTCTGATCTCTTAACTTTCTAATATCTTCCACAACGTCATCCAATCAACTCTTCAGGGATCTTCTATCCCCTGGTTTTTCATTAAATATAGCTTTTTTTTGCTGTGATATTCTCTGGCATCCTAACCAGGTGACCCACCCATCTCATTCCATTTCTCTATTAAGATAAAGCAGAACGTAGCCAAATGACTTTCCCGGTATTATTTTACTTGATGTGAATTGGGTGCTGGAGTAATCCATTGTAATTTCCATGTGTAATCCATATTCGAACACTGATCCTCACCCTCTTCTGGTCTGAAATTATATTTGCACTGCGTTCAGAGATTAAAATAAAATATCAATCAATGCTATTCTATTTAAAGCCAAGTAATCCCAATCTTTATTCTGAGTCGTTAATTTATTTTGTAACACTTTTTTCTTTGTTCTGTTTCTGCCCAAAAGGCTTCCACCAAGAACAAGTGGTTTCACTAATCGTTAGCAACAGTCTTTTATAATTAACCGTAATCCTGGTGGCTACTTTGATCTCCTATTAATTAATTAATTCATGCATGTACGCTAATCCTCTCAGCGTTACCAACCTCTCCTTTCGAGTAAAAGAGAAGATAACCATCCACTCTCTTTAAAGGGAATGGATAGTATAGAGAAAACAGAAGAAATGCACAAATACGGTCTAATTTAAGAATTAGCGAAGTTCAACTGTGTTAGATATTCTGAAAAATCAGCATAAAAAGCGCCAATTTAAAGCATGACAAATAAGGCATTTCAATTCCTTACAAGATGCTGCTAAATCATTAAGATATATTCTGTTGATTCTGTAGGTCCACTTGTAGGTGTTTAGTCTAGTCTACGTGTTCGATAAAGGGAGCGACGAGATCTTTCGTATTCGTTGACCTGAAGATGATTTCCGATACAAAAGCATCATTGATTTCTCAACAAAATACATGGACAGACAGACAGTAGACTGATATGAGCTGAATTACTAATACGTCAATTGTTACAAAAGATATAAAAGGATGCTAATTAATGACATTCTAAGTTAATTAAAGGCTTAGTAAAATAAACAAAAAGTAATATTGATTTGCAAATTTTATTCTATGTAAATATAAGTATTTTAATACTTTTTTTGAAATCTTCTGCTACATCCATAAAAGAACTAATTTTCAATTGCTTCAATTTGTTTTATTTCACTGACTCCTTTTCTCTATATTTTTTTCTTAACTTAATCTCAATAATTTAATCCTAACTGGCTACTAAATTCTACTGAATTAAATCTTCACGAAAGTTCAATAATTTTTACATCCTGCATGTAGAAAATATTTGTGTGTTGAGGTTCCATATCGTAAAAAAAAAAATCAGCGAGTGAAAATGAAAAACAAAATTCTCATACTAAAGCATCAGAACGGAAACAAGTAATGTCTTAACAGTGACATTAATCCTTTTTATCTAATCCACTAATCCATGCTTTTATTTGCTTGAAATCAGTCGGATTAAGTCATGTTAAGAAAATGAATTGAGTTTCTTTTCAGAAAATAAAAAATTTCTACTCTTTATTTTCTTTTGTGTATATTATACATAAAGATAGATTTTTCTCTTTATTTTGGGATTTTCGCGACTCAAAAAAAAACAAAGCAAAACAAAACAAAAACAAACAAATAAGAAATGAAAGAAAAAAAAAGAAAAACTAAAACAAAATTTTCAGGATAATATTTTAAGAAAACAGGCTTTAAGTCCTGTCAAGAACTTCCTGTAAGTTCGTCAAATTTGAGAATTTTGTAGTTATCTTTTTTACAACAATCTCAATCATACGCAGAGGACACTGGCTGTAAAATTGGAAGAATTTTCCGATTTCGGTTAGTTTTCTGCTCAGCTAATTGTAAACATGAAAATTTTCAGGAAATTCGTCGTTTAAATTCCTCAATTTTCAACTCTACGTTCTTAGATTTGTAGATTATTCTACACGGATTGAAAGACAGTGTGTTATTAAAAAAAAATTATCTTTAAGTATTGATTTACCAGAGCAATGTTGAATAACTGCAAATGAACTGTACAACTTAAAATACTAAATTATCAGTCAAAGAATGATTAACATTTAAAACAAACTTGGTCTCATCCATTATTATGTATTAATATTTGCCTGCACTGTAGTAGTCTTTTTATGCGCTAAAAAAATTCATTGAGGCCGCAAAAAGCTGGCACATGAATTTTCTCACCAAATGCTTTTTTTTTTTGTGAGTTTTTTATTGTTTATTGTAGCTTTGCAGGCTCCACATTAATTCATACGATATTTCCTGTAGGCCTGTGTATAGAGACCTCGTTATTTGCTGGTGACTGCTCTTAGCTGATGATCGCTATATTACTGTGAAACAACTGTTCTAGGATGGCACTTAGTAAGCACTTGGTCTCACCATTGTTATTTATTATAACAAACAAATTTAATATAAATTAAAATTATGACAAATTGTTTACTTAAAAAAACTTCGATACATCAAATGATTTTATACTTAAAAAAAAAAAAAGTCTACGAATAATATGGAACCTTGAAAAAAATATCTGTTTTAAATGTTTCAGGTACTGATAATACTGTATTCGTAATTCAGTCTTTTGTTATCCATTAACTTTCTGATAATACTGTA
>JAFIDM010000001.1:104733485-104767609 GCA_023159025.1 Thereuonema tuberculata
TGATAATACTGTACTCGTAATTCAGTCTTTTGTTATCCATTAACTTTGAGGATTTATTTACTGATATATTTAATTGTAAATGGTTTGTGGCATGTAGAGTACAATTCAAAATCCTAGCAAACTTTATCTTTAACTTCATAATCTTTCTTTTTCAACATTCGAACTCTTAATTTATCCACAACGGTCGTTCTATTTGTCCATAATTTTTTGTCTATCGACTATTAATAATAATAAAAATATACACACACGTATTTTTCTTCTTTAATAAAAAAACTAAATTCAATCTTAATTAACAACAATATTGAATTTCTTTTTTTTTAAAAAAAAATTATTATTTTTCTTTCTTTAGCCATACATATAGTATATAATAAAAATTAAATCTTTAATGGAACATAACAATTTATTGTCTATACTACATTCAAAATATTCACAACTAATTCTTAATTCGAATTCCATTGGAAATGTAGATATAATTAAATGTGTATAAAAATTAGGATTAGATGTAGATTTCATAATTTGGTTTTCTTTCATTAAAAAGAAAAAAAAACTAAACTTTCAGAGTTTAAATTTTCATTATAAATTTTCAGCAGTTAAATAAAAAAAACCTATTTGTTTAAAACTTCATCGAAAAAAAACTCAATAGTTAAATGTGCTTTGAAGTAACACTTAGAAAATAAATAAACAATGTAAATCATGACATTTTTAGAATTTTAGAATATTCACCTGTTATCTCGAATGTTAAACTGGACAAAAAATAGAGACAAAAAATTCTCCAAAATAGAGACAATTATTTTATTTATAAATATCAACCATCATAACTTATTGCTTGTTTCTACGATATCATCCGGCTTATCTCTTTTTTTAATTACAGAATTTTTTTTCTGACGTTTTTCTCATTCTCCAGGCAGCAACGTGCCATAATAATGTGCGCGTGGCATCACAAACGTGAGGATGTAATACAATTGTCTTAAACAATGAAAGAAAGATCAATTCACTGTATTATTATAAAAAAAATAAACAGTTTGAAACCAAAAGTAACTATTTAAAAAAAAAATCACCACAGATAATAATTCAGGAAATATTGGCAAAATGCTCCTTAAATTTGACTTGATAACAAAATTTGAAAATAAGGTAGTTAAAAAACAGAATTAAAAAGCCTGCAAAATTAAGGAAAAAAATTGTTTAAAATGCAGAATATTCTGCAGATCACAGCAATTGCAAAGATATACAGTTGACTTATCTTCAACGGTTGTAATTCCGTTAGGTTGGTTGTCTCTTTAAAAGTTGGAATAGCAAAGAAAACATCCATCAAATTTTTACTTTTGTCAAATCTTTACAAGTATATTTCATAAATAATCTCACTTCAAACAATTCCGAATGTATCATTCATATGTAAGAAAACTGTCTATTTCTCTGCTCCGAATTGTTTACTTTCTTATTAAATAAGGCTTCACTTATTTTTTATTTATTTTTTTAGCATTTATTCTTATTTATATTTCAACAGTTCTTGTTTCATTTTTCACAGACCTACTCGATGATTATTTCTCTCCCCAAATACATCTCTGCTCCTGCATTCTTTTCCAAATTAATTTAAAAATTAATAGAAATGATTGATAGCCAAATCCCATTATAATTGTAAAATGTAGGTGTTATATTTATGTTCCATAACTAAGAAATATAAACTTCATTTCTGAGTTCTCATAAGGGAGAAATTGAATAACCAATTCTATTACATCAGGTGTTTAATTGTAGATCCAGATTCTAGATCAATGAAATGATTAATGTTAGGGATTCGTAAGTCCCTATTATCGACTTGATATTGTGTTTTGAGATTATCGATTAGTAATACGTTAAATACTTTATTAATATCCCTGAGAATCTAAAGAAAAGTAGAAAAATAAAAGGCACTTGGGTTGTTGTTGTAGTTTCTAAAGAAGCGAGAGGAGGGGAAAAAAGGCTGGCTTTTGTTGCTGTAGTTGTGTTTCTTCTTTCCAAAAGATGAGACTTATAAATGACTTTTTTCCTTGAATAAAAATGACAGTTGATGAATGCTCTCCACCCCCGTGTTCCGCCTCACTGAACCTGTTTCTCTTCAAATACATTCCTTCTGTTATGAAGGACGAGTTTAACGACACAGAAAAAGAAAAAAAAAAGAAGTTATTCTCTATTGAATAGAGCTTTTACTGTGTGAGAATTGATGAATTGGAATTGGAAGGGGGCTTATAAGCCTACCCCCCCCCCCCCTTAAAAAGATAAAGGATGGCAGCACGTTTTGTTATTCATGATGGAGCGCTTCGGAATTTTCACGAGCAAAATACGGGCGAAAATGGAGCCACAATTAAGATGTTGGTCGAAGAGTTAAGGCGACGAATTAGTTACAAGGAGGTGGGGAGGGGTGAGAAACAGTGTGACTCACGCTCTCCTACAGACAACGAGTTTCCTTTTCTGATTTATTCCTAGTTGGAACAGGAACAGCTGTCAAACGATTTGTATAAATCATACTTTTAATTTTAATATCTTTCCGAAGTTTTTGGCTTTGTTTGTCTGCTGTCTGCCTGGCCCATTTTATGCAAACTCCTCTTATTAACTTTGCATCATCTTTCCCTTCACCAAAGAGAATATTATTTATATATATATATTTTTTCCATATTAATAATATATATATATATAAATTACATATTTTTTAAGGCATTCTTCGCTATCTGATTTAAACGAAGTAGATTACTATTGCGAAAAAAAAAATAATTCGAAAAGTTTTGCAATAAGAAAAAATAATCGTTCTTCCTCTTATTTTATGTATTTGTTTTCGTGAAGAAAACTTTCGGTTAGAAAGTTGAAACATTGAAATAATTACCAAGTGGAATATTTGTTTATTTTAATTCGAAAAGTTATTTATAAAAAAAGAGTTAGATAGATCGTGATTTCAAAAAAAAAATATAAAGCAAACACACAAAAATAGAAAGATCAACTAAATAACTACTTCAAATCCAAGTCCTAAATTTGAACTTAAAATAAAAGCGGTTTTGTTTTTTTCTTTAACTTAAATTCAATGTATGAAATATGACAAATTATTTACATTAATTAGAAGAAAGTAAGACAAATAATAACTAAGTCAGTTTGTTATTAATATTATATACACTTAATGAATTTTATCACAATTTACATTTTCTTTATAGCAAAGAAATCTTACTTATTTATTTATTTTTCAAAACCGTATCAAAACTACGAACATGCGAGAAATCTAATTTAGCCTTTTGTTATACTTATTTCATTCTTTTATCATATCTAAGCAATAATGCGCTAAAATATTTTAGAACTTGGGTATTCAAAAAACAGAAAATTGTTGTTGAAACGTAAGATGAAGATCTACTTTACACAATACTTCCTAAGAAAAACTGTGTTTAATAGTCCAGAAAACATAGCAACTATTATTATTAGTTTTCTATTGTTCCTAAATTTGAAATACTTCTTAAGAGACTGTAATTAAAACTATAGAAAGTTTCAGGTTTTTAATAGAGCAATGTTGGATAGTCAATAACGGTATTGAAGTGTGATTTTTTTTTTTTATTTGTTAGATCACCTTAGTACTGCATTTTAATTAGCTTGATTCATTATTAGGATGCCGTTTATTTTGATATTACTTCGTACATCCGGGCTCTGGGTACTTCTGCCGTTGGTCATGAGAAAGAGCGAGAACTGAGCCGTTAGCAGAAGCCCAGGGTAAACCGTAGGAGGCAACTCACTTTATACCGGCAGAAACAGACGAAATACATCCATGCCGACTCCGGATGCGAATTCAGATTCGTACGTATCACCCTCACGGCAGACTAAATGGCATTACGCTGCCATAATAGAAAGAAGCATATTGTAGACCTAACATTGGTCTATCGAAGACTGGGGTCGATTATGGAAGTAACATTTTTTATTTAATTCTAGTAGAATCCTGCATTATTGATATTTAAAAAAATCGGAAAAAAATAAAATAATTTAAAAACTTTTTAAATTTTACTTAAGATTTATTGATGTGTAACCGAAATTGCAATTCATGGTACAAAACAAATATTGAAGCACTTTTCAGTTTTAAGATTTTTCTTCATCAAAATTTAGAAATTTAATTTTAAATTTAATAGAAAATTTTTGAAAGTTCGATAACGACAAATTTTGTATTAAAAAACAATCGTCATTGAAACATGAGGACGATTATTGATCAGGCTTTACTTAGCATATTATTATTATTATTATTAATCCATTGTGATATGAGAAAGATTCATTTATTATTTCGATATGAAAACTTTGATGAATGACAACTGAAGATGATACAAGTATTTAAATGTAATGACAGCTTCATAATTTTTTTCGAGCATTTTTCTACTTTCTTCTTCTTCTTTTGATAAGGAAGCCGACCTTTAATGGACTCGAAATCTTTAGCTATCATATTTATTCCAACGATCTTAGGATTTCATAAATAAACAGTGACTTCACAAATACTGAAAATCCTGTTCAAATTTTAATCATTTTGTTAAGGAATTATTTTAGAATACGAAGATTTAAAGTAAAGGCAATTTAGGATATAAATTTAGACATTTTAGGATTTAAATCTCAACATGTAAGTTCATACACGCATTCTTCCATTATATAACCATATTAGGTATTATATTAACTCTAACTTGAAAACGTGTACTTCCTTATTACATTAAATTGTAGCTTATTAAAAAACAACAGATTTATAAAAATGTTTATGCTTCTCATACTCTAACCTCTCATTTCGTCCATTTCGTGGAAAGAGGGGTGGAGGAGATGAGACGAGACAAAACCTTGAGCTGTTATGTTACTCATATCTGAAACTTAGATTTTATACATTCCTTATAAAAACTGTAAGTATGTGAAGTACATGAAATAGAGTCAAATAGTCAAGTCTATGCAGTTTTATAGTTTTTACTGTAAGAATAAATTAAGAAAAGTGTGAATTTGTTTAAATGGTTGTATTGAAGAAGGCTCTGAAGGTAATAAAATTACAAGTACAATTGAATTACGAGAAATGTTCCCATAGCTTCCGTGATAAACAAAAAGAAAAAGAACTTTTTAGCCACAGTACAGCCATAAACAAACCCAAATGGCAATATTGATAAAAGAAAGCAAGAGTATTTCCTGTATGATTAATGGCTTAAAGAATCGAAAGAGAGCATGTCTTCACACTCGTCAGAGAAGAAAGGTTTCACACGGAATGTTCAATAACAGAAGCGAGACTGATTATAATCTCCTCTTTCTGAATTCAAGGACTGGAAGATAGCATTTACAGAAAGAGAAAAAAAGCCACGAAGTCCTTGAAAGAACTTATAGTCTATTTTCTTTTATTTATTGGTTTTCTTTTTAAAGTCGTGAAAACTACAGAAACAAAATTATATTTGCCGAATACAAACTGTAAAAATTTTTACGAAAAAGGAAAAAAAAATAATAATTAAATACTGAATATTTGCTTAAGTTGAATTAAATCTCATTAATTTTAATCACATCAAAGCGTGCGCAAATTAGAGAATTATTAAAAGGATTAATATCTTCATTAGGCAAAAGTTTTAATCTTAGACAAAGTGGATTATAATCAAAGATGGTTCAGACAGCGCGAAAGTTTGTTTATGTGCATTGGCAGGTTTATCTTAAGTCCATATCTCTTCCTTATATCTTTTCTTCTTATCATATTACAAGATCCAAAACATCAACACCAAAAATATTTAAAAAAAACACACACATTAATATTGATTAAAGAATTTTCGGAAACAGTTCTTCTTTCTTTTTGTGAAGCTTCAAATAATATAAACAATTTATAGATGTTCATTACAATGCCATTTTACAAATCCTGGACATTGTTACAAAATAACAATCACAATAATACTCCTTTCATATGTAAACGAACCTTAACTTTCCATTATAACATAATTTCAACAATTTTATTCATTCATTAAAAACCCAATTCTTCAAATTTTACAATTTTCTGTTTCTTATTATACTAGATAATATTATATCTCTCGCCAATTTTACTGACTATTTATTTCTAACCCTTCATTTCTATTGATAATTTCATTCCTTGTATTTCTTATAAACTTTCAATATTTTTTCTTGTTTTCTTATCTTTTTCACCATACGGTATCTTCACTTCCGTACTCATACTATGATTGAAATTACAGCAATATTCTGATAATTCTGAATTATGTTTCTGCTTCATTTTTGTGGTGAAAGAATATAAGTGTTTAAAAGAATCTCCTAATTCAAAGGGTAAAAAGACACTGGTTTGGTGAAAGAGGATAAATTAAGTATTTATTCTCATAAAGAACTTGCCACAAGAAATTGGCAAAGAAAGCTAATAGCCAACAATCAAAAGGCACGCGCCTTGCGGATTGCAGAAGTGGTCTCGTGCTGATTGTTGGACGCGAGCGAGCAGTAGTTTCTCCCCAGACAACGAAAAAGCAAGAAGTGTTTTGCTGTTAATAAGTGCGAACGTTTACGACCAAAATAAGAACTGCCCGTGACTATGTAGTTACGGTTATTGCTAACTCTGGGAACAGTGAAGAAAGACTTAACTGTAATATTTTCCTCACAATTTTTATATAATTGGCGCGTTCATAAACTCTCTCTTTCACTGTTCTTTTACTCTCTCCAATACAGATCCCCCCACAATTTAGACATTCTATTTTATACACTACACCCATGTCATACCCATTTTCATCTGTAATTAACATCTGTAAATTGTTTATATTATTTGAAGCTTGACAAAAGAAAGAAGAACTCTTTCCGAAAATTCGTTAATAAATATATATGTTTATTTTATATTGATAAAATATAATGGTTAGGATTAATATCTATCATTGTTTCGCTTCAGGTGTTTGTCAACAGGAACTTTGCGTTAATTTCTAGACCGACACCGATCCACCAACAAAAAAATTAAAATTAGAAATCAGATCAGGTCTTGGCCTGACATATGCATGTCAAGTTTAAAAAGATCTCCCAGTGGTTAATAAGTTATTAGGCGAGGATACGCACAGAGAACTTGGTGATTTTCATGGGTCATACCTTCCTAGGAAAATATACAAAGAAATTAAATCAATATATCTTTGGAAGTTCAAATGGTAATTTAAAAAATTAAATACTGGATTACATTTTTTTTTTCTTTTAAGACCCAAGAAAAATGTAGACCCTAAATAACAAAAATCAATGATAATTTTATTAAAAAAAAAAAAGAAAGAAAGAAATCCTACTTTTGAAACTAAATGTGAAAATAAGTTATAATAAATTATTAGTTAATTAAAATTATTACAATCTTAGTCACAAATTCTCTATTATACTACATGCATAAACTTTATATCTACAGTATACTCTCGATATCTCGAACTTCGATATCTCGAAAATTTTGATATGTCGAAATACATATTTAGCTAATGTTAATTTTAATTCTTATGTCGAAGAATTTTCACTCAAAACCTTGTTTTGTCGAATATTTTTCGAAGTAAAAAATGAATTTTTCCGGAAAAATCGCCGTTCAGTTGTGTCGAAGCAAATACAGATATTTTTTTAAGAAATTCTAGCAATGTAAGTTCAATGTATTTTACTAATTCTTTTCAATTTAATGTAATTATTTTCGATTACTTTTAAAAATTAAAATTATCATTGCTGTATTTAGACTTATTGTTAACTATCATTACATATTTAAACTTATTCTCATCTATCAAGACTAATTTTTAGAATATTATTCCGTATCTTGTAGTTTTAGGTGAATTTTTATGTTTTGGTTATGACCTTGCTATCTCGAATTTGTTTTAGCGTCCCTTCGACTTCGAGATATCGAGAGTCCACTGTATTTGTAAATTGATTAACTGAACTTTTCAAGATAAATTTTTCAAGATATATAAAAATTAACTGAGTGACCTATTGGATTATGTATTAAACAGAATAGGAAACAAATAAAAAAAGATCTACTTCTAATAATATTACAATGATATAAAATTGCTTTAAATTTTTAATTTCTTTAAATTTACTTTCTTCTAAATAAGCAATTGCTTTTTGTTTTAAATTGACAAGCGGTCCTAAAAGCAAGAGGACTTGAAACTGTTTGCGTTTTTAATGTGTTTTTATATATTTTTAAACTGTGCAAGTATGGTTGGCCATATCCATATGAAAAAGATCATAGAATTAGTTCTTACAATGACTATAAAGATAATTAAAATAGTTCAATAGCATCTTACAGTGCATAAAATTACAAGAAAAAATTTATTCCAGGCAATCTGATCGGAAGGTAATTCGATACAACAGTATTAAAATATCAAGAGCAACACATTAGTTAAAATACGTCATTTATCATGATATCATTGCATCACATCAGGGATATCAAGCAACACCCACAATCAGCTCATAGTGCAATTTCGCTAACATAAATAACATTGAGTAATGTTTATTTGTTTATAAGTAAATTAAAAAAAAATTAAACGTTTTACTTCGATGTAGAGCCTTAGCAAAAGAGTCACTTTAAAGTTCTGAATTAAAATTTCAGATTCTCTCTTAATTGTCTTTACTAACACTGAGATAAAACCACAGAATAAAAATATTATTCATATAGTTCACTTATCTGTTGCTGTCTTTAAATCGCAGAAATCCTATGGAACAATGAATACGAATTAACACTGTTTATACTGTTAAAAGTTATCTCTGTAGTGTCATCACATTAGAGTTCACAATTCAGTCACAGATGAAACACAGTCCATTTATACTGAATATAACTTGAGATATATCGATTGCATCAACACTTTCGAACTCTTTTTCTATCAATTTTCTCCATCATTTCAAGTTCTTTGCATTCTCCATTTTATCATTTCTTCTTCGACTATCACCAACAATCCAAATTTATATTCACGTGAATCTCCCTTGCATTGTTCTCTGTGTGAAGTGCTTATCATTCATTTATTGTTCCAAACTTTCTGCAATAAATAAATCATCAACCACCTTCTTTAGTTTACTACGGGGGGTTACATTTTCTATTATGCATGCCATTTTATCTGGTACCTTATCATTTACCTAAATTAATCCTTAAGCAAACTATATTTGATATTTATGTTTTCGTGGTGGTATATGCCACAGAAAATGATGGATTTCATTAGATTAACAGTTATTAATTATTAAATTCTTCAATAATCTTTCTCCGTTTCATCTTTAAATGTATTAGAAAAATAAACAAAACGATCCTTTTCGAACATGTCACAGAGCACGATAGAGCCTTGAAAATAAAAATTCTGATATTTCTGACATCGCGGAACATTGCTTAAAACTAGGGCATGGTGTGGACCCTAATGTCAAAATTATTTTTAAAGAAACAGATTTAAAATTAAGAAAGATTCTGGAGAGCTGCATCATTAAAAATACTAAAGGGCAAAATTTTAACAGGTATGAGGGTACCAGCATAGACCATAATACTATTTTATTAATTAAGGACTTTATTAAAATAAATGTTAAAAAAACTGCTTCCTTTGATGTATTTAATTATTAACAATGTTTTTTATATTGATTATTTAGTAATAAACATCCCTTTGTTATAATGCCGAAATGATTCATGTATTGACATAACATTGTAACAACAAACAAGTTTGTTGACTTATCATGTCTTTACAAATTGTTGGGTTTCCAACCATTTTTGTTTGTTATTTGTAGAGTAGATTCTATTCCCGTTGATTTATTTATGGCTTGAAAAACGGAAAGCGGATATTTCCCGAAAATTTGCTTAATATATTTAAAATAAATATTTTTAAATACTCATGGAAGAAAGGTGAAGTTAGTTATTAATTTTTCTTTTATTTTATTTAATGTTTACAGTAATGCTTAAGAAAATATTGAAATTATACATTACTTTTTTAATTGCAAATTATTCTTTTTACTATTTTTTTAAAATATAATTAACTGCATATTATTTTTTTTAAGTAATCAATTACATGGGATTCGAAAGAGGGGTTGTGACTCCAGAACCATCTTCTCCTAAGACATTGAATTAACAACCTCAGTATCGTAATTGTCGTGAATTTCACGGTAATTCCGCTTGATCGTGAATTGTGAATTAAAAAAAAATTACTAGAAACGAAAATTATTAGAAAAATTATTTTATTCGTATTTAGAACGAAAGTTTTTAAATCTAGATGTTTGATTCCCTGCGTTCCATTGGATTAAAAAAAAAAAAAGTTATTAATAAAATTCCAAGATTAAAATTAACAAATGTTATATCCTCAATGTAAACACGGGTGTTTTTTATCACTCGTGGCCGAGGCACTATGTGATGGTACGTCTCAAAAAGTAAATATTAGGGCAGTACATGATGGGAAAGACAAGTAACGCTCCTAATAAATGCGAATCAAGATACATCGCGAGATAAGAGATGGTGTCAGCACCCGCAGGGTATAAGGGAGGAAGAAGATCTACCTAAAGTGATCCTCATCCATCGGTTTCAGGAAGAATACGTCGATTTTTGCTTCGAGGCGTTCATCGAGGTCAGACAAAAAACAAAATTCACCGACTAGAGGTCGCGTGACCGCAATCCACCAATCCTGATTCTAGCTGAGCTGAAAGTTTTCCTTTATGAATTCCTGCAACGCTCAGAATATTCAGAAACGCTTATTATTCTCAATCTCATATTGAGTCTGTGATAATAGAAGTCACCATCTTTTTTTCTTTCATGTGTTTTTTTTCAAGTTGTGTCGTAAGTGTTTAGTGTTATTATTGGACGTCCATCAATTAATGTTTTTGTTTACAATAATATTTTCACCTTGGATTTTCAACTGGATCTGTTGTGTGGTAAAAAGTAAATTATTATTATTCTTTTAGTTCTTGAAACTAATGGTGAGCAGGCTTTGTTTTATGAATGTATTTCATTACCAAGTGCGTAATTCGTTAATTACTCGGTTTTTCAATAAAGACTTTTATTTTATTAATAAGCTTTTAATAATTTCTTTTCCTTCTACAGTAACACAAACATTCCAAAGCTTGCTTTAACGTTTTATCTTGTTTGTTCACTATGCGTTGCAGTACAATAGAAAAGTAATTTCAATATTTCTCACTTCAAAACGGGCAGCCGTCTAGTGATTTCTAAATAAAAACTACTATAAATAATAATATTTTAGATAAAAACAAAGAAAACCTCATATATACGGAGATAAACACATACATTTCAGTTGGAGTAGAATTGTTCCGATATAGCACTAACGTAACTGATGATGGAGCCGTTGGCAAGAGAAGCATTCTTTCATTTAACAGAACAAACAAACACACAGTAAACTTAATCATTAGCTTAATTATAAAATTTACTTAAACGAATGAGTTATCATATAAATATTAAAAATAATAACCATAAGGGCTACTCCTAATGAGAACTATTAATTTACGTCTTAATTGTGATTCCTGGAATTAATTAACACATCAACAGATCAATTATAAACAGCTTCTAATGATAGGATTAGTTTCTTTTCCTTCTGAAGATTACTTAGCAAAGATAATCATAGTGATTAAGTTAATCACAAAAAAAAAGAGAAATGGATTATAATTTACCTCTCCGAGATCATCTCCTTACGTATTTGCCTTTGAATACGATACAGTAATTTGAAATTTTAATGAAATACAAAAAAAAAAAAAGTTCACTGAATCAAACTTTTTTTATTCTTTTTTTATGGAGTTTTTTTTTTTTATTCTGCAATTCACCAGTTATTGGGGGTTTTTTCGGTAGGAAACTTTTTAGCTCAGTTATTTTTTTCAATGTCCTTTTTCTTTATAGATAAAATGTTTTAATTTCAATGCATCGGAGAGGAAAAAAAAAGAATGAAAGGAGGTGAGTATTAAAAACCTTAGAATGCAATTTGTTTTAAAGGAATTTTGTAATTCACACGTTAATGTTTAACTGCGGAAATATTATTTACTTTCATTTATTTGATATTTATGTAAACGTAGAAAGCTGAATTGCTATTAAAAAATGTTATGTACTGTATCCATAGATAAGAATATGTTCCCAAAGCTTTATTATGTGTTATCCTAAAACCATGCAACGTCAAAATGCCATTATCGCTGTACTTTAACAACTAATTATCTTAGGAAGCTAGAAGTTTAAATGTATTTGTTTCTCCATTATCTGCTTCCAATTCACTTTGACATCAACTGAACTTTTAAGTAAATAAAGAAAAAAAAACAAATAGAAATAAATAAGGAAAATACAATTTATATAATTCTTTCCACTGGGTAACGAAAGTTGGGTTGGCAACTAAAATTGTAGTAATATAGTAAATAATAAAGTAAGTGAATAACTTAAACTTTAACAAACACTAATAAGCTACTTCTATTTATTTTTTGAATCCTTTAATTTATGAATACTAAATCATAACGAATTTAACCAATAATATTAGAACGTTCAAATACTTATCGTTTATTTACTTAAATGACCTTCTTAACATCTCGAATGCCTCCATTTGTTTGTCCCACATTCAATTTACTAATATTGATATCATCTTATCAGAAATAACCCTCGATAAAATGTCATCTAAAAACTTTCATCATATCTTTTTGAAATCAATATGTGATTACGAATTCAATGTCCCACAATTTCAATAGAAATCGGAGTTTTAAATTAACATGTCTTCTATTACTTTTATAAAGGTCACACTTTTCTTTTCAAGTCTTAGTTTACTAAAGGATCAATGATAGTTACCTTGACACTGATGACTCGGTTGATAGCAAATGATTCTAGAATACTGCAATTTTTTTTTCTTTTTTCAACTGGAACAAATCGTTCCGCAGCTTACGAAATCTGAATGAAAGTGGGGAATTACTATAGAACTTTTTTTTTTTTCACTGTGGGAAAGTGTACTTGGTGACGTCATACGATTCTGCAACGTTCTTTTGAAGTTCCAGGGAACTGATCTCTAATAACTATTATTATTAACAGCTATTAAAGTTACTACTGAACGACAGAGTGACAGGACTTCAATGCTAAATTTTTGTCTCTTTTACTGTAGATTGTGAGAAAGAAAAATGATTGAAAAACTGGAAGGGAAATATGTAGAAACTAAAAATTCAACACCCCCGCGAGTTTCAAGAGAAAAAGGAATTCCAAAGGTTATAATTTCAAAGTAATTTTCAGTTTCTTTTTGTTTTTTCAAAAAAAGAATTAACTTATAACATTGTTTCTTAGCTTATAAATAAACGTAGATTAAAAGTTGGTTGAAAATAACAGAATTAAAATGAAACTAAAATTATTTATTGCGATAATGAAGTTTTCAATGGACTTATTATTGCTGTCACATCATCAGAACAAAAAAATATAATCCCACAGGCTATTTGGGATGTGCGAGCGTGGACTTCCAAGGCCGCTTTAAATAAATTTATATTTTTAAAGGGTAAGGTCCCATTCATATCATTGACTACCAAACTTCGGCCTAGCGGCTTATCATCCAACCAAAAAACAACAACTTAGATTCATCTCCTAGTCAAATAACTCGACTTTTTTTGTAAGAGATTTATTGTTGTCTTATTGTTTTCACTATATCCTATTTCTATTCTGTGTATCATTAATAGGATTTCATTAACTCTTGCTTTTTTTTTTTAAATTACTAAAAATACAGTAGAACCCCGATTATCCGCGAGATTAGGTGGCAAGGCTTCGCGGATAACGAAAATCGCGGATAACCCGAAAAAGACTAAAAATGAGGTGTAAAAACGAAAAAAAAAAATTCACCATTAAAAACTACGTTTTATTGTATAAAAAACATAATATGTAAAACTTTTAAAATATGTACAGTAAAGCAGAAACCTTTGCTCTACGTTTGCATCCACAAATTCTGAGAAGGCCTATAGGATCACGATGCACAATAAACCTGTCAGTAATTTTCGACCTTCGCACTGTAGGGCCTATTGTACTTTCCCTGTTGTTGGCTTGGATTAAAATTGTTTTTTTGTTTTTTTTTTGAGGTTCGTAATTAAAAAAATTTTTCGCGGCACTCGCGGATCAACCGCTAGCGGATAATCGGGGCTCTGTACTGTATTAATCTTAAGTCAAAAACTTAATTTCAAAGTATTGTTAATGCTGTAATTTTATGATTATTTTTAAAGATACATTGAATTTCTGAATAAAAATTAAAATAAACAATTTGTAATTTCGACGCAGAGTTCTTAAGAGGTTTCTTTACCCTGACTCCTTATCTACGAATTCAATGCGCATTAAAAGAACTGATAGCAGAGGGTGGATAGTTTAAGCTTACGTTTGAGATTTCAGCTTCATAGGCTAACGAGTTTTGATCTTAAGATGCTTTAACTGTAATGCGGAATAATGGAACCAGTCCATATTCAAATCATTTGAAAAACAAACATTGAAAACATCTGCACAATATTCAAGTTTTCTAGTATATATGTAATTTTCAGTTAAAATTCGACGTTCTAGGAAAGGTGTAAAAAAATAATGGGGTTTTATTAGCTCTATCTCCTTTCTTTGGCATATTTGCTATTTTTAGTTGAATCTGCAAGTTTGTCTTCAGCTAAAGATATGTAATTCTAGCTTTTACTTATACATCGATTATCGATTATTATAAAGCATCGATTATCCGATTATCCATCAACCGAAACATCGGTTAACCAAAGGCGTTTCAGTAGACAAAAATTTAAAAAATTAATTTGCGAATTACTTAATTTCTTTCCGAGTGATAAGTCTGATGATGCGACGTAGTTCCCGAAACGCGTAACGACAAAAACAACGCAACGAAGTCACTGATAAGTCTGATGATGCGACGTAGTTCCCGAAACGCGTAACGACAAAAACAACGCAACGAAGTCACAGGACGGATTTAAAATAACGTAATTTATTATCCCACCCAAAACACTTCGTGTAAAATAAGTTGCCAAGACTCACATGCTCATAATGCTTTCACTGTTAAAAAGATATGAGATCTCATGTAGAGCCAAGCCCCTAACTACGAGGCCTAACTCTACAAGCCCTAACTCTAAAAACCCTATATCTTGGTCAAAAAGTATGGCTTGGCCGTTTCGTGGCTGTCACACAGACAATCCCATGGAGTTATGTAAAGGATATGGAGTATATCAAGGCACACTTTTTGACCAAGATAGTAGGGTTTTAGAGTTAGGTATGTATAGTGAGGGGCTTGGCTCTACATGAGATCTGATAACTTTTTAACAGTGAAAGCGTTATGAGCATCTTGGAAACGTATTTTACATGAAATGTTTTGGGTGAGATGAAATAGTTCCATGAAACGGCCAAGCCATACTTTTTGACCAAGATATAGGGTTTTTAGAGTTAGCGCTTGTAGAGTTAGGCCTCGTAGAGTTAGGGGCTTGGCTCTACATGAGATCTCATATGTTTTTAACAGTGAAAGCATTATGAGCATGTGAGTCTTGGCAACTTATTTTACATGAAGTGTTTTGGGTGGGATTTCATTTCTTTTTGTAGGATGAGATCTGATAACTTTTTAACAGTGAAAGCGTTATGAGCATGTGAGTCTTGGCAACTTATTTTGCATGAAATGTTTTGGGTGGGATTATCTATTACAACTAAATTTCGTTTTAAGATTATTTAGAAAATGGATTTTTTTTCAATACCCTACTTTTCTGTTTTTCTATTGGTCAACTTGTATATACAAGCTGTTTGCACTGTTTGTGATAAGAAATCACATTATTACACAGTATTATTTAGGCCGAAGCATTGAGGGTACGACGTATTTCAGATCTTAATAAAATCCAAAGTATAAAAGCTAGATAAATGAAACTTAGCGTATTTTATTAGTATGGTAACTGCATCTTATCCTGAAAATTTGAGCTCTCCAGTATTATCCAGGCCGAAGCTATGAAGGTTCGATAATACATAACCAGACCCCCCCCTTTATGAGGAGTTGGAATGTGAAAGTTACGGATTTCTTAATTTTTTTGTTGTTTGTGTGCTAATCCTAACCTGTACACCAAATTTCAGCTTTCTAGGACTTCAGGAAGTACCCTAGAGGTTTTGATGATCATGAGTCAGTCAGTCAGTCAGTCAGTGAGTGACGGAATCGACGTATTTTAGGTATTAATAAAATCCAAAGTATAAAAGCTAAATAAATGAAACTTAGCGTATTTCATTAGTCTGCTAACTCCATCATATCCTGAAAATTTGAGCTCTCTAGTATTAACTAGGCCGAAGCTATGAGGGTTCAAAAATACGACGAAACACTTCCAGAAAAGGTACGTAGTGCCCTTCCTGCCTTCGGCTCGTCTTGGCGGGGGCACTGCCGTGCCCCCAGATCTAAAGCGTAACTTGGACCATAATTAGCAATGTTTAAATACAATATAAGGTTTTGTGTTTAATATGTATCACTGTTTCTGTGTTTCATATTGCTTCTACGACACTGGTATAATTGTTTCGTAAATGATCGGCTATCCGAAATATCAGTTATCCGAACACCCCCGTGCAGCATTGCTTCGGATAATCGATGCTCTACTGTATATTGAAAGAGCACAAAAGAGTGCCATTAAAGTTTAAATTTCTAGAGTAAATTGAATGAGCATACAAAATCTTATTATTTAATTTTCACATTCTTCTTCTTTGTTTGTCTCTTCGAATGCGCATTGCCCTAAAACAGCTAAACGGAATTCGTTAAAATTTGGTATGGTACCTATTTATTATAATCCATAATATATTTAATAATATATTATGATATCTGCATTAAAACTGGGAATATTAATGGTTTTAACATAGCGCAGCATGTATATAAAACTGGGTATTTAGGTGCTTTTGATGAATTTTTACTTTTGGATAATAATAAAAATAAGGACATTAGAGAGGCTATTGAGTCTTATTTTATACTTTTATTGTTCCTTTATACTGTTCCTAATAGTTATATTTATAAGTACATTGATAATTATGGGTTTCAGAATTATTCATCCACAAAGAAAAAATAATTCTAAATCAAATTGAAGAACGAAGAAAGAGCTGTTCCTATTGGTTGAATCCTTCCACACCTGACGCATGACGCAAACCGGGAATCAAAAAATTAATTTGACGTCGTTCCGATGACGATCGTTATGCGATTGGATTCTAAATCAATCAAAATTTTAAACAAATTTTATTGGTTAATTTTACTCTCAAAAATGTATATATGTGAACCTTGCAAGAAAACTTTTATGATGAAGAGGAGCTCCCGCATAGGAACTCGAAAGGCTCCTCAGGATGTAAAGTTATCTTTAATTTTTATAAAATTTTAATCATCTTTTTTAGTGTGTTGGTTATTTTTTACAATGAAAAATATTTCTAATCCAACTTAAAACTCTGCGTGTTCAGCTGTAGCTATGCAATGGGTAACTGAGCGTTTTCCTACTAAGTGATCATGATCATAGAGGGAAGGATGCTTTTGTTTATTTACAGTTAATAATATTTTAAAGTTTTTTTTTGTTTTTATTTTTGTTTTTGTTCATTTTCTCTTTTGCGAATATTAAGAGAGAAATTCACATATGCTCTAAAAAAAAGATAGATCAAAATGAAGTGTAGTAATCCGCTAAAATTTTAATTCTAAAGATTCCACTCCCTCACTGATTGTGGTTTCTACTAGACTGAAATGAGCGTTATTTAAATAGCTTTCGAACAACTTGTTTCAATCGTGCATTAAATATACGCTGAATATTGATCGTATTCGGAATTTACAATGCGATCTTCAAACGTTCTGATTTTGATATATCGCCTTCAGAAATATCATGGAATTTTCGGTAAATCTGAATCCTCCCTTCACTGCTTGAACTTTTTCTCATTTATTATCGCAAAGTAACAGTTGAGTGATTACCCTATCCCTAACAAATGGGTGGGTATTATTTAGGGAGGAGTGAAACGATAGATTGGAAACGAAAGGAAATCTCAGTTTCCGAATTAAGACTAATGAAAGGTGTATATATGTATTTTTGTTTTCTTTAAGATGTAATGAGTTATATATTAAGGTATTTTTGTTAATACTAGAATGCCAGTAATAATCTTGTAATGCTGTGTGATCCAATAGCTGAATGCCTAAATACCGAATCCTGACCAATATTTGGGTGTTTCTTGCATTTCACTAGCTGAAAAAAATTGAGAAGAAACAGGTAAATAGGTTCTTTTGATTTGTTTTTCCTAATCCCGTTCTTAATTGAGAACTTACGTAAAGTACCAAACACAAATAACAGCCTTCTTATCAATCACAAACATCAGTGCCCGCTCTAGCGGTTACGTCGCCCCGGACAAAAAGACAAATTGCCGCCCCTTAAGAATATGTATATAAATATATATTTTAAATAAAGGTACATATTTTTTATTTTCAATAAAAATCAAATCATTTTATTTAAATTAATAAAAGCATATATTTATAAAGAAATATGTAGCATAACATAATATTGATAATCTCTCAGTACAAAACAGTAGATTCTACTTTTTATGTTAAATAAAAGTCAAATCGTTTTAAATTATAATAGCAGTATTTTAGTAGCATTTCTTTGGAAATGGTATTTAAATCGTATTCATTATATAAGAATTGAAAATAGTTACTATAATTACTAAGTTGTTCAAATCTAGCATCTAGTGCATTTAGTGAATGATCGATTGTAAAATAAAAAAAATCTATTTTATATTTTTCTTTTGGATCTTCGATCGCTTCATCTCGTACCCGGTACTTTGTATGAGAAGGTCCTTTTTATTCTTCTTACCCGGTGTCGTGTTGTTGTTGATCCAAAATTAACCTCCGCGTCAATTTCGGTAGCAAGTTCTTTTGCATCAATAATAGTTTCATTGAAGGATCGAAGATTCTTGAAAAATATTTTACAATTTTGTAAAAGATGAAGTGCAGAGGCTAGATCAAAATCTTTTGTTTGCATCAACTTGCTTATTGGATTAATGCAATTTGGTATTTTATGCCAAATAACTAATGTACACAAAAACTTAGATTGTTTAATACAATTTAATAAACCCGAGGCCTCATCTCTTATTAAATTATCAATTTCTTGGTTTGCGTAAATGCTTAGCAAGGCGTCGTCAGAGGATGGTGCTAGGAGGATGCGGGGCCTCGGGCAAGATAAATTTTGCGGGGCACTTGACAATCCTATTTTAACAACCAAAAAAAAAATCAATCCTATTTTATCCTCTTTCTTCTAACCAGGCGCGGGGTCTGGGGCGACCGCCCCGTTCGCCACCCCCTAACGCCGGCTCTGGCGTCGTATACATCTCCGAAACGGAATCTGGAAGGCTTTAAGGCCTCTATCCTACTCTCCCATCTAGTGTCACTCAATGGTTTCAAAGTTAAACCTTGAACATGTTTCAAAAGTATTGCCCATCAAAAAGTAGATGCCAAAAAAATAAATATATTTTTTGGACCATATTGAAGAAATTAGCGGCTTCTAAGGATGTTTTGCCATATCATTAATAACAAGATCGAGAGACTGGCTACTACACGGAACATAGAATGCTCGCGAATTATATTGTTTAATTCTAGATTGCACTCCTGCTTTATCACCCTTCATATTGGACCCGTTGTCGTATCTCTGCCCTCTGATATACTGCAAATTTAAACCCAAGTCATTAAGTTCTCCAATTATAATATCAGTCATTTGTTTTCCTATGGATCTATCGACTGGTAAGAAGCCTAAAAAGCTTTCATTAATTTTAATTTCAACATCAGCCTCAAATTTATTGATTGAAACATATCTGATTACAAGAGTCATTTGCTCTGCCTTACTAATGTCAAGAGTACAGTCTAAAATTATAGAAAAATATTTGGATTTTTTTTATTTCATCAATAATATGAGACTTTACACTTTGATGCAGTAGATGTATTATCTCGTTTTCATTTTTTCCGAGATAGTGAGCTCAAGTCTCTTCTTTTTTGAGCACTCTACGGACGTGCTCTTTCATAATGGGATCAAATTCAGAGAGCAACTCAACTATTTTTAAGAAATTACCGTTATTATACTCAAACAACTTGTCATTTGTACCTTGAAAAGTCAGACAACTTTTACCAAGCATTTTAGTAATAGCTACGATTCTTAGAAGACCTCGTTCCAATGGTTTGTTTCGGCATTAATAATTCTTTGAGCAGCCGCATCTATAGTTTTACAACACTTTAACCTTTGGTTCATTTCTAGCCGTGATTTTTGGGCCTGAATATGATTTTTGGAAATTTCATGGTCTTTTAAAGTTTCGCCGAGGTGCTTCCAATTTTTAAAATCCTGCTTTGAAAGAGAACTAACTATGCAGCCGAAAATTTTGCAACAGAAGCAGTAAACGAAGTTTTGTGAAAGACAGTACACTAACCAATCTCGTAAAACATGCTCTCCATTGGTTAAAATTCGCGTATAATAATTTGCGCTGAAATGTCGACCAGTGTCATTGGAAGGAAATTTGTAATTAAGCAATGGTTTAGGTAGACCATGTCTTACTAAAAAACTTCTTTCGGCCTCTCCTAAAATTCTTGGCCACAATGCTGGAATCTCTACTCACAAGTTTGTAGAACGCTTTCTGTGGGTGTCAATTTTTTCAATGCTTTCATCTGGTGATGGTAGAGTCAGAGTGTTGTCAGTTCCAATTGATTTAGAAACTTCATCATCATCATTATCTGACGATTCCGTATTTTCTTTTATAATCGGACTTGATGTTGGATTCTCAGAGTCGTCATTTGTTTTGGTACAATGCTTGATATAATTTTTTAACGCGCCAGCTTGTGTTTTCCTTTCAGCTTCCTTTTCCAGCCTTCTTTTTTTATATTGGTAACCAGACAATTTTCTTAGACCGTCAGACATTCTGGAAGAGGCACGCACATAACTCACATTAAACAATGTAAAACTATTAAATAATAATTAAAAATAAAGATTTATCCTTGTTCTAAATAAGCTAAATCCGTAATTAACATAACTTCAAAATTATATTCCGTCAACCGACATAAAAAATATTTATGCGCTACACAAAATATTTCTCATATCCTGTGAACGTAAAGAAAGTCTAGTGTAATTATATATGTTTTTTATAATAACATTTATTCCAGCAAACCCTAAATAGTCATAAAAAATAATTTTATAATTCTTGATTTTGAGATTTTATTCTGTTCAATTATTCAAATATATTATTATAAAACGTGTTTTATCGAAACAATGAACTTAATAAATGTCTTATATTACTGATTCAAATAATTATTTCCATAAAACAAAAATATAAATAATTAAACCTACAGAATACATTCAAATTTTATACAATAATTTATTGATCAATAAACAGCCAAAAGAACTTGCTACCGAAATTGACGTGGAAGCTAATTTTGGATCAACTATAACACGACACCGGGTAAGAAGAATAAAAAGGATATGAACCGATCGAAGATCCATAAGAAAAATATAAAATAGATTTTTTTTTTTTAATTTTACAATCGACAAGCACTAAATGCACTAGATCAGCGGTCGCCAACCTTTAGGACTTCATGGACCACTGAATGTATAATTTTAAATTTGTCGAACCACTAATATGAATTTAGAAAAAAAAAAAGGTAATTACATACAGAATATATAATAATAATCAGAAAACTTTTATTTTATTAATTTGAGATGCACCCATTAAAGGTAATTTTTTAAAAAAAATGTCCAAAATATTGGCCAAAGGGCTGTAAAGGGTTAAAATTGAAATAACGTTCCAATTTTTCTGCGGACCATCAAAAATTTTGCACGGACCACCGGTTGGCGACCGCTGCACTAGATGCTAGATTTGAACAACTTAGTAATTATAGTAACTATTTTCAATTCTTATATAATAAATACGATTTAAATACCATGTCCAAAGAAATGCTACTAAAACACTGTAAGAATTTAAAATTTATTTTAATTGATGGTGGTTCTGTTGACATAAATGGGGTAGAATTAGCAGAGGAAATTTCAGCAGTATTTGCGCTTTTAGGCAAAAAAGAAAGCCTAAGCAATTTGATTAATAAAATAAATTATTAGTTTAATAAATGTTTCCTTTTCGGAATTATAAAAATTTACTAGATTTTTGTAAGTTTATAGTCAACTTTTATTGTTTAATGTGTTTAACATAGATTGCCATAATAAATGTTTTAAAAAATGAATCACCGTCCAATCTTAAATATCTCTGAAATCTTAAATATCTCACGAAATTAAATTAATGCTGGGATTTTCCGTTCTACCCTGAAATGGAAAAATGCTAATTTAAATAAACATACCGCTGTTTTATGATTGTTTTCTTAAGAATCAAGAATTGTAAATGTTTATAGCTTTTAGACATAAATATAAATACGCTATGCACTGTAAATTTTTAGCGAACGAAAAAAATCGATATGTGAAATTTTCTATTAATTGGGTATTTAATACATCAATATTTTTCTCACACTACAGTCAAATTGCCGCCCCCAAATTTTGGCGCTCCGGACAAATGTCCGGTTTGTCCGTCCCCAGAGCGGGCGCTGCAACCATAACTCACGAACAGACGAAAACTCATCTTAGATACTGTGACACTTACATACAGATAATGGAGTTGACAACATTTTTTGTTCCGGAAACATGTAGGCTGTATATGTATAACAAACTATTCATGTAACTTTTTTTTTTTAATATTTTAAAATTTTAAAATTAAAATTCAATTTAAGAAAGTGATCCCGTAATATCTACCGACCATCTTAACAATTTTGAACCACTGTATATAGCTTCCTAAATTTGGCCAATTTATATACAGGAGACGATCTCAATTTTTTGTTTGAAGATTAGCTAAAATTCTCAAAGAAACGAGTAAGAAACAAAATAAATGGGTTTTATCGACATCTAACAATGGATGACTATTTTATTAATTCATTAGTATTAATCATTAGTTGTGATTAAAATGAATTGGATTTCGGCGAAGTAATTTTTCGAGAATTTATTTAAGTGTTAGAAAATTAAAAAAAAATTATATTCGTAAAGGCTTCTTTGATTAGAAAACAAAGAAA
This sequence comes from Thereuonema tuberculata, assembly GCA_023159025.1. Lineage (NCBI taxonomy): Eukaryota > Metazoa > Arthropoda > Chilopoda > Scutigeromorpha > Scutigeridae > Thereuonema > Thereuonema tuberculata. The sequence continues at coordinate 104,756,468 of JAFIDM010000001.1, forward strand.
AAAAACAATCGACAGCATTTTAGGGCTGAGGCTTTGTTTCATACGGAAGTTCGAAAATCACTAAGACTCCTACCAGAAGCCCAGATAACAGTGTTAAACCTTTCGAGAGAAAAGAATAACGAAATGTAAACTAGTTGAAACAAACTTGACGACAGAAATTCTTTTGTATGAACATGAATCTCAGAGACGAACTTTTATGTTAAATAAATACGGAGTAATAATGAAATAATAATGCAAATGCACGCGTCGATGAAGAGTCTGCTGTGACATCAACAGCTATTATTATGGTTGGCCAGCCATGAGGTCGGCGTAGCAGCATCACTTGCCTCAGGCCTCAGGGGTTTTTTCCATTTGAAGGCAGCCAACTTTATTTTACAACTCTAAATACTTTCTTATTATACTTCTTCAATATTATAGTGAATAAAATTCCATCAGTCATAAAAAAAAACTGTTAAAAATGAATAAAATCAATTACTGCAAATATTTATTAGCAAAAATTAAAATAAATAATAAATATTTTAGTAATAAATAATTTAAATTTAAGTTATTTTAGTTATAAATTATTTAGTATTTATGTGTCGTATTCTTGTGCACAGTTTCTGTCCTATATCAATCAGAAATTAAAGATGTTTAAAAATGCACGAAAAACAAATATTTCCGTGATAGAAGTAACTTTTAAATGCTATGAAATAACCCTAATCTTGTTGGGTTTTTTATTTAAGCCAATTTGTGTCGCCATAGTTTTACGATTAATAAACTTAATCGTTGTTAGCTTTAAAAGGGGATCTTAAGCTCTCATTACGAAATAAATGGACATGAATCAAGTGAAGTTTCACGTATTTTAAATCAGTTTAATTATCCTAAATATTTTCAAGAATATATTTTTCTCTTTTAATTGCGGTTTACAACGGAAGGTCAACAAAACTGCGAATGTAAACGAAATTTCGAGAGCTGCAGAAAATAAAGGAAAGTTCTCGAACAAAAATCAATGAATAAATATTTTTGGTTTCCTCAATTCATTAGAGTAGAGAGAGACAGAATCAAATTCCGTTCAGTTTCTTTCTTCATTTTAGATGTTTCTGTTTGAAGAAATGAGACACATGGTGGGGTTGTTTTTTTTTCTTGTTTGTTTGGTTTGATCTTTTTTTCCAGCCGTTTTTATATTATTCTTCATTCCGTAAAATAAATAAAAGGTTTTTACTTAATCTAAATTTAGTTGAAATTAAATTAGGACGAGCAATTAATTTACTATAATTCTTTAGAAATATTTACCATTTACGGAACTATATATATACAAATATATAAAACTATTTTAATTTATTGTAAAAGAAATATCCTTTACCACATGTTTGAAGGAAATTCTCATTTATGCTTTTAATAAAATTAGATTTTACAAACTTTTGAAAATGTAGACAAATGACATCGATGGTAAAGACAGTATAGCTAAAAAAACTTGATATTTGTTCAAAAATAAAAAAATTGTAGACAAATTTAAGAACTTCTTCTGCTTTATTTGTTGTAAACATTTTAAATAAATAACGATGTTTTCGAGATTTTGGCAAAATTAAATGTTCAGGCATCTTTATTAAATGAACCATAAATAATTTTTCCGAGTATCCATCCACTTCAGGATCTTTTCTCAAAAAATTCTCTAAAGATAAGAAGAACAAGGAAAGGACTTTTAGCAAAATAGAGGAGATTAAGGAATTTTTATATTAATCTTATCTGTATCAGTTCGACAAACTTTATTTTAAGAGAAAATTTGATAAAGCATAGATGTTAAAGTAAAAAAGTACATTAAAAGTACATACATAAAAAAGTACATACTCTACATTCGTTTTTTTTACTAATTTGACATAGTCTCTATTATTAAGAAATAATTAAAATTCGTCCTATTTTTTTTTATTTACTTAACAAAATAAATAAATAAAAATACATAACATATAAATGCAAATATAAGTATATAAAACTTGTTGAATATTTTAAAATATTCTACATATTTTAGAATAAACAAACGAAAATGTGTGTAAAACTTTACAGGACGCAAAAATGAATGTAATAAATAGAATACGATTTCCCTCGTTTCCCAGGACTGCATTAATCAGTTTGAATATTGACGCGATTTCTTTTAACAAATTATAAATAATTTATAATAATAATAATAATAAAAATTATTGGTAGTAGTAGCAAAGAGAGATTTCATTTTCTTTTACTAAAAAGAAAGAAAAGAAAACAGAAAATTAAATTCCTAGTTTTTCTGTTTGTTTTTTTTTTTTTTAAATTTAAGTAGAGTATTATGTGTGTTGAAATATTGTTTTCTTTTTAATGTTAAGAAATTGTTATTTAAAACTTATGCGAAGATTGAATGACGAGGAACCAAAAAAAAAGTGCTCCGTGTTTTACCTGAACTTTCTTTTTCCTTTGATAAACTGTTATATGATCTGTTGTGGGACCGTTATCTCTCTTCAGATTAATATTAACAATTTTAATTAGCTATTTTGGAAAAAGGTCATTTAATCTATGTTCTGTGTTAATACCTTGGTCGCTTTGGAGTGGTCAGGGTTGCTATCTAATTAGTTCGTGTCATTTTCATAATAAACTGCGCGATTGAAAATCTGTTTTGATAGGCTCTGTGCCTTCTCAGCAAGGTGCGATCCATTCCACAGGTGGAGGGGAGAGGTTGAATTTAAATGCCTTGTTTACCTGCAACGAACACAATAACGACGAGCCTTAAAAAATTGCCATAGACCAACAGGAAAAAGTGGTGGCATTTACCATCAAGAGAATGACTTCATTTGAAAAAAGTTTTAAATGAGAAAAATATCGACTTAGAAGTGCAACGAAAGTAATCACACCTATTAGAGAAATAGTATTTACATGAAAAAGATTAAGAAAAAAAACCGTGGATATATTAGGAGATCGATTGTGGACAGTAGGGAACGTTTCGATCGGGAAACGTAGTTTCAAACGTCATCTGAACATAGTGACAGACAACAGCAGATAAATCAAATAAGAAAAATGTCAAACAATAAGATATTTACATTAGATAAAGATCATATTGATTTTTTTCGAAAAAAAATATTAGAGCTTTTTTTGTTTTTTATTGATTGACCTATTAAACTGCTGATAAAACTATAAACAAACCGTAAACAGGCCTTTTAAATAAAACGGAAATGGTGTCAAAACCATTATTAGAGCTGCTTTTCTTTTAATATTTTTCTATGAATTTTTAAGAAAAGAAATAAGAAAAAAAAAACAGTCGATTAAACATAATTTAATAACTGATTCCTTCATAACAAAAAATAATTTTTCGTCAAATTTAATTCTTTGAAATGAAAAGACTTAAAATCTTTTTACCAAGTTGATCATTGCTATTCTTTCTCGAGGAAAATAAAATCGTTTTTAAAGCAAAATTAATCGTCAGGACTGTATTTGTAGCATTAACATCATTTTAAAAATTCATTTTTTTAAATTATTATTGTTATTCCACTACCCTTCAACAATATATCAGCAACCCATTCACCTACAATGACATGACTTGGATTTTCGTAGTTAAATATATATATACTATCAATGTGGTCTAATATGCCCCAAAATATAGCTGTTAAAATATTTCTAAGAAAAAAAAATCCGCAACTATTATATATAAAGCCGGACATTGGTGAAGTAGTTATTACTTCAACGCTAAGGTATTACATCAATAAAATGAGAAGTACAACTAACCTTGAAGAATAAAAGTTTGCCATCCGTAAAACAACAGTTTTTTGTATGTGTGTGTGTTTCGTCTCTTTCTTGCGTTTGAGAATCGTTTCAACTGAAATTTGAAAATCTTTTTTGTTTCATTGATCGGTACAAATGAGATTTGCTTTGATATTCATCAGCCGAAAACAGTTACAAAATTCCTCTTACATAGAGACGAGGTCAACATCCTCGTTCAATTAGTGCCGACGAATCCTCGTAAATTGAGGCCCACAATCGTTGCTTAAAATAAAACACGTTCATTATTTTTTAATTTTAATCGCTTCCATTGACAGATGATCTTCCTTCTGATACCGCCACACTGAGATAAATCAACACAACACAAATAAATGCGATATCGGTCAAAGAGTAAAAAAAAAAAAATCCCCGCATCAACTGGGAGTATTTTGGCGGCGCCCGGCAAATTTAAATAGCTTGGCCGCCGACGGCAGCGAAAAGGTGGAAAGTGTTCCGCAGACGGAGCAGAATTCCTTTGTATCGGCTGTTGTTTTCTTATCGGAGATGAATGAAATGGAATAAAATGAAATGGAAAAGAAAATGAGGGTTTCCTACCTTGCTTTGCTTGGGTATCCATCGTATATCCATTCTGAATTGTGACCTGTGCGTTGCATGGGCTCACCCAGGTGACCCGGTGTTTGTTGGGCATGCGCGCTCATTCACCCGGAAGTTAGGCTCCAGGCGGCCATGAAGTGGTTTCATCTTCTCACGGTTATGGAAACGTCATCACTAGATGGAGATATTCTTAGTTCAAGAAATTAATCAATTAAATTTTACGTATTAAAAAAAAAATAAAAAATCTTGAAACTATCGAAAGAAAATTCGTTTATTTACACATACATGAAAAAAATTTAAATTATGTTTCAATTTTGTGGTTAAATTTAATGAAATAGATCAAATAGTATTGAATATCTTCACTGAAGAAAATAATTAAATTAATCCGAATTTTATTAAATAATTAGTAAACAGCCCAACTCAGTCTGAAGTGATTGATTTTTAAAAATACAGCAGAATGTGAATTGTTTTTTTTTTCCTTATCCTTATCTATGGTTAATAACTTATTTGTGCTTTTCCTTATATATTACTCGTTTATCTTTTTGTTTCATTATTATCTTTATAAAAACCAGTTAAATCCCGTGGATTTATATTAAAAACTGATATCTTAAATTTTATTCCAATTGTTTAGAGGAAATATTTTTGTAAAACACATTTTATAAATCTGATAAATCCGTAAAACATATTTAAGAGATGAAAACAAAGGAATTTTTTTCCTCTTTATACGTATAAATACATAAAGAAGCATAAATAATTATCTTACTTTATATATATATTTGAACATACATAAAACTTGATAAACAAAGTAATTACAGAAATCTAGGAATATTGTTATTATTATTATTAATAAAAACATTCCTTGTGCTTTCTGTAAGGTGTCTCCATTTTTTTTCATTAACTGAAAACTCGACATAAATGAGGAAGTAAAAAAGATTATAAGGATGAAGAGACACATCAACAACTATTAATAGTTTTTCTTGTTTTTGTTGTTTAACTGGAGGCTCTGGACTAACTAGTTCTCAAAGTAGGTTCTTTTTTCCTTTCTGGGAAGAGACACAGACCCAATAAATTACAGAAGAAACACGTCCAATTATAATTATTCTATTAACAGACTGAATTCATTTGTATCATAAGGAAGAGCAAACATATCTAGTTTACTTAGTGTAGAACGAATCAGTTTTTTAAAACTGGAAATTAAAATAAAAGATAATTATTTCTGCTTGAAATTCTGTAGAAGAAATTCAGTTGTCATTTTCGAAAAAAACAAGGTCAAGAAAAATAATAAAAGAAATAATCTGAAAACAATCGATTAAAAAAGACGTTTAATGTAGTTAATGAATTGGAAATAAATAACTGAAAATGCCCAAAGGGAGCGACGAATAGAGGTTACTATGCAAGAACCCGGAATTGTTCGATTAACTTTAAAAGCTGTTTTAATTTTAATGCTACTTAAAATATTAATTATGCTATGACGCATTTATCAAATGGTCTTTAAATTTTACAACAAATCAAAATCAAATTCCTGCGAAACAACAAACTCCATTAATAATCCCATTTTAAAAGACAAGATAAAATTAGAAATATGTTTAAGGACATAATATTTTAATATTCTAATGATGCCAATTTTTCTAAAACAGATATAAAGAAGTAGAACTTAACAAATCATTTAAAATTTACATTCAAACAACAGAAGATATAAAAAAATTTCATTCACAATATTTTGCATTGCAAAAATTATATGTATATTTCCTGTTTAAAATTAATCCCTTACATGCTAAGCGATCGTTAGCGGGAATTAATTGATTGGCCTTTTTTATTCTTTATTTAGGTTTTGATGTTTTTTTAATATGGAGGGCCTATGTGGTGTTTGCTTTTGTTTTCTTTATATGTTTTCAGATTTCACTGAGATGTAAGATACTGGATCCAACTGACGATGATCAGGAAACCTGAAATAGGATATCTCGGATTCCCGGTATCACAATTTCCAAAAACAGATCAGTGAACTCTTTAGTCTTGTGCGTTTTCTTTTATTTCTCATGTAATATTTTGCATTGGGAATAAATATAATTATTTTTTTTTAGAAAGGGGATTCATAATTACCCATAACAGAAACTAAAAGAAATAGGTATCGATTTTTAGATCTTCACTTAAAAAATAAAAAATCACTTAAATTGATTTACCTTCAAATGCTATTACGTAGTATATTCCAATCTAAACTCAAGTATAAAAGGGAAAGTGTAGATGGCAATAGTCCTAGACATATTAAATTTAAATTTTGTATTACTTGGAATAATAAGAAGCCATTCGTATACAGCAGAATGGTTAATGCAGCTGATAAGCCTGAATCCTGGGTTCGAATCAGGCGTGGGCTCGGGTTTTTCTTTCTCTCGTATTTTCTTCTTTCAACGACGTGCTCTCAATTAAATGGGTATTCTTCCGCCTTTACAAAATCGCAAACTGAAATAAGCTGTATACTGACAAGCTTGAGCTATTGGTTCCACATCATAATTAGGCAAATTTCATTGAAGTTTGTATTTGAAAATGGATGAAATCGCCTGCCAAAGTTTCTTCATCAAATGTGAGTTGTTTTTATTTAAATTTTGTTATTTTGATGATTAAACATTTTTTAAAATCAGTAATATGTAAGTAGTCATCACAGGAAACCGAAGAGCAGAAGTTTTATAAATTCTTTCTCATGGCATATTTAGATATAGGACCGAGAAATACTGCGTTTTCCACCTAATATACTCTATTTAATAACCTTTTTTTTTATCAAACGACGCTTATGTAAAGGAAAAGAAAAATGAAAATGTATATTTAAAGAAAAAAATCAGTCAAAATACTTTGTAGTTTTTTTCCCTTTCTTTCATTTTTATTTTATTTACTTTTTTCTTAATAAAGATAAAAATTAATCTGTGAAATACTTAAAAAAACAACAACATTTGTTAGGTCTCAATTTAATTTTACTACTTTCCCTATAGGAAAAGTTTGTCTTCGAAACGTAAAAACAAAATCCTGCCTAAGAGATTGTAAAATGAAATGCTATTAAGGATGTTTGTTTTATATTTTTTGTAATATTTAAATTTCTTATGTTAAATTTAAATCCTTATTCCCTAGCTTTCCACTTTAATCAGTACTATAGAAATGCCTTCGATTTAAAGGTTATACATAGCTAGAAAGGAATTAAAACAATATTAAAGCGGAATTAATTTGATATATTTTGATTACGATTCAGGAATCTTGATATGAAGTTACTTAAATACTGAATAAAAAATCGTGCTCTACAGTACAACAATGGAACAATAAAATTTGGTAAAGAAAAAGAAGATAGCGTTAAAATATAGTTCGCGTCGACTTATCTTGATAGCAGTTCAAGGTAAGAACTAACATATGAGCATTGCTTATCAAAAAATAGTTCCTTAGGTATTTCTTTCTTTAAACAAATGCTATCATTTTAAAAATCCAAACGCTGTTATTTGGATAAAAATGTTGTCAAATATCTGAACAAAGAAAGAGATGACAATTTGGAAAGCTATTTTATTTCTATTTAGTAATTACAAAGTTGAACGAAACCTGAAATAATCTCATTACACATTCTTCTTCAAATACTTCGATATTTCAACTTTCTTAACGAAAGTTTTCTTCAGGAATAATTACAAAAATTAAAAATAAGAGGAAGAACGGTAATGTCTTCCTTCTTCTTGCTAACAAGAATTTAAATATAACAATCATGAATGTTTTAAATTACAAAACGTTAATTTACATTATTTGACAATCGTCATTGAGAACAAATTATTAATTTTCATTATTGACAATTATCACTGAGAACAAATTGTTAATTAACAAACATCACAGAGAATAAATTGTTAATTTACAAATGTTACATTTCTTAGCTACCACTTGTTAAATTTACAAACGTTACATTACTTAATCTCTTATTGTCACTTAAAATTATTACTTAATTAAATTTATAATATCTTTAGAAGGTTTTTTTTTTTTTTTTTTTTTTTTTTTTTTTACAGTAAATTAAAACAAAAGAACGCACATAACTAAACAAAACACAAATTCACTGAGCTATTTTTCTTTCTTTTTTATGTTTATCAGACCTATTTAGGTGTAATTATAACCTGTACACCTCTAATATAGGTTCTGAGAGTTTAATCTAAAGGACATTTTCCACCCAAAAAGAAAAACGAAACAAAACAAAAAAGAAAAGAAAGAAATATGAGGAGTAACTAATGATTATGTAATAAATTTGATATTTTTATCTATTACATCAACAATTATTTTTTTTTTTATGTCTCCAATTTTTTGGTTATTATTATTATCCCAGTTAAGTTGATGAAAAAGTTTATATATAATATTACTCTTTAGACGGTACCCAAAATTATTTTTTATTTTTTTATCATTTATTGAACTGAGCCAATTGTATCTAGTAATATTGTTTTTATTATAATTTTTTTCATTTTTTATTTTAAAGAAATTTTTGAGAATTATAAATAAATTTTTCTTCTTCTTCTTTCATCGACTTTGGCCAACTATGGACCACGAGCTAGCCCTACCTGACAACGTTAGGGCGAGACTAGGAAATTGAAGAACTGGGGCGAGATTTACATCTCAGCCAGAAATATTGTACGTCCCAGGGAGAAACGGACGAAACACAGAAGAAGAAAGAAACAGCCATGCCCACGCCGGGATTCGAACCCAGGTTCCAACATAACGGCCACACGGCAGACCGCCGTCTAAACCGCTCGGCCACGCCGTAACGGCAAATTTCTCTTCTATAATTAATATTTTGAATTTTTTCCTTAATTCATTCCTTTCAAATATACTTTTTTTATTAAAATTATAAAATATATTTTTTAGTATTTTAAAACATGTTCTATTTATGTTTTCAATTTGTTTTTTTATTAATAAAAATCCAACTATCCAGGCTATAATCTGAAATAGAATCCACAAGGGATTTGTAAATATATTATTATTTTTTGTTTTAACGCAATAATTTGCTTAATGTGATAGAACAGATAGGTCAAAGAGCTCAATTTATTTACAACATATTGATAATTTGGAGTCCATGTAAATTTCTCATCTACAAATATACCCAGGTATTTATGTTGAGTGACGAAGTCTATTTTTCCGCAATCACATAGCACATTGTTTATTTGTTGAGTATCCACCAAGTTTTTGCAATCTTTTTTGTGCAGAAAACAATATAAATTTTTATTAATAATTTTGTTCTTATTTTTTTATAATCATTAATTTTATCTTTTTTATATTGATTGTCATTTTGTTATTAATAGCTGAACTAATTTGCTGAACTAATCTCATTTGTTCATTAGTTTAGTTGTTTATAAACAAACAAACACACAAGAAACACTTATTCAAGAAATGCACTTCATTGATGTAATAAAACTATATCTTCTACAGTTATCTTACAAGAACTTTACATTTACAATCCCTAAAAACGGACTAAAACCTCTCCAAATCGACAAAACCCATAAATCGAATACTGTGGCAGGAGTCACCAACATGGCTGTCGGGTTCAAAACTAGTAATAATATTCAGTGAAGGACTTGATTTCCGAGATTCGCAGGCATTCCACTTTAATTACCTCTACCACTTTTAACATCCACTATATGGATTCTATAACTGCTTCTTTTATAAAATAAGGGTTTAGGATATATCGGATAAACAGTCTTTAATTCATAACGTTTCGGTTTCGTTGCACGGAACTTACTTGAAGCATAATCAGCAAAGATTAATTTAAATATAAGTTATTACAGTGCAACTTGGATAATTCGAACGTCTTTAATTCGAAATCGTGGTTAATTCGAAGATTTCTCTTGGTCCCTTGAATTTCTTATTAGATCAATGTTAAAAAATCGTGGATAATTCGAAGTTCAACTTCCTTAATTCGAAGTTTTTCATAAAAAATTTGGAACCATAACGACTTTTCGGTATTTCATCGTTAAGAAATTCGATATCTGACAACTAAAATCCCCTTCCCGCCACCGTTCGACACGTGACGCTTCAGACGCCATTCGTGCTTCCTGCTGTCAGTGTCACCATGTCTTTCAGTAAGCACGCGTGTACAAGAATTTAACGTTCGCTGAAAAGGTCGCCGTCATTCGCGAGATGGAAAAAGGTGTGAAGAAGAAATGCCAAATCGCCAACGGGATAGCGCCGAATTTCATCGGTAAATTGAAGGACAAACACACGTAAGTGAAGCTGTTTCCAATCACTAAACATGCTTGATGATTTTGCTAACCTTAAGCGACTGAATTCTACAAAACAATCAGGCATTGCACAATTTTTTGAAAAACTATAATTTTTGTATTGAATGTATTACATACTGTAACTTACATAATATAAATCTTATTTTGTTTACGTACATGTAGTGGTTAAGCCTTTCATACCATGATATTTCTGAATAAATATTTACTTATTGACAGAATAATCTTTTCAAGCATTCAGTGAACCTGAAATTAAACTTAAAAGATGTAACTTGTTTAATTTGAAAACTTGGATAATTCGAAGCTTGTATTGGTCCCTTCAGCTTCGAATTATCCAAGTTGCACTGTACTTATATACAAATATTATTAAGATACAAATATTACTTATTTCGTGCAATTTACAATGTAAACTTATTATTAATAAGATAACATTTATTTAAATTAGTGTGTAGTGAGGGGCTGTTTTCTGACGCCAAGTGGAAAATCGTGCTCAAGTCTTTATAACTAGCGAAATATCATCACATTAAACAGACACGAGCTATCGAGTAGCATTAATTGGATAGCTTTTCCTTTCCTCAACGTTCTTTTTTCCTCTTTA
>JAFIDM010000001.1:104772609-104785284 GCA_023159025.1 Thereuonema tuberculata
AAATGCGACGCTGTTAATTCTTACTGACGGCAAACAAAATATATTCGTCCAACAATCGATCGGTAGTCGTGGAATTACCAGTACTTTAATTTGGTTGCATTTAGGACATTTAACGTGCACTTAGATTAACAAATGGAAAATTTAAAGTTAGGCTGTATTCGGTGACTTTCATAACTCTTTTTACTTGGTTTCCATGATTTCAAATAAATAAAGGAAAAAGAAAAGAAGCATTTTTAAGGGAATAAAACATTCATTTTTATATTAACAAAAATAACAACGGAAAGAAGAGCTGAGACTCTGGGACTGCCGTTTCGAGCTTGTTGGGCTCTCCTCAGCCAGAGCTACTCAGCCAGTGCAAGACTCAAAAGGCGTACGAGGGGAAGAATTGGGAATTCACGATGTAAACAGTGACCCTTTTTTTGTGATCAAATACTTTTTGTGGTAGCCGGAGTGCTGCCCAAAGGATTTGTATTCCACATTTTGTTCTTTTTTTTTTTTATTTTCTTGTTTTAAGTCATTGAGGGGTCACTGTTTACATCGTGAATTCACAATTAATATTACTACAAAAAGCGAATTAATTAATTCATTCATTATCTATTTAATGAATATTAAATAGCTACGTACACACGCCTTATTACTTAGCAAGGATTAAGGTTTGTTAACAACCTAAAGAACTTAGATTTGTGGTTTATTGTAGAGGCTTTTCCTAATCCGCCATTTCTGAATTTCTGATGAGAATTTTAATTATTACCTGCAAATTATGAGAAAACAGATATTCTTCAATTCATCTTAACGAAACATTTAAATTCCAACACTGATGTTATTGATGCTTTGATAGGTCAGTTCCTTTCTTTCTTTTTTTTTTTTCCATCTTCTTCGTTTTTAAAGGTGAAAGAATGAGGTCATCAGGACATATTTTCTTGAATCTTAAGACGATCTTTTCAATGTTACTGACTCCTTCATCACTTCTGCATTCTTTGAGTTGAAAATTAAAGATTAGTTAAGAAGGTGATCTGTATCACATTCTTTGTACAACTTTATCTATATTTTATTGATATATCTTTACTCCTGACACAGCCTTGTGATCAAGGCGACTACCTCATAAGAGATTGATACATCTGAATCCGGTTTCGAATCCCGGCGTGAGACTTGGATGTTTCTTTCTTATGTGTTTGTTTCTCTTCATAGGAGGCAATCTCTGACTAATTCACATTACTAATATGTCCTGGAAATTTATCCAAAACGATAGCAGCATTTATTACCCATCGTTGAAAGTAACTCAACAAGTAATGTCTAATAATCCGAAAAATGGATATGGGATAAGTCACAACAACACAATATAACAACAACATTTTAGCCTGTCTTACAGATAGTATGATCCGTCTGTAGTATTCTTTGCATACATTTCTTTTTCTTCTTTCTTCTTTTTATATTTTAGCATGTATCTTCTTAATTTCATTTAAATAGGTATTGCTGAATTTCCTTTTTGGGACTTGCTAAACACTATTTTGTTGAGTAAACTTTGCTTTTTTCTTCTACAATACATCGCGGACTTTTCAGAATAGCATTCGGAGCAATAATACTCTGTTTTGCTGCAAGATAGAAGAGAAATCAATGGAATTTAACTTTAATTTCTTCTTCTTTTTTTGATGATGTAAGTTTCAGTCCAGGATAACGTCCACATCTTATAAAACAATTTGAAAAATTTGCGCATTTGAAAAAAAAAATCACTTAATAATTTGCCTATTTAATTATAAATCTTGTCAAAACAAATGATTGCGGTCTGGGTTAATCATCTCAAATAACTATTTCCATCTTGTTTTCATTTAATTGTGGAAATTGCTATACTGGAATTGATGTATTTTGCACAACCTTTTCTACAATTACAGTCGTCATTTAATACAGCCGTGTTGGGCAATTTTTCAATATGTTTCTTAAATTACGTTAGAAATATAGTTATAGCTATTTTCCTGTAATAAACTACAAATAATTTGAATGGTTTGGTAAATCAGAAAATGAATCCAAAGTGAACAAAATGTTTTGAGCCATTTCAGCTGAACTGAATATAAATTAATTAGTGTTTTTCGTGTCTAATTGGTTTTCTGTGTAATTTCAAGGGCTGCGAAATTTTATAAACAACGTGTTGCGCGTGCAACGCCATGAAAGGTCAGGTGCCAAAGAAACGAGCTTTTTAAAGAGGAGATTGGCATTACGGATTCCAATGGTAGAAAACAGTTTAATAGTAAAGGACTTCCTGAAATGCAGAACTTGAGAAAAACCAAAACAATCCTATTAAAATCCAGACCTGTTTCCTCGATCGAAAAGAAACATCGAAATAGCTTCACCTTTCAGCTCGAAAATACAAAGAAATAAATTTAACGCGCAGGAAAAATTATTTTCAATACGAAAACCAAAGACTGTACATAAATAAACAAATCATGCCTTTGAGTTTTTGTCAACTGACGGAATCAGGAACGGCCGTTTCGTCCTTCTTAGGGACGCATCAGTCCGATGATGAAAAAAACCTTTCGGGAACGAAGGTGACTTCCATTTATTTTTCACCTTTCTGGGTTTGTCATCGAGGGAGGGTGGATCGGGCTGATGAGTCCCTAAGAAGGACGAAACGGCCTTTCCCGACTCCCTCTGTTGACAAAGGCGTGATTTGTTTATTTATGTGCAGTCTTTGGTTTTTATTCCCAAAATATTTATTTTTATTTTTTTTAATTAATAACTATCTTAATTTAGGTTATGAGCGATGATAGTTACAGGGTGGGTCTCATAAAACGATCATTTCTGAAAGTTAAGGTAGAGGTAATAATTTTTCATGTAAATTTTATTGAATTACGTAGAGCAAAATAAAGGAAATGCTGAATTATATGTATGAAAAAGTAATGTTTACTTGTCCTGATCTCTGGTATTATTAAGTCTTACTCAAAATAACATGTTTTATTTGGAAAAACACCATTGAATAAAGTAAGGAAAATAATCTGTAATTGTTATTTGAACAATATCTAATACTGAAAAGATCAATGATGTTGTTTGCAATTTGTTAGATGGAAGTGGTTTTAAGGAAAAAAAAACTACTATTTAGTAACTTAACATTAGCATTAACATTAACAACGCCGCATGGTTGGCGTTGTAGCTAAGGCTTTGGCCTCTCACTTCTGAGTACCGGGTTCGCTTCTCATACGGGTTTTCTTCGTAGTGGACGACGGGTTTTCTCGGGGTTCTCCCATTTCCCCTGCACTACTTACACAATTCTTTCTCTTCGTCTGTCTTTATTTCCATGGGGATAGCACTTTAGACCAATTGTCGCAGTTTTTGGCTTCCCTGCCACCAACACTCACCACATATTATAAACACAGGTAAAAACTTAACATTAATTGTGGGGTTGAAAAAAGTTTTTCGTCTTTTGTCTCTTGTTTTTCAAGAATTATGATAATGCTTAGGAATGAAAAAAAAAAAAAAAAAAAAAAAAACTTTGCGAAGCTTCAAAAAAAATTTCATCTTTAATGAAGCACATTAACAACAGATCAACGGAATGTAGGATATTTTCTTTAAGTAGGATATAGATAAATATGTCCTAAGTCCAGTCACTGGATAAGTAACATAAAATTTTATGAAAGGAGTTACTCAGAAAATTATTACACATATGTCTACTATTTGTTGCCATATAGTGACAGGAGAGGGTAACGTGGCGTTGGAGAATAAAATTTGCGCTTTATTTTAAATAATTTATTATTAGAAATGTATTACGAACAGAATGAGTAGAATATAATATTGTTAGTGTTCTGATCTATTGGTCATAATTTTTTTCTAAATCCATAAGCGAGTTAAATTTAACTAATATTTTAACAATTAGGCTGAACGTTCCGATATACACTGTCTGGCCACTTTATTGAATACTTTATTAGGTACACCCCTGCTGCGCACAAATGGTACATTCCACTCATTTGCAAGTCACATGGACAGTTGTGGCTGTAAATACAGCAGTACAGATATCCTATCATCGGTTGAGAAAGCAAGCCACAGCGATAATAGGAAAGTGTAGTAATCTAACGGAGTTTGAACGTGCAATGATCGTCGGGACTAGATATGCTCGTCAAAGAGACAGCAGTGCTCTTGAACTTTTCGCATACAACAATATCAAGGGTGTACAGGAATGGTGCAACAAATAGAAAGCTTCGAGTCAACGGCTCTTTTTTAGGACGAAAATCGCTCGTTGATTACAGAGGCAGGAGGAAGATGTCTAGAATTGTGCAAGCCAGAAGACGGGTCGCAGTTGCCCAGTAACGTCCGACTTCAACAGTGGTGCGCAGTAAACCATATCGCAACGCACTACTAGACGTACCCTGTTGCAGATGGGCTACAACAACCGACGGCCTCGTCGGGTATCCTTGTTATCAGCAATGAACAGGAGCGCACACCTTATCACGCAAAAGCACAGCAGCGACAATGGTCCATCGACGACAGGAAAAAGATTGCTTGGTCCGATGAGTCGAAGTTCCTGTTGCATCATGTTGATGGCAGACATAGAATTTGGCGCAAGTAACATGAATATCTGGACCCGTCGTGTCTCACAACTCTTCAAGTCGGTGGGGGCAGTGTCATTGTATGGGGATGTTTTCCTGGCACACATTAGTACCTCTGGAGGCATGTCTGGATGCTAGAGCGTACCTAAACATCTTAGCAGACCAAGTGCAACTGTACATGTTAACAGTTTATCCTCATGCAGATGACTACTTCCAGCAGGATAATGCGCCGGTGCACAAAGCCCGCATCACTATAGGAAGGTTTGAGGAACATGACGATGACTTTTCCTTGCTAAAGTGGCTCGCTCAGTCCCCGGATCTCAGCCCGATTGAAAATGAGCTAGAACGGGTTGTTCGCTCCAGGCCTACACCTCCATGAAATCTTCAGGAACTGCGTGACACACTCATGTCTGCATGGTACACAATATCTCAAGAACGTTTTCAGTATCTTGTGAAATCCATGCTTCGACGAATCCAGGCTGTTTTGAGGGCTAAAGGAGGCCCAACACGCTATTAGATAGGTGTACCTAATAAAGTGGTCGGATAGTGTATATATCTGAAAGTTTTATTATTATTATTTATCTCGAAAAAGTTTCAAACCATGGGTTTCCCCATCTAAGACAATATGGCGGGTCAAGGACCAAAACACATATTGCCAAGTGAATAAAAAAAAATAAATTGGAAGAATAGTTAGGGATGTGTGCTTGTGTCCATAAATTTCCGAACTATGCGTGTTGTGTTGAGTACCACAGGCTTCTGGAGTTGTGCATAAGTGTTTTTATTAAGTCCTAGTGTGCTAAGGCTGTGATGCAATGTGTGAGGTATCAGACCAGTAGCGGACAGTATGATGGGTACAACACGTACTCGGTCCTGCCTCCACTGCTTCTGGAGCTCGTGTGCTAGGTCTGTGTATTTACTTATCTTGTCAGCGTGAGTTTTCTGCATGTTCTTGCTGATGGGAACTGCATCAGCAAGATTATTGCTGAATAATAATAATAATTTTATTATTATTATTATTATTATTATTAAAAACTGCCTATATGTGTGTGCGTGAGTACCACTGAAACAATGGAATTGCGGTACAAGTGAAGTTCGCGTTGCCAGACAACAGGAGTATTGTTGTACGATCAAGTCTGTCCGCATCAATGTAATTTCAAGAGTATTATTGCAAGGTCAACAACTTCCGACTGTTACAAATGGATTTCAATATTGTATTGCATGTGTGTTTTAGAATTTAAATTTTTAGTTTTAGTTTTAATTTTTAATTTTTAGTATCGTTTGTTTATCTTGAATCCCGTTATATAGACGAGGTTTCCGGAGCGACGGTCAGCCGTCGAGTATTTATATAAATTATTCCTTTGTCGAGAGATCAGGAATTCAATTTTGTTTTCGACAAAGAGAATTATTTTTATGTTATGTCGAGGTACCACTCAAGGATTCCCAAATGCAAATCATAGCAGAAGACACAACCACGATCTGTCCCGATCTTAGGTGGATTGGACTCATTACATCTAATTAGATCCCCCACTTCTCAAGACCGATTTAAATTGGGAAGATTAATAAAAAAAAGTAATGAATTAATTACATAATACACCATAAAAATTCGTTTCACGAGACCCGGGAAGAATCATATTCTCTTAGATCTTCCAAGCTAGCGAAGATTTTCTTTACAGGTACGCGACTGAAACGGTAATTCACTTGGGCTCTCCATGATAGCATATCTACAGAAGGCTGAAGTGTCTCGGAAGTCGCGTTTTCAACTGAAAAACCACAGAAACCAGAAGTTTGGGGAAATTTGATGAAATTTAAAGAGAAATCTAATTGTACTACAGCCTTGAAAAGTGCGCTGCCTCATCGGGAAAGACGAACCTTGTAAGAGGATCTAGATAATCGACTGCTAGAAATAGAAGCTCTGACGCCAATTCTTTTGCTTTGTATCATAGAAAGCCTTTAAAAATTTAAACAATAACTCAAAAACGCACCAATGAAATATAGATTCTTTAAACTTTCTACATTTTCTTGCAGATAGCGAGCGACATACTGCATTTCCGAATCTTTTCATCTCTATTTGGTTATATTCTATTCAATGTCTGTTGCTGCAGGGTAGTGGGGTTTTTCTAGACTAAAACTCATCAAAACGTCCTTGAGAGAACAATGCTCTAAGGCAGAATTAATTATTTGGTAATAATATCTCCATTGATATTATTATTCACTCAATGGAGAGTGAAGAAGCAAAACATGAAAATTTCCACGATTATTTTAGAAGAATTCGAGGAACGATAAGCTCGCAAGATTTAATCAGGAAATCGAAGTAAGATATTTGAATGAATTTATTGATTGAGAAACGAAGATTTTTTCAAGAATAAGTTATATATTAATGTGCCACCGTCATTTTCTTAATCTACACATTTGAGGGTATTGGTATCAGAAGGCACAATGTCCCATTTTCTTCGATATTGAGATTTCGATGGAATTACTTTCTACTACTTTTACTATTTCTATTCTATTACTTTCTACTACTAGCTTTCTATTGAACAGTGGTGTTGTGTTTCTAAAAGGACAAAATCTCTTATCCTTGGGAGATCGAAAATAGAACAATCTCAAGATTAGCCAATCCGTTGCTTCCATGCTAGTCATGATCTCCGCCAAATTGTGGAATTGGGAAACAAAAAGAGCAATCGCCATCAACTGTTGGTATCAAAACGAGCAATATTCACCAACTTCACATTGGTAGTATCAAAAGGAACATTCGCAGATATTTTAGTTTCAATGTTGAAGAAATATTAATTTTACAAGCAAAAACCCTTGGTTATTCATATAGAACAGCTGGTTAAGTTAAGAAAACGGAATCCTCCATATATCTCTGCTAAACACATTACAAATATAAAACTGTAAAATTTAGAAAACATTAGAGTTTTCCTTTTGATACAATATCAGTAGCCTCATTTATTCTTTTTCACATTCCCACCTTAACGAAAGACAATATTGTGAAAGATCAACATTTGCATGTAGAGTTTTTAATGAAAATATATTTTTTCGCACCTCTTACGTCTTTTGAGACCGAAAATGATAGTAAATACGGTTTTCTTAAGTATTTGTGGGCTCCCACTGAAACGATTCCAATATAGCTCCTCGTTTTTTTCAGATTGCCGTGTCCATGATAATTGCACAGCCTCCAAAGTTTAGCAATTATGGAAAATTCCCAGATCTGGAATATTTTGTTACTAAATACAAACCTTTATGTATTTAAATCGTTGAAAAACAATGTTTAAAGAAACTAGATCGTTTTGAATTTTAAAACAAAATGTACTTCAACAATATGCTAACGACTCAATAAACTTTTACCGCATTAGAAAGTAAGCTTAATCTTCTCCCATCTTTTGACGAACTACAGAATATTACAGACATTTCATACATTATTTCATTACTTTGCCATCGTTTTGTAACAGCTTATTATGCCAGTGGAGTAAACTCTTTAAAATATCTATTAATTCATTCTAAATCAAAGTTCAGTTGAGTTTACATCGAAAGCAGAAAACAATGTCCAGTCTCAAATTGCAACAGGCTAAGGCTGTACATTGTGGATCATCCAAGTGAAGATCAGACAAATTCAAACAACATAATGTAGTCTTTGAATAATGGACGGAAAGAAGCCTGTTTCAGTTAACAATATCGATTTTCTGCACCTGATTTGATTCTATGCTTTAAGTCAGTCGATTTCAGGTCAGTTAATGAATTAATGAGGAAACTTTACTAGATCCAAATCAATTAGTCTTGCAATTACTGAAGTACATTTGCGATGTTGTACCCATTACAAACAACGGCAAGAATACCTTATTTATAACTAAATTTAAGAAACTGAGCGCCTTTTGAAAATAATTTCAATGATTCCTTTTAATGGACCTTTCAAATCAATTGACATAAGTTATATGAAATTATTTAAGAAAATTGATAGTGAGTTAATATGAAGGTTGCTACTGGCTTCAGTAACTTTCTGTACTCAATTTTCCTAATTTCATCAGCCTTACAAGGATCTTTAAACATAGGCGGATGAAATTCAATTTGGACCTGATGAAACAAATTTGGTTTTCTCAAGATGACAACATTTAGAAAAAAACTCATTCTAATCTCAATCTCAATGGCTTATATAACACAAGTTAAGCTCATAAAACTTACTTAACAGCATCATGTCTTACCATATCTTACTTACCATCTTTAAGGTGAATGGTGGAGAAAAGTCACAAATCTATGTTCGATAAGCCACTACGATACTCCACGATATTCCCTGAGCTTTCTGAAATCCAAATAAAATAATCTGATTTATTTATTTTTATCGACGACGCATTCCATGATAATTCTCACTTCAATGTTAGGCTTTGAATTGTTGAACAGAAAACAATTCTGTTGGTCAACGACACATCATCAACAATTTCTTTAGAATGGTATTTAGAAATGAAAGGAAAATTATAGACTGCTGGCCTTTAAAAGTGCATCCGATCGACCTGAAATTTGAATGATGCTTAGATCTAGGGAGTACATGTAACAAATTAGCAGCGCAGCACATATGCAAATAATGTGAGCCAGTAAAGCCTCCTAGAAGCATAGAATAGAGAGCCGCTGTGCAGTTTTGGAATTGTGTTTGCTCGCCGTTCTTGTGCACAGACGGCTTCAGCATGCCTCATCAAAGAATATGGCAGCCTCTAACAGCAGGTTTCCGACTTTGATCGCGGGAGAATTGTGGCATATCGTGACTGCGGATTATCCTTCTGAGAAATTGTGGTCGTGTTGGATGAAATGCGGCCACAGTGATTAGAATGTGGAATCCGGGGTCAAGGAGGGACGAACTCACCGATGCAACGTGAAGGATCTTTAGGATCCCAACGACCCCTTCCCAAACCGAACGAGAGGACAGAAATCTTGTGCGAATGGCTATTACGAATCGTACGGCCACATCACAAACACTAGCTCAAAAATTAGGGTGGGTTGCACAGCAACCAGTCTCCGAACGTACAGTTTGACATCATCTACAGCATCAGGGAATTTTTGCAAGGCGTCCATTGTTTCGGCTACCTTTGACTGTACATCACAGGCATCTGCGGCTTCAAAGGTGCCGAAAACATCGCGTTTGGAGGGACGAGTGGCATGACAACGTTTTTTCTGACGAATACCGCTTCTGTCTGCAGCAACATGATGGTTTTTTTGCGTCATTATTGACAACGTAGGATAGGATTGCTTCAATGGAGTATCTAAGTTTTTGGCGCTTGATAGAGTGATTCAAAATGATCCTTCCTTCGCCCATCCTCTTCCAATGCTCCAATAGACTCATCCCAGCTTTGTAACTCCTCTGAATATGAGCATTTATTTCTACAGGTTCTTCAATGAAAAAAAAAGACAGGAATCTTTTAAACGTGTAAGATGAAATAACTATTTATCTTTTTAATAGATGTTTTTAATAGATGGTCTTTTATGTTTGCTTAAATTTATTAATTTAATTTATTAATTTTTTCGTGAAAAGTAAACATTTTAGAATGAAATATTGTCAATTTATAAACTCATTAATGGCGCTAATGACTTTCTGTTTAAACATTACATTTAGTAAATAAACAAATGATTCCAATCAGTTCTCTAGAGATTCGTATTAGTTTATAGATACCGCCATCGTTGTAATAAATTATAATCGGAAAGGTTCGAAATGCATTTGCTATTTTAATCATTCATTTCTTTAATTTCAGGAAAATGCATTACACTTTAAAATACAGATTATTTAAATAAATTCTTCTCTAAATTGGACACTTATCAGAAGGTAAAGCACGGCCTTAGTTGTTTATTAATTTTTAACTTCATTGCTGCTTACTTGTGTTTATTTAATGAAATGTAGACTAAGAACTTTCAAACAAATAGTTTCCTTAATTCTTAAGGTGGCTGCTTCATGGATCATAATAATCCTAAGATGCAGTTACTCAGCCTTCAACAGCTCAGATGATATACATAAGCTTATGAAAAAGACAGATGAAATTGTTTTTAAGAACTTCAGGATTTCCGATAAGCCAAAACCCAAAAGAAAATAACATTCAATCTTGTCCAAAATTTTTTGATATAAATTTTTTTTTTTAAAAATTGGTAGCCTAATTTTTAAAGGTATATTTGCCAAAAAAAAATGGTGTGCTCCTTGAAAATTGAGAAGCAGTGTACTTCGATGCTGTGTAGAACCAATACAATAAGATGTTTTCCGTGATATTCCTTTGGCATTTATACATCCTCTTGTTGTTTGTGGAGGATTAAAATGAGAATCAACTGTTACTCGGTAGGAAACACAGCTGGATTCAATGGCACCTGAACGTGCAACCATTTCATTTCCATCTGTGGCTCTGAATACTAATTGGGATCGCCAAATTGGAAATCATATGCACTAATGAACTACATCGCAACAATCTCAATACATGGAGATAATTCTCCATACAATGGCGTCAATGGATTCTGGTCTGTGCAGTGTATTATTGACTTTATTGATTCACTTTAAAAAAACCAAAGAATTATATATATTTTATAGTAGACGTTTCATTCAGTAGATCTACTAGTCAGTCCTGCAATAATTCTGTTACAAAATTAAATTCAATAGGAATTTGATTACAACTGTTCAGTGCCGCACCCAGGACCTAGGGGAGAGGGGCTAAGGATATGTATAAAGTCTATTCAGATGTGGGCCTATTTAAAAATAAATTGTTTCGAAGATCCCGTTCCAAAATAATAAGATACAAATACATCAGTGCTTTAATAAAGGTTTTCTTCTTGTTTTTTCTTTATTTCTTTCTTTTTTTCCTTGTGTTTTTCTTTATTTATTTGGTTCGTGGGGGGGGGGGGCTACAGCCCCTCAGGCAAATGTTACATTACAACTTTATTAGTTTCCAAAAATTTCAATAATTATACAAAAGATAAGTTTTACCAAAGTTATTTTTTTAAGCAAAATTTTTAAATAAAAACAATTTATAAATTATTAACTGAAAGATAAAAAAAAATTGCAAAATTTAAACTAAAATAAGTGAGCTACTGTAAATTATGAGTAATAACTCAAATATCTTAAACCTGAGGCTTCATTGTACGGAAGAGGCGTATTCGGGAAGTAACCGTTCGGCTATTAAAAAAAAAAAAAACGAGATTGCATTTTCCAGCCATTTTATTTTTTGTATGATTCGCTAAACCTCAAACTAGTAGTTTCCACCATTGTTGATGCATTTATCAAAAGGAGCATCATTTTTTTGTATCCTCTCCTCGTACAACTTGTCCGCCTGTGAAGACAGCCATAAGCTTGAGGGTTGAAATCGTCTGCTTGAATTTCTGCTCCACTCCGGGGACTGCTGCTTCGATTCCGGAGTCACATGGGTTACCCACGTCTCGTCACCTGATGATATGGCTTAAAAATTCATCACCTTTTTAGCTGTACCGCAGTCAACCCACTGGCAGCCAGTTGTTTTTTTTTGTGTGCATCTTCGGCACCCAGCGTAAGTTTCAAACGATCTGTCACAATTTGGTAGAGAACCGTTTTTGAAATTGTTTCTATTCCTGCATTTGAAGAAGTTCCTTGGTGGCCAGAGATTCTTCAACGATGACGACATCAGGAACGCAATGCTGGCTGTCTTCACAGATGACACAGCTCTAGGAAGGCGGGATATAAAAACTGGTGAACTATTATGAAAAATATCCCAACAATGGTGGAAACTGCGTAGAAAATTAGTTTAAGGTTTCGCGCATCAGATAAAAATAAAATTGTTTGAAAATAGATTCTCGCTTTTTTTAATAGCCGAACGGTATTTATTTTCACGCCTCGTAAATTGAGTTTATTCTTTATAATAATAATGTTTTCTATTTCTATTAGACTTCCATTTTTGGAAGTTACCTAAAAGTAAGTTTTGTAAATAATAATAATGTAAATTTTGTTTGTAAATGTACGTACTTTATTAAAATATATATCGGTTATTTGGAATATAATTTATTAATAACAAGTATCTCTTGTTTCGTATTAACTAATTCATTCTATGTTTATTAATATGTTTATTAATTTGGTTGTTGTTAATTAATAAGCACAGAGACGAATTAGTTAATATGAAACAAGAGATATTAATTAGTCTAGAAAGTTTTATAGGAT
>JAFIDM010000001.1:104791457-104870522 GCA_023159025.1 Thereuonema tuberculata
GTTGTGTTATTTTACACAACTGAAAAACGTTGTGTTATTTTACACAACTTATCGGGGAAGCGGATTGGGCTGATGAGTCCTTAGAAGGACGAAACGGCTGTTCCCAATTCCTTCCGATAATTGATTCAGAGAGGCAAATTATTTATTCATGTGTTGTTCTTTTCTTGTTTTGTTTTGTTATTGATATATTCACAGCAAGTTAAAACTTTTTATTTAGGATCTAATTAGTTTTTGACGTATTCCTAGTTAGTTTTTAAGCTAATACTAACATAATTTGGAGAACAGGCCGTCAATGATGGTTAATACATCTGATACATAGGATTAAGTGAAAGTAGACTGTTAAGAAAATTAAGAACTGAAGGTATCTAAATGATATAGGATACCATGGCAAATGGTATAGGAATTTCAGGATATTTCGAAATAGTTGTTGAATACTTTTGAGTTATTACCATGTTATGATTGTAACGTAGTGTGCTTATTTATTTTTTCTCAGTCGTTAGTACTATTTTTAATGATTTTAAAAAATGAATTTTATGGCGATGCAAAGCTAGATTTCTTTGAGACAAACAATTTCGGAAGCAGCGTAATGATCATGAAATTAGAACGATCGAAATTGCCTTAGGAGTTTAAGACGGGTTTGACAATGTCCTTTTTCCAGACGAGAAGACGCCAGTGGAGACAGACGAATTGATGATGTCTGTAAGGGCAAACAGACAATAGACGCTATTCAACGTAACGTATGGTTACTGCTAGAGTTAATGCTAATGACTCCAGAGTGTTCATAAGATTAACGATCCCGCCGTACACAATTGGAAAGAAATGGACTTAATATTAATCTTATCATTAGGGAAGGAGACATATAATTCTAAATCATGTGTTTAAGAAGAGTTATTATAAAAGAACTTACCTCGTCACTGTATTTTTGAAAATCAATGGTAGAAATATTCTCACTTAACATCACGCACGGCATTGAAAAAGCTAAAAAATTTAACTTCTTACTAATAAAGGTATAGACTTACTTATGGAGACATGAGAAGCTTCTTAGTTCTGTTAAGTTATTCAATATTTCATATAAGTTAATAGTTAAACAAAAGTGGACCCGATTGCTAAATGACAAATGCACTTGACAGATACAGGAACGAAGGTCAGGGATTTTTCTACGATTTTTAGCGACCCATTTGGGAGCTACTTTGATAGTGACCAACAATCAGGAGCTACTGCGTTCGTCCTGTCCGTCTGTCCGTGTCTGTCCACTCTTAACAACCTCCGACAACCCCGAACGGAAGGTCGGATCGAAAAACGGATTTCATTATCGTGTTCAGAGGCTCAAAGAATAGGGTATTTTCAGGGGCCTACGCCTCCCCCCCCCCAAAGTTCGAAATATTTGGCATTGTTTTCATTGGATTTTGCTATTAGATTAAATGTTAGAAATGTAAACATCTAATTTCAGCTGTTAGCTATAGCTTGATGCTTAAGGTCTCGGACTTATATACTAAGAGTTCAAATCCGTATATCTATTTTTTTTTCCTCATTGTTCGCATGGCTTTTTTTGTTTTTTTCTTATTTTCATAACTTTATTTTTTCATTTCCTAATTTTTTTTTATTTTTCCTTATGCTAATGTACTTCCTTTTTTATTATTATTTTAAATTTTTTTTTTATTATTATGGGTCGCCTTTAAATTTATGCTTTAGCACAAAATTATATTCACTTGTTTTCTGAATTCTCCCCCAGATGAGTCCAAGGGTGCACTCAGCCCTCTGTAGAATGGTGTCCGCCTTTCTTTCCCTGGGACTAAAGGCGGACGGGCATCGGGCTGACCATCAACGACGTCCTACCTCAACTTGGTCTCGTTGGTCCCGAAACGCCGGAAGCCTTGCCTTCCGCGACCTTAAAAGCCTGCAATGGGATACTTTTATACCTCGAAAAAAAATAATCAAAAAAGTTCTTCTTTAAGTCTCGAATTCAATTTGTTTATTCCCGTTGAATTCAAATCAGACCTTTTTTGGATAAGATCTCAAACAAAGGGTAGGACTGAAATATTTTACCAAGTTGTTGACTACACTGCTCTGTCCTATTACAGAATAGAAACAAAACAAAGAAATTTATATTCCACGTTATGTGTTTTGTATAAAAATGATGATTCTTTTTATTAAATTTTTTGTGTCCCGTAAATCAAAGCGAAATAGAGATAAGCTCTTTAGTAACGTGCGTTATCAGTAAGTTCATGTAAGATCTGAAAGGTACAACAGCAATCTGAAATATTTTTTTAAGCTGATTTTCCAGAAAGAAAGCTTATAAGAACTAAAAATACAATGGGTTTTTTAATTATACCTAGTTTGATGTTACAAAAACACTTCTGAATCTCATCATCATCATCATGATGTGCGATCTTCGTATATTCGAAGTTACGCGGTCTACGGAACCTAGTGACCCCCGAAGGGCGAACCCCTAGGAGAAGCCGTAGATAAACTAGGGAACAGATACTGGGGGTGGTTTTCCCGTTGCCTTCCCCCAGGACGTCATTAAGGAATGACGTCCGACCAGAGAGAAAGTGAAGAAGAGGCTGGACAACACAGGAAAGGAAATCGAAACAGCCATGCCCTTGCCGGGATTCGAACCCAGGAACTGGCGCACTGGACGCCACGGCTGGCCGCCGCCGAGACCGCACGACCACGCCAGCACGGCACTTCTGAATCTATGAAATGAAATTGATGCCCTTCCCGTGTATCATCCCTAGTGATGGTCAAGGCTTTAATGATCACCGTCATTCAACGTCATTGTATAACGTCAATGTCATTACGAAAGTGTTGTTGGAGGCGATCGAATAATATTAGTATATGGTATTTAATTCATTTTTGAAAATAACGCCATCCCTTCAACACATCATTTTTCTATGAAGATCATTCGTTAAACTTGGAATAATATCCGCCATCTAAAATTTATGGATACATTTAATGTTCAAAACAATCTATAAAGAATTTGAGTCAAATATTTACAATAGAATAGATTGTTGCCAAGAATATTTTACACACCAAAAATAAATCTAACTCTTATTTTACAAGTTGACAAGTTGATGGAAATTAAAAGTTATTTAAAGAAAAAAGTAATCCTTTATTTAAGCTGAAATTTTTACGTTGGCCTATTTGTTTAATAGATAATTTAAATCTAAGGTTTTAAATTTTACAATAAATCAATAAATCATTCATTAATTTAAATGTATTTCTAATCAAACATTATTATATCGTTTCGAAATAGTTTATTAAAAACTTCCACATATATGCCTTCTTTAACTGGGATTTTCAAAAATTACATAAAAATCTATCCAATAATTCAGACTGAATCATTCTCAACTGATGAAGGCTAATACCCGCAACGTCTTCGTATTTTGTAATTCGACTCATTTTGTAAACGATACTATTTTAATAAGATTTTTTTTCAACTGTGTTTCTATTCGTTATTTATTAAATATAATCTGGTAATGAACTATCAGTCGCTTTACATTTTTCATCTGCGTAGAGATTTATGAAATAATTTACTTTGTGTCAATTACATTTTTGTATCTAAAATCTCTCTTGGTGAGCATCAGTGTAAAATATTGCCGAAGGATCAACTAAAATTTTTAGTTAATCAAAGTATAATTTGCTGATTTTTTTTCTTTTCCTTGTAATTTCTTCTCGTTTTGTTTTTCCCTACATCTCTGAAATTTACGGCTTCGTTTCTTTACATGGCAGTGGACATTTGCTTTACTTCATCAACTTTGTTGTACATAAACGAAGTGTGTAGATATGTGAAGTGTGGCCCTAAAGACGAATTTGCGAAGAAGAACTTTATACGAAAATAAAGAAAACTTGACCACTGATCCTATAAAACGGCAAGAAATAGGGCAAGAGGTGAAAAGTCAATGAAAGGGAAGTAATCCCTTGAGATAATCATATATAGACAATAATCTCCGGGGGTATAATTTGTTTTCAGTGCACATTCTTTTTATGTATCCCTAAGATGAAACGTGGACATGACTGAAATATCTTCACTAAATGAAATATCTGGAGGATTTTGTCATGTGATTATATATTAATAAGTAATATAGTGAGCATCACATTACCAAAGCGCTGCGTGTTAGCATAAATGATATTAAGAAGTCAAAAAACTAAAAATTTTCATCGGAGATGCATTTTAATTGTTTACAAGACTGTGTATATCAGATCAGAACAGAAATTAGAAATGCAGATTGAATTTATATTTCTGGAGAAATAAATGTATTTTTAAGTATATCTATCTATATTATTAAAAGATAAGTTGATTTTTTTTTTACCTATCTCCGAAACCATAAGACACAGAAATAAAATAAGGTAGCAAATGTTAGGTATAGTATTGAGGATGCTCACATTTTCATTTTTATCTATATGAGTCAACCGGAAGTCACTTATGATCAAGCTTGGGGCCTCCGAGACGCGGTCGCGGGTTGTGAGAAAGCGGTCGCGATCAGGAATAGGGAGAAAATTTTCTCAGAATCCAAAATCACGCGATTATAGGGTTGCAATTATTTATTAAATTAATTTCCAAAAATCTGTTTTTAGACTATTTTAATATTTTTTTTTAATTCCTATTGAAATGGAAAAGCGATATTTATTTACTTGGAACTTCAAAATTGGGATTCTGATTCGATGCCATAATTTTAAACAGATGTTTGCAGGCATATTAGGCGAGTTCAAATTCTAGGCAGGGTTAGTCATAGAATGGTGCCTTGTCATTTCGTCTATCGGATTATATTAGTCGGATTACATTAGGTAGATTTCACATTACCAGCCAATATTTCTCGGTGTGTAGGGTTTATCACGAATAACAAGCAAACCGTTAAAAATATGCTTTAAATTAATATTACTCTAGAAAACTACATAACCACCGAATAATACAGCAATAACTTGAAACCAAATAAATAAATAAATAAATAATTTACAACAATAAATGGAGTTAAAGTTTAATAATGCATAAATGAAAAAGATGTAATTTTGTTGCCATGGAAACAGTCGATGTAGCATCAAGATGTAGTAAAGCATGCTTACACGTGTATAAAATAAATTGAAAAAAAATTATGGCATGACCATTCTAAAACTTAATTTTTCAGTAATCAAATCAGGAAAAAAAATTATAATCTGCTCTAATTATTATTAATTAAATTGCCAGATTGGTCAATAAAATAAAATAAAAATAACAGAAAAATAGTAATAAAGGATAAGAAAATGTAAATAAACGCTTCAATGTTTATTTAATTTAAGTAAAAAAATAAATAAACCAACTTTTTTAGCGATTTTTTTTTTCAGATGAAAAGATTTCTTCGATAAAATTTTAAAATTTAAAGATTTTTTATAAATTTTAATAATTTTAGTGTTTCAGTGAATAAAAAATAAAATGGAATAAATGGAATGAAAATAATATGAATATTTTTTATTCATATTATGAAAGATTATTTTAAATTTTGTCTAATATTTGTAAGTTTGCTTTATTTGCTCATAGAGCAAAAGGAAAATGTAGAAAAAGAGTTTTCGAAAAAAAATACTCTAGGAACCTGAAATTTTAGTGGTGTACTGATTGTGATACAGACTGGATCTAACGATATTAGTCAAAGTTAAAGTTGGAAAAACCAATTGCATAAATATCGTTGCATAAAGTTGGAAAAACACATAAAGCATAATATCATGGTAACTCTAGAAATGATTATCTTTGGAAGCTGAAACTTTATTGGTCGGTTTCGGCAATTCAAGATTCCCTCTTACTTTTGGTAAATGTGGGATTATAAAGATCAGAAAAGCTTTAAATTGTCTTAAAGCGTCATTATAAATAGTAATCAAGAACTAAATTTTAACTTAGTTCTTTTTTGAAACAAATTTTTGAAAAAAATTTTATTACAGATTGAATCTGTAATTCTGTTAAGAATATCACCACACTGTGAATATTTGGCAACTGTGTCTATTATGTTTGTTATAATTTTTTGTTATAATTCAGAAATAATAATCATAGATACAAGCAGTATAAAACAAAAAAGGAAAAAGAAATCTTCCGAAAAGTAAACAAGATACTCAATAATACACCTCATAATAGCAACGATTAATCAACCAATCATCGACAACAACTTGAGTGTACGTTGGAAAAGTTTCCATGACGACAAAAATCACATCATCGTCCCCATTGAAGGAATATGAATAAGACAGTCTATTGGTTGACAATTTAGAGATCTTTGTGGATTGATTTAAAGGCTCCCCATATATACTGAGCCCCAGACATTATGCTGTAGATTAACAAAGGAGGCCATATCGGATCCAAAAAGTTTCCCATATATATGTTTCAGATGTTGTTTTTAAAATATGTGTGTGTTTTTTTTATCAAACTTTATAAATCGTCCAGTTAACACACGTAAAAAATGAACTAATACTTAGGATGTAACAGGATACTATCATAATGCAATAAGATAACAGTAAGATGATATTATCGTCTGATTTCAATGGACAAAACCCCCTCATTTTAGGTGGCAACTGAGGTGGGGTTGATCAACTATCTTCATGAAAGCTAGTTTTTTCCAAAAGCACATAGGCGTTTTAAATGTCCACCCTTTGGATTTCTATCTAGGAGGAAAACCGCATTAAGGCGTAATATGGCCCGGAGGTCGTTACTGGGAGGTGACACTGCAGTAGCTGAAATCATCCGTTGCCATTTCAAAGTCAACTTATCAGTTTTCTGTCGCACTGATGTTTGCGAACATGAACTTGGTGGAGCCTTCGAACACTTCCTGCAATAGAAGAAGCATCGCCCCAAGACCTCCTACCAACACCCCCATCAGCTCAAATGTTGGGTTTATTCTCTGTAAATGGGTAATTGTCAACATTTATTCAAAAGCAAAGTACCCTTCTTCCCTCTGCGCTATCTTTTCCAGAACATACAGAGCTTAAGCAAATGGAAGTCAATTCAGAATTGTTCTCTGCATATTTCCAGAATAACAAGTTGAAATTATAAATAACATGCTAATTAGCCTTCTTTCTGAATTGTCTACAGAATTAATTCAAAAGTAAAATAATTGCTTTATTATATAATATAAAATAAAACCAAATCATAATCTTTGCCATCACAATTTTTGATTGTATCGCTTTTAATTTTGGGAAGTCTGTTTGAATTTTGAAATTAAAACCCCTAATAATAATAACCCCTAAAAATAGTTTCGGAAGAAAAACAAAAGAGCAAAACAAACAAACATAAAAACATGGGTCCATGATCTAAAATTTCAGAAATCTCAAGACAAAAGGGAAATATTGGGAATGTGCAATTTTCTCTTCACGTCTTAAAATCTCATTTGAGAAAGCCTTTTCTTACTTTGCTACAAATGAAGGACAGAAGCTACAAAAAGCTACAAATGAAGAACAGAAAATTTGTCAAATCGCGAAGACTTGACTAAATCTTTTGTAAAACTGTACAAGAAAAAAAAAATATTTCAGCTCATTGCTATCCCTTCCATTCGCGAACGTAAACCAATGATTGACCAATGATCGAAATTCAAAAATTCCATGAAAATTCATGGAAGACTTAAATGAAATCCTGGCTCTTGAACTGATATCCTTCGATCAAGAATATTTCGAAAAACTAACAAAATTGTTCATTTAGAAAAAGATCTGTATTATCAGAAACATGTTTATTTTCCCTCTCTTTTCGAAATGGTGCAAAGAGGTGGTTGCTTCAAGACATGACGGACGTTTTTAAATCTTAACGTTTCCAAACTTCAGCCAATACCTAATTCCTCGTCGTCATTCTAAGCATCACATATAAAAATATTTTCATCACTAAATGTAAAGTATGTAGCGAAAACCACTGATGATTAAAGAAAAAACCGAGGTAAATTTTTTTTAATTATATAATTCATATGTCTGTCTGTCTGTTAACCGTTTGCAAAGAAACATTTTGATAACACGAAACCACCTTTTTCAGACTTTTTTCCTATTTCGCATATCACTCAAATTTGTACTAAAACGCCTAAGTAAAAAAAAAAAAGTGAACATCTGAGAATAAAATATAAAATATTAAAACATCCAAAGGATTTCAAAAACCTATATCTTCTTCCATGAAAAAAAATTCTTATATTTCTTATTTGTTTTTATCTTAAAATGTGAACTACACTTTTGCAACTGATTTAATGAAAGACAATTGGCTAAAATAGTGATAGAATTGTAGATTACAAAATAAGTGAAAATTGTATATCTGAATTGCTTGTGGTTATTTTAAGCAGAATTTTCTTTTTAAGCTATAAAAGTGAAATATTGTAATGTTTTAAAAATTCTCGAAATTGAAAAAGTTTAAACTTTTTTTTTTAATTTTTTTGTTGTCGTTTTCTTAAATAAATTTCTAAATAATTGAAATAATTTACTCTTCTCTTTGATCCATAGTCAGAAATGAAGACTAAAATTAAAAATCAAACTTTAAAAAAAATTAAAGAAACTTGTTTAGACCCCGGGATGATGAATTAAATCGAGAAACGAGGACTGTTCTGTACTTTGAGAGCATGCGTTGGATCTTGATCAATTCTCGTGTAATCTCGCGAGACTTGAGTTCTCGGTATCCCCCTCTCTTCCCACAACACATAATTAAAATCTTTAAACTTCGTGTTAACATGACATTCAAAGAACAGTTACTTCAATGCTACAAGCCCAGACTATAAACACGGCGACAGTTACTATGGTTACCGTACTGCCACCCCTCCTTCGAGCGAGGGAAATTTACGCAAGGATATATTCCTCAGATGAAGATCGTAAAACAAGTGAGGGCTTTATGACAAGAAACTGCTTTCATTAAGAAAAATGTAATGATTACAGAGCCCTGGTTAAAAGAAGGCCTTCACCTAAAATATTAAAGGAGATTTCATAAAAATACTTTACAATAAAGAGAAGATTTATAAAAGTTTAGGATATTAATACAAAAAAAAAATCGGAATTTAAAAAGTCAGATATAAAAGATATTTTACATGATCAACGACGAATTAAATTTTAATGAATATGTAGTAAGATACAGTATGATTATAAAACAAATTTGCATAATTCAATAAATTTGTTTTTTATATATATATATATATATATATAGTGAAACCTGCTAAGTTGACCACCCAGTGGTTCCACGTTTTCGTAATCAACTTAGACAGGTGGTCAACTTACCAAGGGTAGAGAATCTACAATATACTTACTTTTTGATTTTTATGTTTTCTCATCTGTGTACTACTCCAAATATACATAGTGTAGTACTACAAAATTAAACAAACTAAGAAATCAAAATGATACAAAATAGGAATAATATTGCTTATTAGGGTTAAACATTAATTATATATACGTATTAATTATTGGATAATGTCATAATTACTACTGTATGTACTACAGTAGTAGGTTGAACAGAAACAAATTAATTTAATTATGAAACTCAATTTATTATTACAGTAATACATTTTGCATAGGTATAATAAACTTAGTGTATGTATTAAGGGTTTTGTATTTCACACATACTGTATATTTGTACTTCCCCTTGTTGTCGGCGAAATTCCAAGTAGTTTGGTCTGTGCAATGGATGATAAAAGGCTCCTTAACAATTCTTTTTGTAGAAAATTAGAAAAAAAATACAGTGTAAAAGTCATTAGAAAGACATAGAAAACATTCTGGAAGTGGTCAACTTACAAAGGTTTTGAGCTATGCTTTGTGACAAATTCTACCTGCAGAATACATTAATTATGTACGTACGTATGAATGTAGCTGTTTAGGCGGAGCCTTGTGGTCAAGGTGTTGGCCTGCTAAGAGATTGATCACAAGGAAGACGTTTCCTTTCTTTCCTGTGTTTGCCTCTTCTTTTCTTTCTCTCCTTTCGCCGTACCAATGGGATGTATACATCCTATTGCAAAAAAACAAAACAAAAGGAAAATATATATATGTATGTATGTATGTATCATACAAAATTACAGTAATGACCAATGTATTTGTACATTTCATAGTTACAAAGATATACAATTTAGCGAATCGGCACTAATAGCAGTGAGAAAAGCTTAAACACAAATTTCTAAAGTTTTGTATTAAGCTTCAATATTAAATACAAATGTAAAATGAATGAATAACCCATTAGTATTACTTCAAATCTGTAACTAATCTTTTACTGTTCATCTCTGATTTCTGTAATTTCTCAGGGCTTAATAGTGGGTATGATGTTTGCTTTCTGTTAGAACATTGCATTGATCAATAATGCTTACAAATTTCATTGTTAGCGATAATTTAATAGAAAGAATGTACTCATTAGTGAAATTGTATGCTACCTAACAATGATCCGAAGAAATCTAAGATGCAGTTAACAGCCTTCTAGAAAATAGAAAATAGAGCCGTTCCTGGGTGGTATTCCGCACAAGGCGATGAGGCAGTTACGTCGGAACCTGAGTTCAAATCCCGGCGTGGGAACTGCTGTTTGTGAAAAATTTCTTTCTTGTGTTTGTCTGCTTTTTCTTCTTTCTCTTTCGGTCTGATTTCATTCCAGGAAGGCAACGGGAAACTACCCGAGTATCATTCCGTAGAAATTCTATGAATTCATCCAGGGGTTCGCCACCTTGGAACACTAGAGATCCTTAGAACACGAACCTCCGGCTATAAAGATCACACTTTTGTGCGACCCGCATGCAACAACAAAATAAAATATAGAAAAGATTTTTTTTTTTGTTTTGTCTTCATTGCCTCATGAAAACGTTCGAATACTTGAACTTTGAAACGTCGCCTTGTTTAAATTTTAATTGTTAATATATTATATGTGTAAAGGTGCATTACGATCACTATGTTAAATTAGTTTTTACCTGCACGTTAAAACAGCTTAATTAATAAATTTCTTTCTATAAAAATGATAATAATAAATTCTTTTGAATAATGAACGTTGTGTATTACTATTCAGTAATATGGCGACCTAATAAAAAGAAAATATACAGTACATCAAAGTGACTATTATCTATACAACAATGATTGCAAGAAATTTATTACTGTCACCTACATCAACTCATTGCAGTCTTGCTAAAAGAATAAAATCGGGAGTAAACAGTAACTTAATTTGTAAAATTATCGAATAACAAGGAAAGTAAGAAACTAAATAAGTTTAGATTGTAATTATAACTTTGTTTTAATGTTTGCTTCTTCGATTTCTGCACTAAATTTCATGGACTTGGACATTTGAATAACTTTAGATGTCAGAATAATTTTGTAAGACTTGTTAAATCACAGTTTAATCTCTGGATCAAGGTTAGCAAACACGTCCTATGCTTCGTTGGAGATTTGAGAAGCAAATTGAATTCATATTAATTTTTAAAAGATTTCAAGAGAACTCACAGAAACCACAATCCTATCAAGTTGATACGAAATACTTAATGGCCTAGAAGTGGTAGCCACAGTTGACTGAACAGACACTTAGCAGATGTCGACGCTCAACTTAAATAGGATTTTTAAGTAAATAATTAACACAAGAAAAACAAAGTGGAAACATTCGTTACACAAGAATAAATCAAGCAGATAAGTTGTGTGACTCGATCAGAAGGTTGCCACACAAAGTGTTGACATTTCTCAATTCGGTCCACAGTAGAGGATGTTCATTGCATACTAGGGATCAGGAAAAAATGATTATCTCATGGGTTATTAGAAAGGATGATGATTTTGATTTTTAAATAAATCATATTTATTCCTCTTAGGTTTTCAATTTACAAAAAAAATATATAAATAACAAAATTATGTATAAAGAAACAAAGAACAAGGAAAATACTGTGATCATTTAGTTTATTGTAATCAAAACACAACAGAAAATAACAATAGGCACTTAAAACAATTACTTTGGAAAAGGTTTCATTCTTAAAGGATAGGTAGGGTTTTTCTTTATATTTTTACTAAACGATACATTAAAAGATTTGGATAAAAAAAACTGCATTTCACCAATGATCCTTAAAACTGAACATTTTATGACTTAAGTATTATTTTTAAATGAATTGATTTTTTTTAGACGACAGAGAACATTTACGTATTAAAATTTGTAATTTATAAAGTTATTAGTTACAATAACTACAAACAGCAAACCATAAACTTCGAAGTTGAATTCTAAATAACATATTCGGGAACGTGGGTTTTCACTGAAAACCAAAATCGGGTTTCTCAATTCAATATAAAAAGACAATATTTAATAATACAATTACCCATCCATAATGACATGATCAATTATTTATGTTGTTGTTTTTTTCTCTCTCCAGTCGACTGATCGGAATCGTCCAGAAGCTTCTTACAGTTCTATAATCTTTTGAATGTTAATTTTGAAAAGATTTAAAAACAAGACGGATTTCTGAATTCCTATTCTAGACCATAATTTGCTTAATCATTTTACAGAAAATAAGATAAATAAGTCAAAACATTTTTAAATAACTGCAACAATATGATTTGAAATAAATAAATAAATTATTAAACTAAATAAAGTGCCATGGCAAAAAAAAATGATTTTACATGTACTGCGTAATATTGGATGCAAAAATAAAGCCATACACCTGAATATTTGAGAAAAATGATTTATACAAAAAATAAATATACACGACGTTTCTCCGAAGAGAGACAGCCTCTTCAAGTGATTTGAAGAGGCTGTCTCTCGACGGCGAAACGTCGTGTATATTTATTTTTTGTATAAATCATTTCTCAAATATTCAGGTGTATGGCTTTATTTTTGCATCCAAAGTGTTATGGCTTTAGCAAGTTATTACATACGATATTTAAGACTGCGATGAAATATGTTCATTCACAAATAATAATAAGTGTCACTCGTATGAATATGTCGTGTAACGCTGGAACGTGCTAGCCACATTGTACGAAAATAGCGGCTGATGATTCTATCGTCAGCAACCGCTTCACAGGGGGGGGGGGGCGATATAAGGTAAATGAAAACCTGCATTAAAACCGCTGCATCCAGACAGTGATGCTGTTGAAATGTGGGAATCACCTGGTTGGCTAGCAGAGATGCATAACGCTGGCTAGTAACTATGCGGGTGACGGGACTCTCAGGAATGTGAAACCCACACCAAACAGTGACCTTTAGTGAATGAAGTGGCAACTATCGCAAGACGAGCAGGTTAGCAAGTGCCCAAATTCTACGGTAGTTGTGCATATTCACATCACCTTGCCGATTGAAGTGAGCTTCGTCAGTCCACAAACTGTTCCATGGCCAGTCGACTTCTAGTTCAGTTTTAACAAGAAACTGAAGGACAAATGTTTTACGTGCAGGAGTCAGTAATTGTTGACTCTTTCAGATCTTCAATAAACAACGACAAAAGCCGGCACACTTGATTAAAGACAATAATTTAATAACACCGAAAATTACAACTACACAACACAACGTGGTTTCGAGTTCACGAGAGAAAGATTTCTCTCATGAAAATCGAAACCATATCGTGCTCTGAGAATTTATCGTAATATGTAATAAATATGTTTGACTGAAAAAAAAAAATTAATATTTTTTTTTTTATGTTTTGCATTGTACTGCACGAGAAGTATGGATGAAATCTTATTAGCGTTATCAAGTTAACAATGTGTGAAATTTAGGCTGTTGTAAAGGCTCGTTTGGCATACGTAAGAATGAGAAAAGATTGTGAACAGCAATAGTACAAGTGTATACGATACGTAACGAACTGGACTAGATGAATAACAATTAGAGAGAAGCGTTTTATTTATTGCGTTTCAGTTTTTGTTTTAGTGATGTGAGGAAAGAAGACTTGGAAAATAACATGGAAATGATAAGTTCATGTTGGTATAGTATCGAATGGTTTGATTTTCTTCGGAATTAACTTCAGTAAATTGAACAACAACAGTAGATATGAATGAACATTAATCTTTTGTTATTTTCAGCATATTTTTATGAGAAATATCACGTTTTAGTTACCATAGCAACAAAGTCACATTCGGATGGAAAGAATGGATTATAAGTTAGAAGGAATATACAAACTATGGGAATTATCCTGGTAGAAGAATTTATAAACGTGAATAGGAATTTCGGATATGATTCTCCTAAGAGCAAGTGTATTATCAAAGGATACAAAGAAAGTGACTTTAACTAATTTTATTTATCTTTACAAGTTAAAGAAGATAAATCTTCACAGTATAGAAGACAACATGATATGCATGAAAAGAAAAGTGACCATCATGATCTAGAAATAAACTTTCTCAAGAAATGTACTCCAGATTGAGAAGTTACCAATATATTCTATATATAGTAATGTTAACTTGAACAGTAAAAAGTCTTTGGAAGAATAGTGAGAAATAAGGTGCAATTAACTTAAAACAAGTACAAGTGTTTAGAAGTTGTTGGAAACACAAGTTGAAGAGTTAGTTAAAAGATAAACCAATTAATATAACAGTTGAACATTTCCAATTAAATAGTGATATGTCTATAATTGATTTGTAGTGCATAGTATTTGATACGAAGAACTTGAATAAGTGATTGTGTTATACAGTTGATAAAGACAGTTGAACATTCATTATAAGTAATAGAATTTACTTCGTATCGATACCTATCGACAAGTATTTTAAAACATCACTGTAAGTCTTGTACGAATTATTCGCATGATTGCTAGAATGAAGAAAAAGTTCTTGAATCTTAAGTCTCTGCTGCTTGTTTATTTTTGTTAAATTTGTGACAACACGTAACATAACTGATCTAGTTAGTAAGTAACAAATTATTTTTACATGCTGTGTAGTTATAATTTTCGGTGCTATTAATTATTGTCTGTAATCAGGTGTGCCGGCTTTTGTCGTTATTTATTGAATATAGACAGCCCACATAGAATCTTATGTTACTGCAGATCTTGTTTAAGATCCAAAATTTTTGATTAATTGATTAAATTACTGTAGGGATAACAGCGTAATCTTATTTAACAGCTCATATAGACAATAACGGTTGCGAGCACGATGTTGGATTAGAATACCTTCTTGGAGCAGAATCTAGGAGTGGTGGTCTCATCCAACATCGAGGTCGCAACCCTTATTGTCGATATGAACTCTTAAATAAGATTATGCTGATCCCTACAGTAATTTAATCAATTAATCAAAAATTTTGGATCGTAATTGGTTTTTAACTCAGCGCCCCAGTAAAATTAACACTTAGGGGTACCAGCGCAAAATTTGTCGTAGAACTTTGTGAACAATGCTTGCTTGTCTAATGACCGTGCAGTGCTGCTTCGTACGACATTTGCCATCCTTTTCCTCCACCGATACGGCTACATCCTCCACGTCTACTGGTCGACGGTTTTCCGTCCTCTGCCAGGCTTCACCTGGATAAGGAACCTGTTTCTTCAAATTTCTGGATCATTTTTCAAACACCATTTGTGGTCATAGGGCCAGTTTTTAGCCCCTTTTACTATTCTAAACTTTCACAATGCTATTACTGCACAGCTGTTATTTTGATAAAACAGCTTCACAAGAAAGGCGCGATCCTTTGGTAACATTGTTATTATGCAATGAAGTGACGCATTCCTGAGCTATATGCTTTCATAGCAGTTTTCAACCACGTGTCATGACATGTGCATTTGTCATTTGCATTATCCATTACAGTATTGCAGGGCCATATATCGCCCTAGCGGCCACCTTCGGAAGTATTTTTTTTTTTTGGCACCAAACAAAATTCCATCGCCATGGACGTCCCCTTGTGAAATATGAAGTCGTTTCTCTGATAGGCTGTAAAAGGAGAATCATTCGAAATGTGCACTTCAATTATAAGCACCTTGTACCAATATATAACTTTACTCTCCGTTTGTGTTTTGGGGCTACAGGTTTTTTTGACAATTTTCTGTATTTTTACCAAACGTATTAAAATAAAGAAACATATGTTTATGTGAAAATGAGGAGAAATGTTGTTCCTCTATACAAGTCAACAACTTCATGAAAAGTTATTGATTTGAAAACTCCAGATATGAGAGAATTACGCACAATTTGAAGCTGCATATTGAAAAGAGTAATTTCAAGGTAAGCCAATGAAATCTTATCACTTGTAAATCTGTGTAATTCTTATTACCAATCATTTTCTTCTGTAGCTGACTACTTTCATATGTTTATAAATGGAGGTAATAATTTGGTGAAG
The DNA here is from genome assembly GCA_023159025.1 of Thereuonema tuberculata. Classification (NCBI taxonomy): domain Eukaryota; kingdom Metazoa; phylum Arthropoda; class Chilopoda; order Scutigeromorpha; family Scutigeridae; genus Thereuonema; species Thereuonema tuberculata. Next base: position 104,807,599 of record JAFIDM010000001.1, read on the forward strand.
CTTAAGTACCATTTGGGGAAGCGTCATTGGACTGACGAATCTGGATACTTTTATTGATGCCTTTCAGATATTGGCTTAGGCATGCGCAGTTGTAGGCTCTTTTTTTATTTGGTTTGCGTAGGCGGTTTATGTCTCAGTTCATTCTGAGCTTTTATTTACTTCGAAATTTTATTGTCATTTGAATATTTATTAAGCAGTAAAACGCCAGTCGCCTTTTTGGCTCGAGAGAATCGGAATATATTCCAATTCTTCCCTCACTTCACCCCCACGCCAAAACAAAACTGCAATCATTTGTTGTTTTTTTTTTCCTTCCTTGAGCGTCCACCCAGTTCGTCAGTTTTATGGATGTAACTTCCAAAAATCTTTTCCCTTGTAAAGCAAAAAAAGGAAAACTGAGGGAGACACATTGTATATATTCTATTTTTATGACTTCCTTTTAGGTACGAGACCCCTTCTGCTGCGCAATCCTACACTATTTGAAACAGCAGAAATAAAAGAGTCATTTACCTAATTCGAGTAGATACTGACTCCAGTCAACCGAAAACAAAGACAAAATTAACACTAAAGTAGATTGTTTCCAAGATGCAGTAGGGATTTTATTTCCTGTTTTAGTTATTAGGAAATATTGTTGAAGCTCTAATATCAGATTACATTACATCTAAAATCAACCAGAATGTATTCCGTCAAATTTTAACATTTTTCAACTAAGCATCTGGATTTTTTTTTTAGTAATTTTTATTAAGGCAATCGAGTATATTTAAATGGATAAGGCAGTTTCATGACCATTTACATTTATCATGTTCATTATTATTGCAATATACCAATATAAAAAAAAAAGTTTTATTATCGCAACTTAAATATATTAAACTAATCAGCATAAACTTTTGATAAGTAAAGTTCTGAAATCTCTCCTCCGCAGTATATTTCAAGGAGTATATTTCTATTAAAAACAATACAGATTTACGTAGAAATTATGTATATATATATATATGACAGAAGAGTTCCAGAATTAAAATTTAGATAAAAAGTTTTTATTATGAGAAATAACATTAATATAAATATCATCATTGAATTTCAGGAAATAATAATATAATATTTTTACAATATTCTACATGTAAAATTTTTTAAGAGTTTATATATTATCCTGATTACTAAATGCAATATATTATTATTGAAAAAGTTATTTTTTTTTAAAATGTTGCAGAAATTTGCATTTCTGTATAATACTTCAAATAATATATGCTAATTAAAACTTAGGAGAAGAAACTGCTATCTGAGATTTACACTATGTAAATGTATCTTTAAACTTTAATATAGAACGTGAATATCAACACTTTTTTTTTTCTTTAATTCCTTAATGCAGTTCTGACTTTGTCTTCCATTACTCACAGAACAGGAATTGGAAAACAATTAAAGTTAGGAGGGTAATGTAACATCATTTAACTAATTCGTCTATAAACAAAAGGGAAACAATAAATTTACATTATTACTGAAATTTAACGTTTATTATTATTATTGATAAATTTATCATTACCATTAGTACAATAATGACAATAATATTCACAAAGTAAACATTAAATTTTTGTTTTGTGGATTATTATTTCGCTTTTTTTTAGGACAAGACTACATATTAGGAAATCTTGCATTAAATTCAGACTGACCATAATTCCTTAAGACAAAGATGGGAAGAGGGGGGGGGATGTGCAAAAAGAGTAGAACATTAAAAGAAATGTTTTATTAGATAAAAATATTAAGCTTGCTTTTATAATTCTTTACAGAACTTACTCAAAAACTGTCAGGTTTTATACAGAGGAGAAATGCATTTCGTTATACTCGTACCACTTAGTTTAAGATGAACTTTATGCAACAAATTTCTGTCTTTTAATACCTTGTTTTCAATATAGCTTAATGAATTTGAATTCTTTTTAAAGATTATCGTCTTTGATTAAAGTTTCAAGCTTTAATCAAAGTTTTTTTTAAAGTTTCAGGATCAAATGGAAAAAAGAAAATAATTGGGGAATGCATTCGAAAACTGAAGCAAGACAGATGACATCATAAGAGCAATGGATGTCCAAATCTTCCAGTAGAGGGCAGGATTCCAATGAGGATTTGTCGTCTTCATTGACCTAAATGACGTGGCTTCAAACCGATGACAGATTGGATCAATCAGAAGCTGAATAATTAATTGAATTATTTTATTGATTGTAAAAAAAATCAAAATTGTAAAAATGTTGAATCTTTGTAGAAGAAAATTACGTTGAAGAGGGGCTACCGCACAGGAGCCCGAAAGGCTCCATACGCTAAGTATTTAATTAAATGTTGTAAATTAATTTTTAATATGTGTGTTGTTTTTTAACAAATAACTTTTTATCACAAACGTTAAAGTTTAATCACTTCGTTGAATGTGTGGACCTTCGCCACTTAGACATTTTGAAATTGAGGCCCAAACCTTTCAAAAATTTAAAATAAAACTATGCAACCGACAAGCAGCAAAAACCAACGCTGTAGAACAGACGCCGCGTCTCAGAAAGCTCGAATGTTTTCAATCAATGCTCCTCTGTCGATGGTTACACGAATGACGAGTACCTATAATAGCAGCGATTGATAAAAACATGATTATAGGTTAAGTTTGGCCAATACATAAGCATATTTTAAAGTTTTTATGAAAAAACGGACAAACATGACATTTTTACTAAAGGGTCAATCCATACCAAACGGTCCAGTACTGGTTGCTCGCCCATTTTTAAAAAAAATGTTTTTTTTTTTTTTACTGTTGTTAAATTACCCCATGCATGAGTAGTTCAAAACAAGCGTTTTTTTTTTATTTGACTTCGTTTAAAAATGGCGTCCATTTTTGTATTATGGTTTCCGGCATTTTTGGCCTTTGCAAACAGTTGTGGCAAATGTAATAACTCAGCTAAAAAAAATGATAGAAAGCTGTGGTAAAAAGCATTATTTTCAGCTCATTTTAAGCTATATTTTATGTCCTATACGTTTTTACCATATCTCTAACAGAAATGACTGAAATTTAGAACCAAAACTGATATTCGCTTTTGAACAAAAATCAAAGTTAAGAGTTTTTGTTGAGCAGGAAGGAATGAAGTAGAAAAGCTATAATTTTTTTAGAGGAAAGATATACATCCAAGATTTATCAAAATATATTTCAATTCTGTTACTGGCTTCCTAATTTAGTTACAGCTGTTTGAAAATGCTCGTTTTCATTTTTTTGGAAGTTTGAGTCCCATTATCTCTGGTGGGGGACTTAATAAAAATTTGATATTTACAGTATAAAGAGAACTTTATGAGAGGTATCTGTGAAAAAATTTTGAGTTTGATATTCCATGGAGAACAAACTCCCAACAGGGGGAAGTTGGTGAAAAAAAGAGAAATTAACGCTAGGCCTATTACAACACTACTTGTACAATTCAATGTTTAATAAACCATCATATGTTTGTTACAGTTAAAAGTTACATTAAATGTGTTTTAAAAAGTCCATTAACCTTATCAACAATCAATTGTTTTAGATATGCCTGTTTCAGAAATAACATGTGAGCGGCGTATTACTGTTGTCAGTTCCAAAGCAAAGATTTTTCGAAGAACATTTTCAATAGGCACTCATACACTGTCAGCAGATGACTTTTTGAAGGAACTTTTTGGGCCTTCTGGGTGATAGAACAATATATAAACATCCTTGTTTTTTAAACTGATGTCCTCGATTTCTGCGATCCACTACTATCCATCATAGCTATATACACGCAACATTATGGAGTGTTCAGTAAACCATCATACATTTGTTACATTTAATAGTGACATTAAATATATTTTAAAAAGTTCATCAACTTACCACCTATTAATTGTTTTAATGGATCATCTATCAGCGATTGTACATCTGAATTTGCAACTAAGTGATACAACCCAGTTACAGTATCTGGTTTCAAAGCTTTTTTTATCAATAATCAGATTATATCAAACCATAAATTATCTCTTAAATTGAAAAGAGCACTTCTTTAAAAAGTACAGAAGGAAAACGGCATTTTATAAGATTCATTTGCATGATCACAAAATATTTGTTTCACTTAAAAGAAGATAATACAAAAACTATCCATTTAAGATTGAAGGAACACTGAGTGATATGTTTTACAAATATAATCTCTATTGATTATGGATCAAAACTTCTCCATTTCTAGATGTTCTTGTTTTGATTGAGTTTTCTTTAATAGTTTTTTGCTGAAATAAAAAAGCGAAGAAAGAAAAAAAGGCACAGTCTATAAGTATAGGGAATCTCATTCGAGTCTTTTTCATAAGCATTAGTGTTTTTTCGTTTCTTCTTCATTGGTTGTCTTGTCCAAGTTGGACATCAAAAAATTAAAAAAGTTCCTTCTTTGTTCTTTAAAATATACTAAATATTCTAAAACAAATTGAGATTTAACTAGGAATAAATTTAGATTTGTATTTTAGACGAAGGATCGCTTTTTCAATTTCTAGTGGTGTCTTGGTGACCTTCAGTGTTTCTTGTCAAACCTCAGACGTTTGAAGTTAATGCATCTGTCTTTCTTTCCAAACATGAAATTTAATCATAATAAAGTTTATGGCGTTGGCGGTATTTCTTTCACCTTTCTGGTTTCTAATATGAAGCTTTAGACAAAAATAAAGTTATGATAGCAGAAATATCATTTTTCATTTCTAAGATACCAAAAAGTAAAGATGGATTTAACATTGATGTTAGTTTAATGTAGGAGACATCCATATTTGAATTAATCTTACAGACTTCTATATTAAAAATAAGATATTAAAATTTGGATATCTGTAACATGCTTTTCGTAGAAAAGAGTAATTTTCATTTGCATTTTCTGACTTCAAAGAAAATCTGTGATATTAAGTCGATTTTCCTTAAAAAAATTAATTTAGAAATTATATTTCAAATTCTTTCCAAGCGATTAGTATTTCTTTCTGACTGGTGTACAATTCATTACAAAATTGACCAATAAAAGAACGAAATGACAAAAGAAAAGTAAATCAGACATGGAAACTTCTATAATATTCTATATTTGAGAATCTCAGAATTAAAATGTTTATAGAATTCTTAGCAAGGCAATTTCTTAAAAAAAATTAAATCAATGTTTTTAATTAAAATACAAATTTAATATGAAATATCCCAAATCTTGTTTTTTTTTCACAGATGGATACACTTTGAAAACTAAATTTATTATGGTTCCCTGGCTGTGATCTGCATCTAATTCACTCCACGAAGGAAAGCAATATAGAGATGATACTGTGTCGAAAACAATACTCCGTATTAAATTACCGACCAAATTTAATTCTTGGACTCGGAAGAATTCAATAACGCTGAATTTAGATCAAAGCTGATTGAACCTCACTTAACTATTAGTGGAGCAAATGAAATTTTAATGTTAAATTGTAAATACAAGAAGCGTTTTCTGTGTGATGTTAATTGGATTGCTTTTGTTGGCACACAATATAGGCTGACGAACCTTCAGAAATATACAATTTAAAATTAAGTTGTCATTAAGGAACAATTAATTTTAACATATTATATCGGTTAGAAATAAACCAACGTCTAACTAATGAAAAGAATGAATTACCATACAGGTATAATTTACTGGAAAAGCTTGAATCATAAGTCTTAGAGTGATCAATATTATGTGATCAAAGACTATGTGTCAGCCGGAGAAATCGATATGAAATATGTGCCTAGTAATGAAAACCCTTCCGATATTTTCACAAATGCATTGAGTAAATGTAAACATGAAATAGTAAAGAAAATGCTGAAGGTTGTGGGAAGAAAATTCAGTTGAAGTTATTTGTTTAATCAGTTCTCACTGTAAAATTTGAAGGGGGGGGGGGGGAAATTGTGAAATTATTCTGATAGTGTAGTGGATTTCTGTTGGCAAATTTATTAAAGTGAAACTGATTATGGTGAAGTAATAATTTATTCAAAAGAACGAAACAATCATAAACAGATAACAATCAAAGAACGACATTAAGGTTAGCACAAAAAGAAATGTGCACGCATTAATTGTTATCTGCAGTGTGGTCAGATTCCTTTGTTATGTGTAAAAGGAAGGAGAAGTGCAGTTCTGATGTTGATATCTGAGCCTCCATGCTGTCCACAGTGAAAGACACAAAAGTGTTAAGCAATATGTAGAAGTGAACCTTTAGATTAAGGTGTACCAAGATTCCCATTAACTGGAAAAGGTTTCTAGTTAAATTAATAGCAGGTTAACATAACTTTAGGCATCAATTCAAATAATCTATTATGCTACTTGTTCTTCAAGATGGGGATTTCATCGAAAGGCTGTACGTTCGAAGTTTTCGCCATATTGGATTCGTGTCAAGGCCTAAACGCATTGGCAACGTATTCCGTAACCGTATTCCGTATCGACACCGAAACGTCACCGTTTACCGTTTTTAACGCATATTGTGTTCCCCGTCTTCCCGTTTGTTAAACCGGAACAGGAATGAACATTTCCCATAATTCAACTGTTTTCATTTTGTAATTTTTGGAACCAACAGCATAAAGCTCTGGATAGTTTTGAACTAACGAAATAAGCGCATCCTTGAAATTGGAAGTCATCTTGGAATGAAGACACAATGAGAATTTTCCGCCAAAGCGCTCAGCTGCGTTCTGATTGGTTCCCTTTGTAACAAAAGAAACATTCTGATTGGTGACGTTAATGATCGTCGGATACGGAATATGGGAATCTTCAAGCTTGTTCAAGATTCTCGTATAGTGATGTTTGTTTGACGTCACAAATCGACGGACAAGAATCCCGTATCATACGGAATGACGTCATTTCACCGATTTACGTGGTTCCTAATGCGCGTCCGGCTTTACGGGTTCAACGCAGATCATTCAATGACGTAACGATATATGGGAACTGTCAGTAAAAATAATTTAGTAAATTATTTCAGAACCAAAGAAATATTACAGCCAAGGAATATTATTGGAAACGATATTTTTTGCTTAACAAAATAGACGTTCTGAGGATTATAAAGATTATAAAGTGTACATTTTTGTTCATTAAGAAAGCAACATTAATATTAAAAGAATTTAATTATGCCAGTTATCAACTCTGACTCTGAGAATATGCTAATATGTTTTTATCTATTTTAATTATTCGACACAAAGATCAGGAATTGTAAGCATAAAATGGTTTCTGATTTTTGCTAATACATTGTGTTATTATTATTGAGCTTACCTATATAATATGTTAATAAAAATATTATTATTATTATTATTTGTTTATACATTTTCCACATTACTAATATTTGAATTCATCTTAAACAGGAAAACGATTTTTTCCTCCATTCACTGTCAACAGTTCGATATGCTTTCAATCTTTACGAAAAGTGGTTTTTATAACTATTTCGTGAAATATTAATAGGTGCTTGGAAACACTCTAGGAGTCAGTCCATATTATTTTCAACATTCCGAAGCCATTCTCTGGAATTGATATTGATAGTGACATAATAGAATCGATTAAAAAACGTTCCTGAAAGAATATGAATCCTACTTCTCTTCTATTACACTAAATTTTTACTATTACACTAAATGAGAAGTCACCATTTTGAAAAATGTAATGGTTTTTAAAGATCTGCCCATTTGAGATCTAATCTGAAATTTTAATTTAGTACTTTTGAATGGAAATAAATATAATGTACTGCCATAAAAACACTAAAATATCTGTTACTAGTTCAACAATTATTAGAAAATAAAATACATACATTCAGCCATGCTGATGCGATCATCGCCTTCATTTTACTTCCAAAAATTCACCGCTATTGGAACTTTAGACTAAAAATAATCCAATATCCGATTTAGTTGAATTTAGGAAAACATCAGCATAGAATTAAACACGATATATTACGAAAGAACTGCATTAAAAAGAAAACAGTTTATTGTTTATTTGCCTTAGGATAAAACCAATACAAAACAGCCGCATGAAAATCTTACAAAGGGAGGGGTGCTGCTACTTCGCGTGAATCGTTGGAAAAATGAATAAGCATTGTTTGGATTTGTTTTAGTCGTACACAGTCTATGTAAATGTTTATTTTCAAAACATATCTTAATGTTAATATCTTCTTAAAAGCTTTATGCTTTATTTAAACAATGAAACCAAGTTGAGAATTCATTTAGAAAAACAAAAAAAAAAAAATCAACAAAAAAATGAAAAATAAAATTTCATAAGTTGTATTAGATTTTAATTTAGTACCCAAGTGATTAAAATTTTCATTTGTTCACAATAATTTCCTTATTCAAAACTAGCAACGGGTAATGCTCACTCGGAATCCAAACAATTCACTCTGAAAACATGGCCCCAGTCATTCGAATATATCTTCCAATAATCGTATCAAACCTTATGCAAATGTTAAAAACGGTTTATTACAAATGAAATGCAGGCAAATCTTATTTTTCAATTTGATTTTTGAAAATAATTTAGAAGATTGGAAGACCCAGGCTAAGGGTAATAAAGTAACACGGTTCAATTCCTCTTGAGCAAAATTATTCCTCTGAGACGCCACGAAGACTTGGATTGTGGAGGTGTTTTATTTTCTCTAGGGATCTCTCCTTCGAGATGGATCTCGTAACACACACAACTAATTCTGTATTGACAACATAAAAGCCTGGAGGAGGCGTAGGTTTTATTAAGGATGTTCATGAGGTAACTGCGGAAGAGAAACAACTCCAAAATTCTAACAAACTCCAATTCAACAAAGGCTTTAAAGAGAATCCAAAGTAAACATACTGATAATACAAACAGATACAACAATATATATATATTGGAATATTATTGGAATATGAGAAATACTATCATGATGTTTATAACATTAACTACGATTTGGTATATTATGGTCGGGTTCATTATATTTATGATACGTGATCTCAGAGTTAACCAATTATTATCATTTCCTTTCTTCACTCAAGTTATTGCTTGGTTGCGTCTGGAATGTCTTTACAAGTTAACTTCGGTTTTTTCAAATTCGTCATTGCGCTACAATGTTTAATTTTTATTATTTTTGTTGGTTTTTCAATATTAATAATTTTTGTTTTTATTTAAACCACATAATTATAATATAGAAAACACAGGAAACACAAGTTCTTGTATAGAAAACATTCCCTATCTTTATTCGTTTAAATTATTCTTTGTTTCTATTTTGCTTTGTAATTAAGCCTGAAGAAGCAGAAAAAGCAGCTTTCTGCGAAATATAGCGATATTTAGTGAAGAACTTGTGTTTTCTGTGTTTTCTATATATAATTTTTGTTTTTATTTATTTATTTATTTTCTTTGCAATTTATTTTTAATTCATATTAGTTTTAGATTTTTTAAGTCTACGTTTTTTTTAAAGTTTTATTATAATTTTATTTGTATTTATCAAAAGATCAGCAAATGTGGCAGTCCTTTCGGCATCATTTGATGGCCCTGAAAAGAGCCTGTTTTAAAAAAAGTAATAAATAAATTTTACCAACAGTGGCACGTACAGTTGTCGTCCAGTTCTGTTATCAGTACCGGTCGCTGTCTTTTCTTGCCCGGCGTTTCAAACAATGGGCTAGGCTTAGTGGTAAGCGAGGTTTCGGCTTCCTTACCAATATTGAACACTGAATAAGATGATACATCTGTTGCTTCAGCCGTTTTACGATAGAGATCGTTTTTGGTCAGACGATTTGAAATAACAAAGAACATTTCAAACGATTCTTCTTGATTGTCAACGGTGTGCATTCAGCAGCCGCCATGTTCCGAACCACATTCAAAACGGAAGTATGCGGAGTAACTAATGCTCAATCGTTTACCATATAAGGAGTTGTCACGGGTCTTCAGATAATAATAAACCGACTATAGTATAGTTAAATACTATAATTTATTGGTAAGAAACTTAACGTCCCTCAGTCAAAGTTATTTCAGCAGCAAATATAAGACTATTTAGGAAAGTAGCTTCATGTAATCAAGTTGAATGGAATGAACTAAGATGTTTCGAACACTGGATATTGTAATTTTCTTGATTTCATTGTGAAATATAAGATTTTTAATTTTTATTTACATGATATTTTTTTGCCTGCATTTTTCAAATGTGTATAAAAACGAAAACCTGCTTTCCTAAAATCTTTCTAGAAAACAAAGAATCATGAAGTCAGTAGTTTGCGATAATAGATTTTGAGAAAAAGCTCCTTTAAAATAATCGATAGAAATTCAAAGCAAATTTGGTTTTTAAATATTCGCATATAAATTAAAAACTGTCTTCTATTTGTAGTCGTGTTAACGTTAAATTAAAGCAGAAATAATTACGGTCCAATTATCAAGTGCGAAACCATAGGGTGTTTCATAATTCGCGCAGCATTTCAATTGTTAAAAAAAAAATTGTTAAGGAAAAAAAAAGAATGAATTATAGGTAAGAGGACTTAGACAAGAAAATTATTCACCCCTTTTTATTCTTGATTTTATTTTGATGTTTTTGTGATTCAGGGGTCATTGATTTGTATGTTTGTCCGTTTTGTCTATTCGTCCCATTTCACTGAGCTTGGTATGCTGGATAGGTCGGGCTGATGAGAGGCCAAAAAGCCTCGAAACAGCGCTGTCCCCGATTTCCAGCACAAATATCAAAAATAGCTCAGTGAATTTGTGTTTTGTTTTGTTTAGTTATGTGCGTTCTTTGTTTTATTTTACTGTAAAAGGTAAGAGGACTGTTTAGTTTTGTTTTTCCGTATGTGTTGCAGTTTCGGAAGTGAATGCCAAAATAGTTTAGCGTTTTTGATCTTTACCCGGCAGTCCAAGATGTAGCAAAATCATTACTGACATTTCTTTCTTTTTTTTTTAATCTTCAGATTTTTAGAAGAAGTAAGAGCTGGATATCTTGATCAAACACGAAATGACGGATAATCGACAAAGATTAGGCCAAATGTACAACAACCTGCTTTAGTTAGTCATCAAATACGTAATATAACTCGTGTATGAGATGAAAAATGAGTTATTTTGTGACGTTCTCATCTGTCGCGATGATCAAAAAAAGACGTATATCGTCTTTACACAGCATCTTAACTATTCCTTTGTTTTGAGATTTTTTGCGGAATGAAACTTCTTTTGTCATCCCTTCTCCTTCTTTATATTCGCCCACGTCGTGCTTTACATCTTCTCGAGCATTGTCACAAACTGTCATTTCGTAATCTCGAAAAATTCAGCCTTCTCTGCTAGGCATCACTGCTATGCAGAAAAGCCTAATATTTTGAACAACACCTCGATTTAAAGAAGCATTTTTATAAATGATGTTCTTTTTCTACAACTTTGACAGTGCTAGTGCAAATCAAATGTAAAAGAACTCCTTTTCCCAGTCTATGATGGTAGAAAGTAAGACATGATTGAAATCAGTATTGGAACTGTACTGAGTAGTACGGCAGTGCTGGTCAGTCGCCTATTGATAAGGCTGCAAAGCTGTAAGTATTTTCTGAGTATCAAGCTACCGTCCAAATTTTGAATGTTTTTAGTATGTTTTTATTTATATTGTCTCTTGTCCGCAGACGGCATCCCCGATGAAATTTCATAAACAAAAGAAAGATTTTAAATAGAGTTAAATTAAAACATGGACTTGATTTATAGGTATCTGTGTAACTCAGGTCATCTTTATAATTAAATTAATAGTTCTTGGAGAAAATAATTAATATAAAATAATTAATATAAAGTAGATTTTAACGAATATTTTATTTTTTGGATACTGTAAGGGTAAAATAATTAGAGTGAAGGAATATGATTAGTGTACCTTGTGTATTCGGGGTTAATAATAAGTGTTTATGAATTTAGTTATCCCGAATTGTTTTGAGTTATAATAATAATATTAACGTTTTAAAGTTAATAGAAATGTTATTATAAAAATGAAATATTAGTCGTAAAACAGGATATCTGGTTACTTAAGAATATAATTTAATTATGTGTTCTGTAAGGATAAAAGTTTTTTAAGGGATTAGCTTTGAAAGTTTTAATATTATTTTAATTTTTTTTATTGATTAGATGCTTATAATCAGCAATTTACGGAGTAGAGCAATATTATCATTATGTTCTATATTTTCTGTACTCTACATTTTTCACATTATGTTTATGAAACATAATAAATTGTTGTAGACATTTTATAAATTTTCTGTGTTATCCCGTGTAATGAATAAAACTACATTAAAACTTTGCAGTAATTTACACTTACCTAATATTTTATTCTTAATATTAGTTTAAAAATTAAAAAAGACTCTTTCAATCCATGAAAATATTTTTTTGCAATTTTGATGGTGCAGCGATTGTTTGAAACGACAAGTTGAAGTTAAAAGACAGAAGATCTTCTGCTTTTTACTGCGTTTATTCAGTGTCATAAAACATAGGGTTTGGGAGTCATTACTTGGCAGTCTCCGGAGGTCGTCACAGTTCGTGAAGGAATATCTTTATCTCTATTTCTTTATTTTTATTATCCCCGCTATATAGTTTTTTTAATCCCCAAAGAGAAAGTCGCCCATTGGGGGCATTTTTATCACGTGGATTTATTTTGGTTTAGCAGAAATAACATCCAATCACTGTATAAAGACTTTTGTATTATTTAGGATATCAAGGGGAAAGAAAAGCAACTCAGAGAAGAACATTCAAGTGAATAAGTGAAAAGAAAATGTAAAATGTTTTTTTTTCTCTGTTCAGTAATTATGAATTTATTTCGAATGATTAATTTTATTTTTTCATCTTACAGAAAATCGTATAGTTATCCTCATAATTACTAAATCGATCTCTTAATAATGCTATCTAGATTTTTCTATCTTATTACTGAACCTTTAAGGTTTGCTGTTTTCTTACTGTCACCTCAGTTTAAAGTAGTTAGTGATTTGAATCCTGTAGGTCACTTGTAGATTGTCTCTGTCATATCCGCTTTTTCTCAGAAGCAACAGCAGCACATTAAGTCAGCTTAATGGAAGCAGGAATTTAGCCGATGTTTATTTACAGATAACATGGTACATTGTCTTTATTTATGGCCTGGGTTTCCCCCCTCTCTCTCTCTCAAATAACCGACCTTCTAGAAGGTTAATTCTTTTCCATTAATTCAGATTAGTTAATCCCATGGGGGAAGCAGCTTGGATGGTCAGTCAGGTAGATTAAAGAGCTCCCATAATGAACTGCGAACTAATTAACAACACCCAGACCTACTTGTGGCGGCAAATTTACTTAAAAAAAATGTGTAAAATATTTGCAGCAGGAATTCCTCGTTAGCCGTTAGTTGCCCAAAAGAAAGACACTTCTAAAATCAGCATCTGCTTTGTGAGATTATGGAGTTAAGAAAAATAAATCATGGAAAATACATACACACATAGCTATATTTTAACATATTTACTTTTTTTGCTTTCAAGCTTAAATTGAAACGTTAAAATACTGATGTAGTATTTAAATTTCAATTGTTATTCCTGCCCAAGTTTATGCATTGAACTACAGACTGGAATGTATTGCTTTCTTATTTTCCCTTCAAATCTACGAATTCTAATTTACAAATTTATTTCAATTAGATTTTATATAACATTTAAATTTACTAAAGATGCAACTCTCATACAGTAAACTCCCGGGTGGATTATCCGCGGACATCTCCTGTTTCCATTTTTTTTTACTGTACAATAATTTACGAAATAAAAAATAAATAAATCTAGAATAAGATAAACAATAAAAGAGGCTAACAAAGTGAAGACAATTATAGACAAACAATTTAAAGAACGACCTTGTGGGCGGAGCTTAGTCCGGCAGCTTACATTAAATTTAGGGGAGAGCCTTCCCGTAATAATGAAATTTAAAAATAAATAAATAATTTAAAATAACATAATTGTTTATAATGCATGTACTGTAAATGTATGTAGGGGAAAATTGTCCAAAATGGGGACACATCTTCTTTAACTTTAATTTAACGAAATCTAGCAAATAAAACAGTATTATAAACCATTAGTCATTTACTTAGGTCCTTTAGCTATAATAAAATGGTGCAGAAAAGTAAACAAATTCCTTTTTTACATATGTATTTTAATTTTAAGTGTTTTATTGCATAATACCCCATTTTGGACAACCTGTCGGACAAAATAGGGTTCCCATAAGAAACAATGTAAAATATTGTGTTAATATAAAACTTTGTTTGTTTATACTTTAATGACATTAAATAACATTAGGAATATTGTAACTGATCATTAAACTGGCCTAAGCACAGTAATCACAAATGAATGTTTGATCATCTTCCTCAGCGTTCCAATATTCGATTTTCGTCCCCATTTTGAACCACCACCAGTGTCCCCGTTTGACCCGACCGTGAACTACATTACAAAAAAATCGCTTTTCTCGTCACATCAACGACTCAGCAGATTAAAGGACATGCCAAAACACTGACTAATAGATAAGGAAATGAAATATGTACTCGCCCAATACTTATAATCAGTTATATGCGAAACTAACACACCAAAAAAGTTTGCAAAAATTGAAAACTTTTCACTTCAAAACTAAAAATCATACTAAAACTCAAGCAAGCGTCATCCGACCTTCACTGCTCAACTCAAACTATTGCTATGGCATCCAGTAACAGTATCACTACGGTTTCTCTTGGATAGCAGCACCGATAGCAGCACACTTAATCAAGGAGAACTTGAATGTCCCCGTTGACCCGCCGTCCCCATTTTATCCAACTTTCCCGTATTGCCAATTTAAGTTAAATAAAACATGTTAAAAGTCTTTTTCTGTTGATTTTCGTCCTTTTTCGTTCTATTTCGGATTATCCGCGGAATTCGCTTATTCGCGGTTGCCGCGCCACCCTATTTCGCTGATAATCGGGAGTTTACTGTATTTTATTTCAGACAAAATTTACCTAAAAAAAATGTGTAATTGTTAAGAATCATTAATTACTTCTGTCTTTATTCCACTGACCTCTCTTCGATACTGAAAAGTTAATTAAAATAAGAAATTTGACTTTTATAGTAACTAAAGTACGTTTCACGAAAGGCTTAATATGCTTATAGATTGATGTTTCCAGGACGTAACAGCGACATCTATTGCTCAAATTCGTAACTGAATCTTATAAACATAACGAACACATTCTGGTTCTTCTATTTTCTACAGTTGTGAATATATTTTTGTATTATTGTTATTATTTAAATAACTTATCATTTTTTAATAACTTGGCTTGGCTGTGCAATGTCGATGTAGTGTGACAATGTAATTTGAAAATTTAGTGTGACTTTAGACATTAACAGACAATGTCGATGTCGATGTCGAATTTTAATACTTGCATACTTCATTTCCAACTCCATGTGAAGAATTCGTTGGGTATTCGTTCTAAAAACGAATAATTTCACTGATAGTGGCTCTAACAATATAACTTATATGTCAAAGTCTTCCGTATCTATCACAGGCTTTACACGAATCCACTTCATGCCGGCAGTGGTGAACGATTTCCCACGGAAAGACCCTACGCAGACAATTCTTCACAATCTAAGCGGACAAATTTATTGTGGTAGCTGTTCTATCCAGCGCTTCAGAAATACATATTTCAACACTTGAAGTATTGAAAAAAAAAACGTTCCAAATTCCAAACGTTCCATTAGAGGGAAAGGTGATAAGGGCGCTGTATATGAGCCTCATACGTATCATTTAAAGCAGTGATTCCCAACCCCCGATCCGCGGACCGGTACCGGTCCGTAGATCATTTGGTACCGGACCGCCCAAGCTCTTGGTTCTCTTTGATTTAGCGTTCTGGTGAATTAAAGTGTTAGATCATTTTATATTCATTTTTTGGTGTACTGTATTTCATTTTGAAGGCATGTTTAAATATAATTAAATTATAATTATTAAATTAAAACAATCTAAAATATAAACCAGCGGTCGGCAACCCGCGGCCCATGAAGCGTTTTGGTGCGACCCGCAGGGCGTGTTGGAAGATTTTTTTTTTTTTTTTTTTTAGGTTGTTAAAATAAGATTTTCTTTTTTGGCCCATGTGCGGCCCGCAGTAATCCCCACATAACATTTTGACCCTTTTATAACAAAAGGTTGCCGACCACTGATATAAACAATCAACGCCCCCCCTCCCTCCTCCCGAACCGCGGTAAAAATTATCAAACGTTGACCGGTCCGTGGCGATAAAAAAGGTTGGAGACCACTGATTTAAAGTATGGCATGCAGACAAGCGGCAGCAACCGAAACCTATAGTGATAGTTCATAGATTCGCTGCTAGGTTGGTCTGACTCAGTTCCAACGTGGCTATCGGGTGTAACAGGCTGGTTTCGTTTTTCGTAGTGAAGAAAAGTTTATAAGGTATTATTTCCTTTCATATTTAACTGATTTCTCATTCACAGAGTTATTTTAAAATCAGCGAGTGTCTAACTACAAGGATAAGGAACAAAACCGTAATTTTAGTTTTATTTTATTTTAGGGAATAGTATGATTTGAGGTTTTGTTTCCAAATATGGCAAGGGTTGTAATATGAGCCCCCTTGTGTGCTCAAAACAAGAAGAACAAAAACAAAAAGAAATGAATAAGGAAGACTTAAAGAAGCAGAAAGATGATCGAAAGAAGCAGAAAAGGGATAAAAAAACAATCGAATAGTTCAACAAAACGATCATGCAGACGGACACTTAAACTAGATGACATGGAACAAACTGACTCAGATCCAGACGATATTAAGTTTATTGATTCAGGGAAATCAGTGATGGAAATTGGCGTGGAAAATCCTGGAGAAGATGATGCTGTATACCTGTTCTACGAATCGCTGTTCTCTGAAGACATACCAGGCCAGCTTTGGATACAATGCCTTGTCTGCGAAATGTGGGCCCATAATGAGTGCGCAGGATGTGAAAAAGACTAGTATGTTTGTGACTTTTTTAAATAGCTGCAATTCAAATTAACTATGCAATTTTTTGTATTCAAATAAAATATATTTTGTCATTTGCAATAAAGTTTGTAATTATTTACAAGTATTTTGTTCTATTATTACTATTGGGCTCATATTACCAACACACATCAAAGTTTGCACAAAGTGTACTGCCCTACAATTTTATTTTTAAATGGACAACACCCAATATAACTGTACAAAATACAATTAAACCAAGTAAGTAACTTATTAGACTACATTATTCCTTAAAAAGAATGGGTAAATGTATAATTATTATAGACTGATTATACAAAAACAAAATGGGGCTCATAATACCACCTTCACCTCTACATAGGTTTTAGCTATGTAATATCTTCTCTCCAGAGGCCTCTTTACACGATGGCTGAAAGGGCCCTGGGCTAAAGTTGCCCAAGGCGGCAACTTTAGGGAGCGGCAAAAAAAATAGGAAAAAAACAAAAATCTTGTACTATTCAATAATATTAATATTCAATATTAATATTCAAAAATATTAAGTGTCGTATTACAAGCAGAAAATGAGGGAACATAAAGAAACAGATATTTCCTGGCATTTTGATGTGTCTGTATAGTACATGCGAATAGAACGTATATTTGGCTTTGAGTGAATATCAAGGGAAATCGGGTGAGTGATGACTGTGGCCGTAGGTTTGAAGTGGAAGGGGTTAGACCTTGCATTGGAGTACTCTGACAATGATATTATACCTGTACTTACTTTCTAATAGATATCTTCTGCGACTGTTATGTACGAAATATATTCCAATTATTTAAATTAACTTTCATGTTTAATTTTCTGTTAAACAACTTTTTACAACATAGAAGGTGTACTTAAGGAAAGGAATGCATCATTATGGGCCTATAGATTTATAATTTTTTTTTCATACTCTGAGTAAGTAAATTCTAACGAATAGACGAGTTGTAAATTATCAGTAACTTAGCTCAAATTAAACATAAACATCAGTATAGTTTACTAGTGATATATTCAGACAGGAGGGTCAGGAGGAAGGGCGGCATATCTGGCATAGCCCTTAGGCGACAAAAGTGTAAATCCGCCTCTGCTTCTCTCGCGTACTGACTGTGATTCGCCATTGCAGAAACGCCATTTCTGTTTGTAAGTCATGATTTCCAGGCGAACGTCGCCAAATCAGATGTCGCCAAATAAGGAGTTTTTCTGAATTAAATGCCATTGTAAATACACTCATTAACAAAAAAACGACGCACCTAGAAGGAGTTGTCCGATGGAGACAAAAATTGGTGGCGAGGAAGATTATGTACAGAATAGAAAATGATTAAAATTTCAGACAAATTGAATGATTTATTTCAGAGTTACAGAGTTACAAAGTAACGAGCTCAATAAGGTGTTGTCCCACCTCTACCCTGAATGCAAGCTGCCACACGACGCGCATAGAGTGATAAAGCTCCCTGATGGTCTCCTGCGGTATTTCTTGCCAAATTTGCTCCAATTGTCGGGCTAGGTCATCCACATTCCCTGGTGGATGTAGTCGCCTTCCCATCATATCCCGACATGCTCGATTGGAGAGAGATCTGGGGATCTGGCAGACCAAGGAAGTGTTTCACAAGCTGCTAGACAGGTCATAGCAACACGTGCTGTATATGGTCTGGCATTATCTTGCTGAAAAATAAGGCCATGGTACTGCAAAAGGAAGGGTAGCAAAACTGGTCTCAGAATGTCGTCGACGTACCGCTGTGCTGTAAGTGTGACGCTAATGACGACCAAAGGGGTCCGGCTATCAAGGGAAATGGCATCCCAGACCATAACTCTGGTTGAGGGCCTGTGTGGCGAGCAATAGTGAAAGTAGGATCGGCACGCTGCCCTGGGCGTCTCCAAACACGTCTGCGACGATCGTCAGGACACAGTTGGAAGCGGCATTCGTCGCTAAACACTATACGCCCCCAGTCAGTATCATTCCAACTGGATCGAGCCAAGCACCACTGTAATCTGGCCCGACGATGTGCAGACGTGAGTGGCAGGTGGCGTAGCGGTCGGTACGAGCGTAGTTGTCGCTCTCTCAGCTGTCTGTGAATGGTCATGGTGGACACTCGTGGGCGGGTCGCACGTCTGATGGTTGATAACGATGATTCAGGCGCTGTGACAGCTGATCAGAAAATCACTCTATCCTCCCGCTCTGTTGTGGCCCTAGGGCGACCGCTACCTTCATGACGCTGAAATCTGCCATTGTCCACCCATTCCTGGCAGCATCTTCTAATCGCCGCATCACTTCGACCCACATGACGAGCGATTCTCCGATTTGCCCAACATGCCTCTTTCAATCCAATAATACGACCTCTTTCAAACTCTGACAGTTGCATTTAATGAGCTCGAATCCTGCGGCAAGGCATTTTTTCAGTCGTTGAAAGGTATCCTAACTCGCAATGCAACAAAAATTTTGACCATCAGATTGAGAATCGCTTCTTATATACATCTGCTGAGTGCGCAGTTCCGATGCGCTGTAGCTCTCGCTATTCATTCATTGGACACCAAAGTTTAATCATTTGCATGGGCGGTCCCAATGTCTTTGCATACGAAATTTCATTACAATTGGACAACTCCTTCTAGATGTCTTTGTTTTTTTGTAATGAGTGTACTTGCATTTATTCATTCAATTAATTTGCATATTATTCAAGTTTTAGCAAATTAGAAATTTTAAAATAGATAATTAGTATTCGATTGGTAAGATGATTTGCAATTGCAGAGAGACTTTTCCTATGTTATGATGAATTTTTATGAATAAAGTAAAATACCCACCGTATTTGTGTTACATTAACAAGCTTGTTTTGTAGTTAGTTTTATGTAAAAGCTTATTAGGTTACCAGAGCAACATCCTTGTTAGTAGCAACAATACTAAACGAGAATCGTGCCAACAATACCCGAATGTGTATAGCATAGATAACAGTTGAGGACGTTGATTCGGTTGCTGGATATTTAGCAAAGACGTTCATACGAAGTCTTGATGAACGATGCATCGACTATCTCCAAGCAACAAGCATGGCTAAGTAAACAGTTTTGTTCGTTTGTTGTTTGTCAAGGATGAAAGGCAGAAATCCAGTGAAGCAGCATTTGGATTCTTTTTTGGCCTTATCCGATCGTTAGTATTACGAAACAAGTAAAAGGAATCATCGCAGATCGATATCATGGACGATGCGTTTATTTTGGAAATTCTGATGTTCTACTTTGTCGTTCTTCATTAAAGATAAACAACTTTAACTGCACTTGTCAGATCAAAGAACAGGAACTGTTTATCGAGTTAAATATTAGTTGAGTGGGCGTTTTCCAGAAGTAAGATGTAGTTAGGATAGTAGAAAGAAGAAACTCTTGAACCTAACTAGTTACAATGGAACCGATAGTTTTTCCCGAAGTTAATTGGACAGTCAGCGAGGCGCATATTCGATTCTAATGTAAAATTATTTGACTGACTATATTTCATTAACATTAATTCATCTTCTACATCGATCTCATCCGTCCGCATTTATCGTAGAAACTGAAGAAACTGAACTAATACTTATCTTAATTAAATTTCTCAAATATATCATAATACATTTGACTGAATTTTTTAGCAGGCCCTAGGGACCGCTTTTGCTTTTATCTTGTCTGGATGTCACACTCTGGAGCGGCCAAACGGTTAGAGATATTAGAATGAAACCTTCACCATTGTGTTCAGCATCAAAAAGTAGGTGACCACGTAAAAAAGAAATCAGACCTCTAGGGTCACTCCCTGACTGGATAGGGAACGGTTCTTGCTTTTATGCTTGGTGGATGTCACATACTGTAGTGGCCAAACGGTTAGAGATATTAGGATGAAATCTTCACCATTGTGTTCAGCATCACAAAGTAGGTAACCACGTCCAAAAAATGAGACCTGTAGGATCACTTCCTGAACCCACAAGGAGTGTTTTGCTAATAATGGGGTCTAAAAACCAAGAAACTTGGCATTGTTTTAATTTCCTTATTATTATAAATGTGGAAATTATAACATGTAAAAGGCACGTTATATGTAAAGGGCGCAATTGCTGCGTCTGTTGGCATTGTTGTGATTGTTGTAGAGCTGCATTATAAATGTGATTGTTGTTCATGCAAAAGATGCAATTGTGGCGACGTGCGGAAAAACAAGATGCTGATGCAAAGCGAGAAGCTTCACCTTGCGTAAAGAACGGTCTCGCTCAAAGTCAAAGACAAAAGATAGAGAACGAGAAAGAAATGCTGAAGCATATCGCGGATTACGATCTGATCGCTTCCTATAAAATTTGGTTTATAAAACTGTGTTTATAAAATTGTGAGTATTATGAGGCCGCTTTGCTTTTGACACCTTGTTTACATTAGATTCGAGGAAATTTAATTAAGATAAATATTAGTTTAATTCAAGGTTTCTACAACAAATGTCGAACGGATGAGTTTGATATAGAAGATAAATTAATGTTAATATACCGTCAGTTGATAAGAAGTTTTATTTTAATTCCGAACAAGACGAGTTCGACATAGAAGATATGTTTTATAATAAATTTAAGTCAGTCGATGATGTTTTGAGAAGTATATTAGATTATGTTAGTGCCGAACAGACGAATTCGACTAGAAGACATCCAATTTCTAGTCCAAAGTTAATGAACAGAACAGATGAGTTTTGTATTATTTAGTAGAATTAGATTAAGAGATTTTACCGAAAGTTCGAGTTCGATGTAGAAGAAATCCTGGTTACAAGATTGAAACTAAGTCAAGAGGAATGTGCATGTTCGATTCGTCCAAAGATTAAACATAACTTCAGATATTTGTGTTTGCAGTGTTAACAAAACATCATGGAATACATTTATTAGTTTATTTGTAACAAACTTTATTTTAAGGATTTGGAAGTTTTTTTTCCATTTCAACTTTATTTATCAGAAGATAAATTTGTATTAAAGTAGCGATAAATAATAGGATTTAAAATTTTATTTAAGTTCTCATCTGTGTTCTTAGTATGTTATTTCTGGATACATATTTCAAGTAAAGCAACCTAACACCGTTAGCATGGCTATGAGCCTTATCCTGAGTGTTCAGAACGAGGATTAAGTTATTTAAGTTAAATATATTCTCTTAAATTTTTCACATCATTCCATACTCTGCTGGCATCAAGTTAAAAGTAAATTCAAATCATTCAAGAAACCTCAAGTTGTCACGTATTTTTAATTCTTCAGCATTTCAGCAAATCGGTTGAAGTACTTAGAAGTAAAATTATTATGTTATCCGCACTTTGTTTTAAAAAACCCCAAACATTTTAAGAAAATATTTTCCCGTTTCTTGTTTAATTCTGTAAGGAATTTGTGGATTTTACCATTAAAACAGATGGAAAAAATTTGTTTTCTGAAGCGGTTCCCGCTCTATTTATCAATGTAACATCAATCTATTTCTTATCCTTCAACAAAATCTTACATCTCTTCTGAATACATTACTTTATTTTTGCAAAATTTGATGCAAACGTAATATCTCTTAAGACGACAGAAAGAAGATTATGAAAAAAAAAAAGTAGAAGCAATCTTAATCCCAGAAAAAAAAAATAAAACAAACAAAACTGTTTGTTCTACGAGCGGTAAGTTTGCTTTATTAAAAAGGAGATCTTAGCGGTTTTGATATAAATGGGGATAAATAGATATAAAGGCCAGATCGGATAATTTTATGAAATATCACTATCTAAGTAAAAAAAAATTCAAGGTCAAAACTTAGATGCTAGCTAATAATGTATCATGAGGTCAAATAGGATCCTTAGATGAGGGCGTATGGTAAAAAAAATTCCCAATTATACACGCACAATGTAATAAAATTATCATAAAGTTATGACTTGCAAAAACTTAAAATAATAAATGGAAACGAGCGTGAAACAGCTGTTCCAGGATGTCACTTGTAAATAATTTGGTCTCACCCATAACAATGGGTAGAACAATGGGTTCCATTAAAAAATGGAAAACTTTCTGTTTAACTAAACAAAACATTTTGAGCAATCTAATCACAAGAATCTTCGAAAATTGACTGAGAACTTTTTTGTTGAAAATATACAACTTTTGAGATCCTTGGACAAAGGAGATACATTTGGTTGACGATCTAAATATTCAGAAAGAAGTAAATTGATAGAATTGATTTCCCAGATACAAATATTTGGTAAACAACGTTAAATTTTCTTTATTTGTTTCTCAAAAAGGAAATAATGGTGACCAGTAGTTACAGAATATGAATTTGTTTGGTAACAGTTTTATTAACTCAATTTTTGTAATATGTTTTTATGGAAATGTAGGGAATTGTAACTTGATTTATCTCTTGCAATATCTTCGTACTACATTTAATATTGAATTCAGAAGAAATATAAGAAGAAATGCAAGATACGAAAACATTATCGTTAAGCCACTTCTAGAAGTTTCCTGTCTGATCACTTTTTTGTTAATAGCATTCATAGCATTTCTTCGTAATAGTTCGACGAAAATACCCATATTTTGCGTGAAATGTCGTAAACAGATCTTTTCTTTCCATTCCATGCATTATGGCTGGCTTTTATATTTTTTTTCTGTCTGAAAACTAAGCCTTAGGTAATAAATCAAAATAAGAATTTTCTCTGAGAGACTAACACTGATTCACATGTATTTAAGACGACCTCATTTTTGTTTAGAACCAATTCGTTTTGGATGAAGACGACGGAATGGGTTTAATGGTTCCGGAGCAGAAGGCGGATAATGAGGTCTTTTCGCGCCATTTTCGATTGCTTCGGATATCCTAAGTGGGTCTGTGATTGGTGTCGTCTTTCAAAGCAAAGTGCATTGCAGAAATAAAATCTATTCATTCTTTTTCCATACGGTTCGACACGGATTTTTATGTTACATATTAAAAAATAAAAAGTCGTAAACTGTGATTAAAAATTTGTAATAATGATAAGATAACATCATGTGATCCTTAATAAGCTTTTTTTCTGTTTTTTTTTTTTTACTAAAATGGCCATATTATTCTAAAAAAATTTTAAATGTTATCCATGAGAAACTTAGAACCATGATAATTAGTTTCACATTTAGTAATTCTAAATGTGATTTCTACTGTACTTCAATCACGATGAATAGGCAAAGTTCTCTTGGAAGGTTCAAAATTAACTTTCAGGTTAATAATGATAAGACATAGATATTTTACATAGAAAATATTAAATATATTTGTCGTAAAACACATGGTTGTTAGCAATCACAAGTTATGTATTGAAAGTAAATATCTGAAAGCTTTTTTTTTGAAAAAAAAACAACTTTTAACAATACTCGACTTATTCTTCGTTAGCCACTAATAAGTTGATTTGGGTTAAGTTGACTAAAAGAGACTTAAAAAACGTGAAACGGCAGTTCTAGGTTCTCAACTTTAATAACTGGAACAACTACCTTTCAAATGTTTACAATTAAACATTCCTTGTTGCTTTTTTTTTTGTTCTTTTAATTTGTAATCGAATTTCATCTTGTACCATCCTAATAGCAGATCGAAAGTTTGACGTATTTTATTTAACTTTATTTATATGATTTTTGAATAGATATTTGTCTTTCCTTTTTTTTTCTTTCGTGCACCTGGACTGATGTATCGAAACACACACAAACACACAAATTTCACCCAAAATTGGACTCAGCATAATCTTTACTTACTGGAATTTCAATTCTGTAGATAGAATTATTTCATGCTAAGCCATTGACTTTGGTAAAACCATAGGAATCCCTAAATGTCCGTATCATTTTCTTACTGTCAAGATCTTATTTAAAATCCTCAGTTGAGCATTGATAGTATGTTACCAATTTCCCTCTTTGAATTTAATCAGTTTTGTCGTTATCTAAATCCTATAATTAACTTTTGAAAAGATATCAGCATCACATTGAAATGAGCAACATACACTTGGGATATTGCGAAATGAATATAATATACCCAACAAACAGAGGCATTTGAGTTTATTTATTAAAGAACATTATCAAAGAAGCAAATGACATGAAAATGGAAGTTGTCTGAATATGCAAATGAGGTGCAGAATCCATTTATCCGGATTGAGCAGGATGTGGCACGTGGATGGGGGTTAACATTCGCATATCAAACGTGAAAAATGTCGCACATAGACTGTTCAGTAGGGCGTATGGTCACCTGAGGCTGCTACAACACACTGATAGCGAATGGAGAGGATCAAATTGTCCATCAGCTTCTGTGAGATTCGTGGTACTCCCGCACCACGGCAACTTCCAGCTGAGGAAGTGTTAAGGGCGGTGATCGGTGACTGGCAACACGTCTTCCTAGTCCATGCCAAGCGTGTTCGATGGGATTCAGGTCTGAAGAATGTGAAGACCAGTCCATATGCTCGATTCCAGCCTCTTGCAGCATACTGTTGACAAGATGCGCACGTTGAGGGCGTGCATTATCGTCCATAAAAAGAGAATTGGGCCTAACTACTCCAGCGTAGATACCACTACAAGCTGTAGAATTTCATCCGATATCTCACAGCATTCACAGTTCCATTTCTAACAACATCGAGATCGGTACGACCTTGGAGCACCATGGAGCACAGTTAGAAAGATCCTGAGAAACATTATTCATTTTTTTCCATACAAGATCAGTCACAGACAAGAACTGCTTCCAGGAGACAAGAAGAAACGACTCACTTTTGCATTGGCCTTTCTGGTGAGGATGGAAGTTGATACGTCGTGGCCGTGGGACATCCTATGGAGCGACGAAGCACACTTTTATTTGAATGGCACTGTGAACACCCAAAAATTGCCACCGTATGTGGGCCAACGAAAATCCACATGTTTTCCAGAAATGCCTCTGCATTCGCCCAAGCTTACAATCCGGTGTGGGTTCTCATCCAACTTTAGCCTGGGTCCTTATTTTTTGAAGAAATTACTGCTAAAAGTCCTCAGATATGTTCCGTGAGTGCAGCTAGATAATAAAAATAATTATAATAATTTATTGCCTTTAAAAAAAAAATTTACAACAGTATGTATTGATTACAGTTTTGACATCCCAGTTGTCTTAAGGGGATCCCATCGAGAGGAGAAAAGGGTGTCGGCATTGAGGCAAATATGATGAAAATATTAAAACAAAAAGCATTATAGAGAGAAAAAAAAATCAAATGAAGAAAATGAATTATTTTTATTTTTTACAAATGTTTTACAATGTACATTTTTAAGGGATACAAAATTCAGTTCATCACTTTTTGAGGAAATTATATGCCAAGGAAATTATTAATATAAAATTAGACAGATTGCGCTTACCTAGATAGAGAGGAGAAAAGAAAAAAAGGAGGGAGTGGGAGGAAAGAGGAGAGACCACAATCGGACTACAATTGGGTTCGTGTAAAAAGAGGAATTATATATCTATGATGATTTATTAGGATTGAGTTGAGTAGATAAGTGTTGTTTAAGTTTTCTTTTAAATTGTGCCAGAGAAGAGCAATCTCCTTTGGAATTTTATTCCAATTTAGAGGAGCTGAATAACTGACTGCTCTTCTTTGATAGTTGGATCTTGTTTTTGTTAGTAGATTGAGTCTAGTTTTATAAGAAAAGGAATGGGATTTAGTATTTAAAGTAATTGAAGGACATAGTTTTTTGTTGATAGTTTTATATGTGAAAAGAGTCAACTGAAGCTTGTAGATATGATTGAAAGGAATTATTTTCTATTTTGCCCGAGGGATTGGGTAGAGTAGAGGCGGGTTTTTTTTTTTTATCTTGGAATCTTAGGAAATACTTTTGAACTTTGAGTAGTCTATCATTTTTTCTTTAAATTTGGCAGCGGGTACCCCAAATGATTACATCATAACACAAGTGAATGAATTACTGACAAATATACACTCAGAACTATTTGCCTAGGAAGAAAATAAAGTTTACTAATTATGCCCAAATTTTTTGAGACTTCATGAGCGATTTGTTGTGGAGATTCCATGACAGATGGTGTGAAAGAGTAACACCTAAATATCTGAAGAATTGAACTTCTTATAATAAGGATGTTAAAAGTGATAGAGAAATTGTCAGAGTAGAGTATTTTATTTCTTTGATAGAAAAACATTTAAACCGTTTTGGTTTTATTTAAAGTAAGGTCGTTTGAGGATAGGCAATATTCAATATAAAAGTGAGCACTGGACTTCGTGCTTGGGTTTTTCCACATTTGTATCAGCAAATAGAAGGGTTCCGTCATCGGCATAGAAGATACATTTGGGAGCGGTGATGTGAGAATGAGATCTTTATAAATAAATTAAAGAGAAGAGGGAGAAGGATAGATCCTTGGGGTAAACCTGTCGACATGTGATATACTGAAGAGGAATATCCGTTTATGTTCAGCTAATATTGTCTTTGTGATAGATATGAAGAGAGCCATGTAAGAGGTGGGCCTCTATATACCCATATGTTCTAATTTGAAGTAAAATATTGATTTTAATTAAGTCAAAAGCCTTTTTGAAGTCCAAGAAGAGACCTAAGACGGTTCTTATTAGCCGCCATATTCTCCGTGATAAACTCTCTGAGATCAATTACCGCAGTTTAGATATTTTTCCCTGTAATGAGACCATGTTGTTGTTGCGCAATGACTTTTCTTTTTAATATATAAATAGAGAGTTTGCTGTAGTATAATTTTTAAATATTTTTGAAAAAGTTTGAAAACTACCACGGAGATAGGACGGTATTTGGTCAGAGTGTTCACATCTCCTGCTTTTCATAACGGAACAACTTTTGCTTGTTTGAAAGTAGAAGGAAAGACGCCTTCAGATATTCATCATCATCATCATCAAGGATTAGGCAAAAAGCCTGTTCTGGCTTCTTGGTCCAGCCACCGTTTCCTAGGTCTGCCACAATCTCGCTTGCCTTTTTGGTTTGTAATAAAAGGCAGCTCTAGGTAATCTCTTGCGTGTTTTCGTTCCACATCGAGTTCCTTGAGAGCAGTCCGGTGAGTTGTTTCCTTGAAGCTTACGAGTAAGTGTGTTTTTACATGATGAGTGTACCAACCTCAGACAAAAACCCCAACCTAGAGGATTAGGGTGTTCTTTTTCGTCTGGCATCTACCCTCTGACCTTCCGGCTTGGGAGGCCCTAGCAATGGTGCCTTCAGATATTGAGATTATTAAAAATAAGAGAAAGAGGGTGTATAGGGAGATCTCATCAGGACCAGAAGAAGTTTAGTTGGGTAGTGATTTGATAGCTTGTTGAACTTCATAAGGGAAATAGAAGATAGAAAGAAGGAGAAAGGACTCCTTCCTTTTGTTTTTTTGTATTGTATTGTTTTTTTTATGGGATGTATATTTTATCTGACGTGCTGAAGGGAATACTTGGTTAAAGGATGATAAGAAATTTACTTAGATTTTGCTCGTTTTTTTAAAAGTTATTTTCTATAATAAGAGTAGACAGACAGTCTAATTCGTGATTTTAAGTTATTCCGCATGACTTTAAGGCGTTCTAGTTTTGCGGATGTAGGATTTCTCTTATACGATTTATTTAGTATATGTTTGTGATGGATGATTTTCAAAAGTTCAAAGGATATCCATAGTTTCTTATCTATTGTGGAATTATTTTGGGAGATCAGAGAAAAATATTTGTTAAATCCTGAGAAAAGAGTTTGTGGAATATTGAAACCGAGTTTTCAGTAGAAGTTTTGCATTACTGTAACCGAGTCAACTGAATGTAAATATTCTTTAAATTTATTTATGTTATTTAGAGAGAATTTGCGATTCTTCATTTTCGTCGCTCTTTTAAACGAGAAACCTTTAAATAAATCTGAAAGTTTTATACTGAAAAAGGCATGAAAGTTACCTTTATTTTGAGTCGGAAAATTAGTGAAGATTTGATTAAGCAGTGAGCGAGATGAGTGTGAGGTAGTGTGATAGGTTGGAGAATAAATAAGTAGAAAGAAAGAGTAACAATTCATTTTTGTTAGAAGATCTACGACATTTTTGTCATTTGTATATAGGAAGTTAATGTTAAAATCGCCTATAAATATTCCTCTTTTTTGATTTTGACTAATAAATTGTGAAATCAAATCAATCAATCAAGATATCGTGACATGCTCCAGAACTTTGTGGTACTCCAGCTGTAGAAAAGACAGTGTCTTGATTCAACCTCTTACATGCAAGATGGAGCACATTGGAAGGTTCTTGTCTTCCATCGTCACCTGAAGAAGTCTCTCGCTAAGAGAGATGAAATATAGTGGTGTTAAAGAAGTTATTTGAAAATTTAGCAATGATGTCTATACATATTTGCTTTGTACATGTAACAGGATGGGTGGAATCATTAAGTAGAGATTTACATGTATATGAGTAGGACAATTGGTATTTATTATATGCCAAATCAGTAAATATTAATTGGCATTAATGAGGCATTAATTGGCATTAACACTCAGACTACTTTTATTCATGAAAGACTTTGTCACCAAAGAATCCAAAAGCTTCACTCATAAATAACTTATGCCTTTCAACCAGTGGACAAGAATCCTGAAATCTCAAGACCAGAACAAACTGAACAAAATAATTCGACCCAAGAATCAATTTGGTCGTTTTAGAATTAAAATAGAATCCGTAAATTGTAATTTACTTTCCTCCATTTCTTTTATCTTGGTTTTTCATTCTATTTTACCTTTCTTTGTTCTTTACGTTCTGTGAAATAATAAAAAAAAAAATTCCAATTTTCTCTAATCGCCAACGGAAACAGTTACCAATAAAAGGCGCAGGGTGTAGGTGTTACGTGGTTCGTGTTTACTCGGTGATGGGATTATGTAAGGAAGGCCCTAGTTCTTCGTCAATACCTTGGTGAAGGTTGTCTTCAGATTGGACTTGCGTCTTTTGTTGCCAAGCGTCTCCAGGGAAGAGTTACAACATCGATGCCCGGACACAATTGGATTTCTTCAAATTGAATTGTCTCCCCCGTCCTCCTACCTCAACCTGGACGTCCATCACAGGCGTTCGTCCACTTCCTCAGTTGCGAGCACCTGAGTCTCCAAAGTCCACAAAACGCCATTCTTCAAACTAGAAGCATTCGGGAAAATATCGATCTTTCTTTTTTTTTAGTTTACTGAATTTGAAATCAATAAAAATACAAAAGTACATCCTAATTCTTAAAACTAGAAGGAATGATAGAAAAAAAAGCGAAAACAAAAACATTCTAAGAAATAATGTATTATTTTGAAAATAAAATGAAAAATTGTCCAAACAGTGGAACTGTATTGAGAGTTTTTTCTGATCTATAGTTCAATTGTTTTTCTGGAGAGATTTACCGTTGTTTATTTAACAGAATTTTTGTTGTTTATACAGTATTTATTTCGGAAGTTACGTTTAATTTCATAGTCAATCATCTTTTATCAGGATTTATTTACAGTAATTTCAAATGATCCTATAGCAACCAGTTATATTTACCATCTTATGAAATTATTGAAACCAGATGTTTTACAAAGCTTCATAAACTCGCAGGTAGAAAGTTCGAAATTTATAAAAGATTAACGTATGCGTACAATCAATAACGTGCAGAGAAAGTTGGATTGGATGTTTTGATGTCCCGCCAAAAACAAATAAACAACAACAACAACAGAAGGAAATCGGTTCTTCAATCACAACTAAATGGAGTTCTTTTTATGGATGCAATGGACCACTTGAGGATATGCGGGGTTTCAAAATATCCCACCAGTCTACTTTTTGGCTTGTGGGATAAACAAAGCCATGTGCTTCGTTTTAATCCTAGTAGAAATGGAGGCTGAACTAAAAGATTTGATTTGGATGCAACGATTGTAAGCCTTCCAATATTTTCAGATTGGATGTAGAGTTGATTATCGCATATTGAAGAAGACGACAGCAATATATTTTCAAAGAAGGATATAATTTAATGGATCACTTGAGGCTTCGTAGTTACAACATATCCCACCAGGCTACTGCTTCGCATGTGGGATAAACAAAGCCATGTGCTTTGTTTTAACCGGTTTAGATATAGAAGAAATATTATATTAAAGAGGATATTCCAAGCATTTTTACAGAATTATTACAATAAGGATCTGCACAGTACTGAACCATCCGTCTTGAAACATCAAAAATCGACGATTTTTTAAGTAATTCACACAAAGTTATATGTTTGTTTATCCCACAAGCTCTCGCCGCATGTGGGATACACGTCTTACGTGACGTCGATAGGGGCGTAAACCTCAAGTGGTCCATTGGGGAGTAGTTAAAAAAGAACTCTTCAAAGATATACTATATGTTTGATTTCTTTCTTTTTTGAATGGAAAGAGTTATTACAACCCCCTATCAACACCTTGTAATCTGTTGTAGAATAATAGTTAATATCTACATCATTTATATCATTACGATTCTTTTTTTTTAATGTTTCTCGTAACATTTAAAAGACAACCTGAATAACAAAACTAAATGATATATCACTAAAAATGATTTAAAAAGAAATAAATACAAATTTTTATTTTTAAAGTTTGGAACTTAGGGTCCAACTAAAATAAAAAAATGCCCTAATCTTAGCCATTTTTTTCTTAGTTTTTGTGGTGCTCATCATTTACTCCTCCCCTTCTCCTTGGAAAATTTCTCTGGGAGATCCGTAGTTCTTACAAATATTTTCTTAAGTCCAATCCACCAAGATGCATATACTTAGAGTAAAGTGAGTTAGAGAAGATCTGATACATGTGATCTGAAATAAGGCTCGTTCAATTTCACACTACATCTAACTTCCATGCTTAACAACGATGGGAAGCTGCGAACCTCGAAGCATTGCAGTCATGTTCACTCTGACGGGTCGAGTTTACTAAATAACGCATAAATAGATACGACCCGAGATAACTAAATCATTGAATCTTTTATGGTAGATGGAAATAGTATGATTTACAAGCAGAATGTGCAACTTACGTTAAAAGTAATAATGAAATATTAAATCAAACAGAAGGTTCGACTTACAGGTTTTTGATAAAGAAATCAAAGAAAGGAATTACGTAACATTCTCATATTGTTTATATTCATCAAGTTTTCAAATGATGAGATTATTATTTTTAATTCTGAATATAATCGTAGAAAAATTACAGTGCATAAAATATCTACACAATTTGAAAAGTTATCATAAAAGATTATATTCCGTTCTTTAGCTTGTGTAGCTTAGAAGGCTTTCTGAATGTTATTATTCTGAACAAAAATCAATTTTTTTATTATTATTAGCGTGTTTTTTGGTTTTAAAAATTCGTGAATCCCTGTCCTGCTAGCGTGCTTGCAAATTCTTCGATTTTTTTCAGAGAAAAATAAGTTCCTGTGTTTGCTGAATATGTTTTAGATATGTTGCTTTCGTTTCTTCAGCCTGAATAATGTAAGGAAGACTATTTTGGCAGTGGGAGAATGAGGTTCATTCCTTTCCTAATATGTTGAAATCTCTCTGATGTCTCCGTAGGCTCTTGACGCAATTAGTTTCTACGGGTCTTCACCGCCCCGCTGTCACAGGAAGCTAAGAGTTTTCTCAAATGTAATCGATATTGAATCATGCATTTGCAGGCTAATTGCCAACACTGATAAGTCACTGTTTTTGCGTCGATGAAGGAAAGGAACTCCCCAGTAGTTAAACATTCATTGCTAAAGTCAAAAAACGAAATTACATGGACGAAATTAAAAAAGAGGAAGAGGGGAGACCCTTTTTATTTCCAAAGAAATGATTTAGGTCTAACATTTGAAGGGCATCTTAAAATCTAATGGAAAATGAAAAGAAAAAGCGTAAAAGTACATAGTCAACTGAATCACCGTCCACTTATTCATCTGCCGACCATTAAACTGAAACGACTTATCCCCAGAAGCTGAAACTTTCATGGTTGGTTTATACTGTTAAACGGAAGACCTAAGTTGGCTTTCATGTGTTTAAGATCTTTATGAAGAACTCAGACGCCAAAAACCGCTAAAAATTGACTATCATTAAAGCACTAATATCACTGCATCTTACCATCTTGCAGTAAGCGATCGATAGTTGAACATTGTCAATAATAAACGGTAGGTAATGAAATTCATAAAAGCTGTAATACTTTGCATCGACGGCCTTCAAGTATCACCAAATCACATCATCATAGTCAAGGATATTCAGGTTCCACGGAATGAGGACCATGATTCTATATCTACATCCTTATTAGGAAAATTAAGCTTGCAAGTATT
Source organism: Thereuonema tuberculata (assembly GCA_023159025.1). Lineage (NCBI taxonomy): Eukaryota > Metazoa > Arthropoda > Chilopoda > Scutigeromorpha > Scutigeridae > Thereuonema > Thereuonema tuberculata. The sequence continues at coordinate 104,840,633 of JAFIDM010000001.1, forward strand.
GATTAAAACTCATTACAGAATTTGTATGTTTTGATAGCTTTGTTCACGTATTTTGGCTAAGATGCTAAAAGCAACAAGAGAAGATTCCTTTTCAGAAGAGAATGAACAATAAAGTTCTTGTTCTAACAAATTTTCTTTAAGCTTTAAAAAGAAACTTGAAGAGCTCTTCTCAGTTCATAATATCTTCAAAATATATGTTTATAAATTTAGATAGATTTACCATACGACCCAGTTTAAGTTAAGTACCAAAACACTATTCTGATCAATATGAAGTAGTTTAATCACTTATGTCCAGATCTGACCAGATTTTGATAATTCTACAAGTACTTTCAGAGACCAAGAACTTCGTCCTTCTGTGTTGAATTATGAATGTAATTAAATTTTGTACATTATTTTAAAAAATGCAGAAAGCTTGGGGCCAAAATTTTGGTTAAACATTACCGAAGGACTGTTGGAGAAAAATCTTGCAAAGGTTCGACTGCTGAAGGAAATTTGTCAGACAAACTTTAAATGTTTTTATTACTAAAAGATTCACGTTCAGTATTTTCTCGAATTTCGTCATAGTAATTTAAATATCTTAGAACGTATAATTATATTTTAATGAATGAGCAAGTATTCATTTACATTAAATATATAACATTTCCTTAACTTTTTTTTAATTATAGCAATGCAATAATCCACATACAAAATCTGATGGATTTAGTCAAATGACTACATTCTTTCTTGAATTTGTTATCACTGTAGGAATAAAGAAAAGCGAAGATTTTCATTGTGAACTCGATACATAATATTAAGAAAAATTGACTAAACTAATTGACATTAAATAAACTCTTAATAAAGTCTGAACAATGCATTGGAGATTTTTTTCATTACAAAACCAAACGAGAAATTATACATGCATTTGTAACAATCTCTGCTTGCTGATCATACGACTAAAACGATAAACATATTTTTGGTTAATAGTTCTAAAGAAAACAAGCAAAAAAAAAAATAATACTCAAATATTCGAAAATTCTGAGGCTCTGTTTTACTGAAACGAATATTGTCCACAATGGAATAGCTTTAGAAGAGAGTTACACTCTATTCCGTAGTTGTCACTGCTCATTGATTTGGATTGGCAAGAAATTAAAAAAAAATTTTTTTAATTTAATTGATTAATTTTGCTTATAATTCAAATAATAAATATTGCCAAAATTATTAAATATACATCACAGCAACAACATCATTGAAAGCATTTTCATTATGAAAAGACAGAAATTTTGACATTTTACATGCAAATGAATGATAACAATGATGAATATGAGGAATGTTCCAGATCTTGGATCGAAGCTTTATGTTCTCATGAAGCTGTTAACAATGCCACTGTGTTCTCGAGTTTTGATAAGATCATCTTTAACGATGGCTTTGTTATTCTTCTGGATGCAATCACTGGCCTTCTGTGATAACATTTCAAAATTATTGGTAAATGTTTTCTTCTTTCCTCAGGTGATAGAATCTTTGGTTAATTTACCATTCGTAATTGAGGAATGGTCGCTTGGAGAATGTCTCGACGTTGGTATCAGAGGTCGGTCGGAATTTGTCAGATGGAATAATTCTCGCTGCCATTTCCATGCCAATTCAGATAAGGAAGCGAACGCCTTCTGGCGGCCAAGAAACAAAAGAAGGAAACGGAAATGAAACGCGGCTTATTTTGGTGCCCGTTGCCGGGGAAACCAAGGGGTTAGGAACCATTTGCATTCCGGACGAACTAGCAAGGAAGGGTGGGGGTCAACTAGGAGCACGAGCAGAATGGGTAAAGAAGGCGGAGGGGTAAGGGTACTTCCTAGTTTTGTCATTCCGTCAAACGATAGCCAATAATATTGGCAGCGTCTCAGCGAGCTCCGAGGATTTATTACTCCACACGCCGAAACACGTGATACACATTAAGAAGCCAACCAGAAACATAACTAGGCGTTTCTTTTAGTTTCTTATGAAAACTTGTCCTTTTAGATATGTTTTATTGACAGGCTTTTTAACTTATGATTTGTTAACAGCTAAGCTAAAAATTTATAGGTTCTGTCAAAGTCAGAGCTGTTTATTTTAAAATAAAAGGTCATTTTTATTCTAAATATATTCAAAGTGGTTTCTCTTATAATTTATTTACAAAAATCTTATTGAGCAATCAAAGCATTAATTTTTTAATCTATTACCTTGAATCTTAAAAATTTATATAAAAATGTAATCAATAACTCTGTAGTGATTTTTAAGACGAGCTGTAATGTAATAATAGTATTGTAATCACATTACAAAAATTAATTAAAATTTATAAGTTATATCAACATTATAGATATATATATCATGATTCCTAAATGGAATTAGAATGTGTTTCTCTGTAATTTGTTTTTATTACAAAAACTGTTACTGAATAACTAATTAATAACTAATTAATTTGTAAACCTTAATTTTAAAATCTAAGGTAGAACCTATAATCAATATCTCTGTGGTAATTCTGAAGTAGAATTGTACTGGGAAGACAAATCTATTGATATTAAACCACAATGACTATTAACAGTGGTTGGTTGGTTGGTCGAATGCTGATGTCGGAGATCAATCCATTCCTAACTTGGAACATATGTTAATTGCATTTGCAACCTCGAATTCAGTCTAAATTTATGGCGAGACCTAACTAAATTAGTTAGTAAAAAAAGCTTTTAGGAAACTAAAATATCTATTGAAAAACTCACTAATTAATCATTGCCTACTGCTATGTTTTTCTTAAGAAACCCGAAATCTTGCAGCCATTAAAATATATTTACTGATTAAATGTACAGGATGATTATAATTGAAGTTCAACTTTCAACGTGCTGCAAAAAAAAAAAGAACCACTGCTCAAAATGACCTGAAATTTGAACTGAATATGCTCGAAGAAAGGGGAAATGATATAGCATAGAAAAAAAAAAAATAGTTCCAAATGTTAGCAATAGATGGAGCTTTAAGCATCATAATGTAAATGGGTTCGGCTACAAGTGACATTGAATCGCAATACGACGGCTATGGCATGAGTTGCACGTTAAACCAACTGTACTGTTCAATGTGCATGACTGTACTGTTCAATGTGCGGGTTTTTACTGAAGAAATGACTTCCAAGTCATTCAACAGTTGCGACACTGTTAGTTAAAGCCCATCCACCACAAGGGATTGGAAAAATCGTTTTTTTTTAATTGTCCTGAGGTCAATAACCGCATAAAAAGCAACAATGAAATCGGTTTTTAATTATCGCGAGACTTGCGCAAGACCTGTTCAATAGCTGTCCACCGTTTTTTACTATAGGTTGAAAGCGAGAAAAAGCATGTTCCTCAACAGATCGGAGTGTCTCAGGGATCACGTTGTGAATGTGCTGCGCAATGCCTGCCTTCAATTCAGCTAAGTTTGCAATCGGACCACTAAACACAACATTTTTCAGATAACCCCAAAGCCAGAAGTCACAAGGATTAAGATCAGGTCAGGCCAGGCTATTGGAAAATGACGGCTGATAATTCTATCATTTCCTAAATACCTCTTTGCGGAGGAACGTCATCTTGCATAAAATGATGCTACCCACACATGCAAATGTTGGAATGACGTGGTTGCGCGAAAGACTCTCATAGCGTTTACCATTGATGGTACAGGTAACAGGATGCGCAACGATCCATCTCCTCGAAAAAAAAGGCCCTACGATAAACGCTGGCGTCAACCCGAGCCACACAGTTACTTTGCAGAATGAATAGGTCTTGGTTGATGTGCGAACTGATTTTCCGTTGCCGGTATTCTGCAATTCTGAGTATTGACATTGAAGCCCTTGGAGATGGGCTTCGTCTGTCCACAAAATGTTCCATGGCCATTCATTGTCCACTTCCATGCGAGCAAGAAATTCTAGAGCAAATCTTTCTCTTACTGGTAGGTCAGCAGGAAGAAACTTTTGAACATGGGTAATTTTGTATGGATAGCAATGCAGTACAATTTTATGCACTGTGCTCACCGCCATGTCCAAAGATCGGGCAATTCTCCTTGCACTGCACGTTTGCACACCACCCCTTGTCTCTTCCTGGACTGCTGTGGCCACATCTTACACTGACGTCGAAGCAATTGTTTCCTCCCTCGTCCAGATTTCACTTCAAAAGAATCTGTTTCTTCGAATTTCTTCAGACCCTTGACAGATATCGGACCACGGCCTTTTTTCATACCCTTTACTGTCCGGAACTTCTTCAGAGCTACTGACGCACAGTCACCGTTCTTGTAAAAGAGCTTCTCAAGCAGAGCGCGATCCTTCATTGAGAGTCACGGCGAGCTTCTCAGAAGCAATATGAGGAAAACGCCATGTACCCTGTATTTTATAACAAATGCAATGTGTCGTGCGCATGACACGTCTTGTATTTTGCATATTATGACGGTTAAAGTGCCATCTATTGCTAACATTTGGAACTATTTTTTTTTTCTAATGCCATACTATTTCCCCTTTCTTCGTGTACATTCAGTTCAATTTTCAGGTCATTCTGAGCAGTGGTTCTTTTTTTTACAGCATGTTGAAAGTTGAACTTTAATTATAATCACCCTGTTTATCAACTAACTAATACATAATCAATAATCACAGGTAATTAGTCTATTCTGCCTTTCAAGTTCTTAAGCCAGAGATCTCATTTCATTGAAGAGGAGAATCAAGATCCCCATAGTTTTGATTAATTAATGCCCATAGAAAATTCATTGAGGCTAATGGAGTCTGCACATGAAGTTCTAAAATAAAAATAAAAGGCACAATAGTTTAGTTTTATTGTGCATTTCTTGTTTTTAATTTAGACTTGGAGATTCCATATATTTTCCTACCTCAACTTATTAACCTTCGTAACCTGGTTGTTTGCTTGTGACCACTCGCAATTGATGACCGGCAATTTACCGTGATAACAGATGTTTTGAGATGTCACTTGCAAACACTGGGTCTCAACTTTTAATAAGGTCCTGATAACATCGCTGAAAAAAATAAAAGAGAAGTTCCTGAGAGAACTTGAAACCTAGCTTTCTTAAATCTTGTACTTTATTTTTTTAAATTAAAAAAAAAAAAAAAGAAAAAAAATACAAATGACAAGTTTTCATTTCATTTTTGCCATCCACTATATACAAACATTAGAAAATTTCTACTTCTCTAAGCTCCATTATTTATATAAATTGTTTAAATCCGATTAATTTTAATGAAAATTAAAGTTAGCGCGGATTATTAACAGGATTAAAAGGCGGATTAACATAGAAAGCTTATGACATCGATAGACATCCAATGCTTCGGTTCCACAGGTTTTATATTGGTATTTTTGCAATCTTCACGGGCTTATTTTTCAAAAGTACGCGTACGGGAAAAATATAACGGTAAGTTTGTTTTTTGGCTTTAAATAAGCACGCCAAGCTTCAAGGAGATCCATCCAGAGGCTCAGAGTTATTAGGTGTGGATAGACACACAAAGACTGACGGATTTAATGAGCATTTCACTAAAGCGAGGGATGAATTTTTAATTAAAGCCTAATATATTACGGCACCCAAGCTCAAAGCTCATGCGTGGGCAACACAACTCTTTGAATGTCAACTTTGAATTAACATTTAATTTTAATACCAATAAACACTGCAGCTATCAATTAAAACAACGAGGGCGTTACTTTTGAACCTTAGCATTAGTATAATTTCACGGTCGAAAGGAAGAGAAAACGATAAAAAGGGAGGCGTTAAAGTTAAGTTGTCTTTAAATCAAATTGTGAACCTGTATTTCAAATGCCGCCATTTTCATATTTCGTCAGAAAGATTCACGGAGTTTCTTCGTCCTTTATTAAGTAAAACAATAAGATGTAGTTGGCGTGCCAACTTTTAAATACCCTCAAAAAAGAAAAATAATGTTCTGGGAAAAAAAAATTGAAAATAACAAATTAATACCATCCATGCTGTCTGGATGGCACACTCTGTAGAGGCCAAACGGTTCCAGATATTCGAATGAAACCTTCACCATTGTGTTCGGCATCAGAAAGTAGTTGATGACGTGTAAAAAAAAATCAGATCTCTAGGACCACTCCCTCATCCCCCCCAAGGCATTTTCTTTCTTTTAAAAACGCCTTTAAAAGATAGAAAACGCCTTGGGGGGTCAGAGACTGTTCCTAGAGGTCTGATTTTTTTGTATGTTGTCACCTACTTTTTGATGCTGAACACAATGGTGAAGGTTTCATTCGAATATCTCTAACCGTTTGGGCGCTACAGTGTGACATCCAGACAGGATAAAAGCAAGATCGGTCCCCTAGCGGTTTAACAGGCAAGCTGTAACCTAGGGGCCGCTAAAAAGGATAAAGTTGAAAGACATGTATTACAGGGAAGCGAACTCTACTAATAAAGCTCAGATACTGAATCAGAAGCCAACATTTCCCGCCAAAGTTACTAAATTTAATTCAAATCTACTGAAGTTTCTTCTAAAGTTTCATGTTTACAGGATAAATAGTTTTTTATTTATCTTAATAACAGTCTGCGTGGGTGTTTCAACTTAGTATAATATTATTTTTTAACCTTTTGTTTTTTTTCCAATATATTAATAAATTAACCAACCTTACAAATCTTAAAATAAACAATATCTTGTGCTGTCAACCGGATTTGAAAGGTATTAATTTCGAATATGTGGATTTTGTTAAATTAAATTTTTCTTATTTATGACAACAATTATTATAAGAAGCTTGTGAAAGTTTATAAAGATTGCCAGAAATGATCCCTGAAACATAATTATAACTCCAGTAACAGAAAAGCAATACAACATCATCATTCAGCAAAAACAAAAAAACCACAATAAAAACTAAAAATTTTTTTAAATTTAAAACGTTGCTACAGAACAAACTACACAATATATATCAATTTCGCTTTCATAGGAATATTCTGATAGAATAAATAGAAATTAAAAGTAAAATTCGAAATCTTATTTAAGAATATAATACGAAGAGAAGCATAGACGATTTTATTTCGGATGAGGCTGAGTTGGGGATCTCCTACAGTTAAAAAAATAAAAAATTCGGGCAAGTAGGGATGGTGGAGTCTGTGAACTGGCTATCCAATAAAAAAATAATAGTTGAAAGAAAAACAGGGCCTTTTCTAAATATTCTCCTATATACGCCCAATTATCTTGGAGCGACTTCATGACTTGATTTTGGAATATTATATAAAATTCGGCAGGACAGTGAAGACATAAAAATCTACGAAGTCTAAAAATTTGAAGAATTCTTGATAATTTCGAGACGATAGTAAGATGTGTGCAAATCACTCTCTGGTAGCGTCCCTCATCAAGCAGTTTTTACTCGTATTTTGATTTACACAAACTTGTTATGATTACAAAATAAACTTTCTGAAATCCGACGACACAAGATGCATAATGGAAATATGATGTAGGATATAAATGCTGCGTGTAGTGACAGAAGACGATCCTAACTGCAAATCGGACATTGGTACATAAGTGTTACCGTGGACTAGCGGTATATCGCTGTCCTGCAAATCCAAGCTTCCCGAGTTCGAATCCACTGCGGGATGGGGCGTATTGTAATGGAAAATGGAAAAGGAAATGTTTTTTGAAAATGATTGTTTGTCTGATGATTACAATAAACGAGATATTATTCGTCGTGTGTCTTCGAAAACCAATACAGTCAGGGGTGCAACGCTTATAACAACCGGCTCTCCCAAAAAACATAAATTAAGCAGCCTTTGTATATTCATAAACAATTTCAAAGATCTAATAATTACCAATTATTGCAATATAAAAAAAGTTACAATATATTTCCTTCTTATAATTAAATAATGAAATTAGACGCCGACACACAAATGTAGTTTAAAAAAACATTTAACACATTAAAAAGTACAAAGTACCGGTTTCGCTCTTTTTACGGAGCTTTCTCAACTGAATTAGAAATTGAAAAACATGTTCTTAAATACAAAAAATTTTGGCTACAACAAATTAACATAAGATGATATTGGACCAATGAGAGATGTCGTCGGCGTGAATGCGCAGGCCACCCGGAAAGGATCTGTTTCTGCCCGGATTAAGCTCCATTCATGACGTCAATATCGTCGTCACTAGAATAATCTGGAGGAAAAACAAAACAAAACAAAAAGAAAAAAAAAAAATAAAGGAAAAAAAAAAAAAAAATTTTTAAGTAAAATAAGTATTAAGAAATGTATTTATGTTACTGAAAGTAGTATCTAACGGAGGGGGGATTAAATTGATTTATTGATTCTATAATCAGCTATGGCCTGAACGGAAATATTGTCATTGTAACAATTTGGGGAGGTGAGGATAAAAATTGACTCCTTACATTTCCTGATGAATTCATTGGACTCTTTACATAATATTGACGGTTTGTTGAAGTTAATGGAGTGGTTATACTGTTTAGAATGAACAGCGGTGGCATAATTAAAGTCGTCATTTTTGATGGCGTAGATTATTCTAGTGACGACGATATTGACGTCATGAATGGAGCTTAATCCGGGCAGAAACAGATCCTTTCCGGGTGGCCTGCGCATTCACGCCGACGACATCTCTCATTGGTCCAATATCATCTTATGTTAATTTGTTGTAGCCAATTTTTTTGTATTTAAGAACATGTTTTTCAATTTCTAATTCAGTTGAGAAAGCTCCGTAAAAAGAGCGAAACCGGTACTTTGTACTTTTTAATGTGTTAATGTTTTTTTAAACTACATTTGTGTGTCGGCGTCTAATTTCATTCCACTAATGCACACGTTAAAACTTATTATATTATTATTATAATTAAATACAAAGTCCAAATGTTTTTGTCTTACTGACATCACATGAGTGAAATCCGATTGCGGGTCTGCGCATTACACTCGAAGAATAAACAAAATCGAAACATCCTAAACAAAATCTCGTCTTGTTGTCCTAAGTATTACTATAAAGAATTTTAACCAGTTTAGATTAGATTAGATTAAATGAAAGTGGGTGGCATGACTGCCGAGCACGTCGACCTGAAAGATCTTTTGTACTATCCCACGGAAATAAGGACAGACATAGAGAAAAACTGAGAAAGGATGGTGTGAGAAATGCAGGGAAAGTGGAGAACTCCGGGAAAACCTGCCCAGCGTGGATCGCCACCATCATCGAAACCCACATCAGAACCGAATCCGGAACTCAGAGGTGAGAGGCCAGTGTCTTAGCGGCATCGCCAACCGCGCGGCCATTTTGACTAGTTACTTAGAGATTTATCTGGGAGAAAGCTTAAGAGAAATTGTTTGCAAGTTGGTGAAATTGCTACGATTTGTAAGGAATTTTTTGGTAACTAACTGAATATGAAAAGTCTTAGAATTCAATGTGAATGTTTTTCTTTGTTTGCCGCTTTGTACGTCCTCCAATGCAGAAATTTCTGCAAGCTCAATCTCTACTGCACGATGAATACTAGCCAGGTACCGTTGCTTCGCTCCGGAACCCTTGCATATATCGCATTAAAAAAAAAAAAATATTTATTTAGCAAATTAATATTGAGATCGGAGAATATACGACTTCCCAATCCGTTGTGGCCTTCTCCGCTTAACTCAGGTGTATTGCGGGTTGCCGCCACACATTTGGATTGCGCCACACACATATTTTTGCACATATCTTGCAAGCGCAGAAACGTTTGTGAATGACTGATAGAACTCTCAAATACCAACATTTTCTCAATATAATGTTCTCTTCTAACTTTTATACTTTTTCTTTAAATTGAGAAAAAGTCAAAATTTGACCATTTAAAAGGTGACATCTTGGAAACCAAAAAAGGTTTTCGAAAGATTTTTATAGCATTTTGTTTGTCTCAAAAAATCTACATTTTATCCATTTGCATTACCAATCTATCTCTTATAGTTTGATCACAAAATTGGAAAACCTTAAAGTCTTATGACAGAATGACAGACAGAATAATGTTTTTGTAATACATCGGGCGATTCATAAAGTACTGGAAAGTATTGGTCGTTTTCACCGCCCCATATCTTTTAAACTATTGCTCATAAAAATCTGAAACTTTTTATATAAAATCGTGAAACATATAAAAGTTAATGATTGAAATAATTTTACATGCATTGTTCATATTATGCGCTGAATTAAAACAAAGCTCATGCATCTGTTTAACTAACTTTACTAACATAAAATTTAAAATACAGGATCGTTAGTAAAACAGATGCATGAGTTTTGTTTTAATTCAGCGCATAATATAAGAGTTAAATTTTCATGTTCTTATTTATTCATTATTATTGAAACTAATTTTATTTGCGTTTAAACACCCCCAATTTATCGAAATTATTATCCCAAAAAATTATTCGACTGTCTCCCCAAAAAAAGTCATTTGTCAGAATGCATTTTCAAAAAATTTCAGTTTTTTTTTAATTAAACAAAGGAGTTAATGACAAAAGTGTTTGATTAAATTTTCCTAATTAGGTTTCTGTATCATTTGAATATTGGATCCAGACTTTTAGAGTTTAAACAACATCACAACAGTTATTTAGATGTACAACATATTGGAGGTGTTTGAACGCAAATAAAGTTAATTTCAATAATAATGAATAAATAATAACATGAAAATATAACTCTTATGTGTTTGACGATTTTTTATAAAATGTTTCAGATTTTTATGAGCAGTAATTTAAAAGATATGGGGCGGTGAAAACCACCAGTACTTTCCAGTATTTTATGAATAACCCGGACGAGTCGCAGTCAATAGCCTCTTTCCGAGGCTTCTGGCAAAATGTGGATACACACACTATTCTTTGTAAAATAGTGTGTCCACATTCTCGCAAAATGTTGACACACACTATTTTACAAATCAGCGCACGGAAAAGTATTTTTCAAGTAGAATTACTTGCAATATTACTTGCACTTACTTACATGCAATATTACTTGCAATTTAATTTTGCGTGCGCTGCTTTGTAAAATAGTATATGTCGACATTTTGCGAGAAGCCTTCAACTTTGCATATGTCTCGGACTTTACGATAATCTCGAGAAATCTCATTCATCACGACTCGTCTCTCAGACTATAAACAATGACATAATGAGAGCAGAACTCTGATTGTTTGCACCATTTCATGAGCATGGAGCAACATTCTGTGATAAGCTGCCTAATGTGCTGCGGCTTCGAAACCATTTGTTTATCATTTGTTTCTGTCAAACATCTTAAACGATCTTAAAATATCAAACACTTCGTAGGTGGTTTCTGCCAATTACATTCGAATTTTTGTAAAAAAGTTTCTGTAAACAAAATCTATTGATAAAGAAAATAGAAAACATTCCTTTCCATAGAAAGGAATAATAAAGATGAAATTGTGCAAAGAAACGCCGAGTTGTCGTTATGGAAACGCAAATCGCCTCTTGAATTGAAGCAATTTAATTAAATCAGATTACCACTTCTACAAGATCGTCATTTTCCTTAGCTATTTGCCCTAGAGCTACTTTGGGGATGTGGTAGCAAAGATGCTGAGGTTTCAAAAGCATCTAAAGCGTTTAGAAATTAAAGGAAACAGTTATGATAAGGCATTTCGAAATTATATTAGAAATTCATTTTAAAGCAGAAATCTTCTCTGAGGATGCCTGTTATTGGAAATAGGTGACATTGAATTAAGCAACAGAATGTAGTTTTCTTGAGTTACAACAATTAAATAGAAATAAATATTAGTAGCATTGTTTTTTACCGATCCGGTACATAAAGGGTAAAAGAGAGGGTTCTGTCCGTCCCTCCGTCTGGCGCTATGTCTACTGCCCAATCTAAAAGTCGTACAGAAATGAAAGATATCTTATTGGAGGGCTTTTGACTATAGAGGTGGAGAAAAACATGAGTTCCGGTCTGCGATCACTTCCTGCCTCACAGGAAGTAGATGTCGCCACTTCTACAGCCCAAACCAGAAGTTGGACAAACATGAATGCTGGCTTACTGCAAAACTTATGAAATACGAATTCAGGTCTGCGGTCATTTCTGTCTCACAGGAAGTGGCCGAAATTGAAACATGTTCGGGGTTGCTATGGTTTCGAATACAATAGGAAACCAGTTTTTTTCCCATTCTTTATAAATATCAAGTACTTAGTATAATTTTACTTGATAACTTATGTAATCGTTTTTAATGAGTTAACAATGAGTTGAATTTAATGAGTTGATATCTTATCATTACCTTATGAGACTTTACAAGCAGCATTTAAAACATGGCTGAATAATTCATTTTTCTTGTTTTACCAGAGAATTTAAAAGCAAACTGATAATTTGTTGTGATAGAAAATTAAAGGTGTGTAAAATTTCTACAATCAGACATTGCTTATTTCATTGTTTTACTCTTTCATCAATCTTGGTAGTACATTTAAATTGTTGCCCTCTCAAACTTAAGAAGAACAATGAGATAGCACAGATATTTAGTTGCGAGTTTGAAGAAAGACAACAATGGAAGTTTTCACAAAGATCTTGGTCCTAAAAATTAATCCCAATAATAATAATAAAAAAAAATTACAGAATCGCAAAAGTTTTAAAAATCGGTTCCTTCTTCATAAGATTGCCAACTAAGAACTAAAAGAAATCTCTTTTTCTATTTGTTTCATAGATGGCGCTGTAAGAATAATTTAGTATTTATCCTAATTATACCTTAACAAGAGGGTGAGTTCACTTCCAGAGTATTAGTGTCGTACATAGATCAAGAGATCATTCACTAAATTATTTTTTTTCCGTTTTTATTTTCGTTAATGATTATTTCCTTTCATTTGCATATCAATTCTTTTAAATTCATCTCCTTTTGTGGCTCATTATTTTGCTTTTTATCATAAAACTTTCAGTCTTAAAAAACAGGACTAAATAAAAATTATTCAAAACATTTTTTTTTATTGCAAACTGCAGACTAACTTACATTAGCAATTTTCAGCTGCTTATAAATTGTTTTAACATAAGAAAATAAATGTTAATTAAGAAAGTAAGTTACAAGAGTTATGTGGTTTGTTTTGGAAAAGACTTAAAGTAAAACCCTCCAAAAGATCAAATACAAACTTAGGCTTCTTAAAATTTTCTCTCTGATCGTCTACATAACGAATATTTTAACATAGATATTATAGAATCACCAAGAAATTACAATTTAAGTTCTTTCATTTATAAGCATTATAATCAAAAAATATGTTGGGCTTTTTTAATTATAAACTCATTCTTGGACCATTAGCAAGATAGATTGGTTCATTGGCAAACAATATTAAATCAAGTATATAGGCTATTTGTAACAATTTAATTGTAATGTAAAAATTATGTTATATTGTAAAGGAATTCGTACTCTTAAATAAAGAACCGCATTCTTAATAATAAAATTTTAACGTGTGAAAAAGTGTTATTGTATTAAAAACAACACAAAAATTAATTTAAAAAAAAAATTAATAAAATACTTAGCGTGTGGAGCCTTTCGGGCTGCCTTGCGGACGCACATCTTCAAGCCAATTTTTTCTGAAGAAGTTCAAATATTTATACAAATTGAAAGATGTTATATAGCCAATGATATTATTCAATTAATTATTCAGCTTCTGACTGATCCTCTGTATTCGCCACGTCATCTTCATCACGAAGAGGATCAATCAGAAGATAAATAATTAAATGAATAATATCATTGACTATATAACAACTTTCAATATGTATAAATATTTGAATCTTTGTAGAAAAAAAATATGTTAAAGATAGGTGTCCGCCTGGGAGCTCGATAGGCTCCACAATCTAAGTATTTTATCAATTTTTTTTTAAATTAATTTGTGTGGTCTTTAATAATCTTTCTTGTTCCTAGTGTGCAATAAACAGATCCAATATTGTAGATATTATTGAATAACAGTTAATTTTATTCGTGTATATTTTTTTTTTAAGTCAAATCGAGAAAATTTACATTCTTACGTATAATATAAAGAATTAAATTAACAAGCATATGCGTCACTATATTCTTGAACACAAATAATTACTATGTGAGTACCTAATGTCCTTCTCTGTCTATGTTATTCAAATCGAATTCTTTCCTGTCACGTACACTATCACGTTCATTTTACTTAACTTTAACGTTGTCTGTGAAATAGTTGCTAACACAAGATTCTAGTTCATTATTCACTATCAAGAAACAGTCTTTGAGAGTTCTTTAACTAACACAGTCTTTTACTATATTTAAATCGCTGTCTTTCAAATCCTTACTTGAGCATCTGGAGTATTCAAATAAACTCTGCCAAATTATTGAACATAAATTCACTTACTTTGAAGGTTTGATATAAATTGAACAGGAACAGTCATACAGTGACGGCTATTCAGGGGAAGTAGGCGAAGTGGCACTTCACCAATTATTTATAATACAATATTATTTATTTATAATATAACAATTATTATAATGCAAAATTTATTTTCCTTATCACGTATGTTGGTTTTAATAGAAACGTATTTTTGTATTTTGTATTGGTGCGGGACTTTGTACTGGTACCGAGCCAAGTGAAGTAGGCTTTTGTATGAAGTTTCTCAACCTCAGGGGCGGAGCTTAGCTGGATAACCGAAGCGATGGTTGCTATGACAACCATGACGTCACCCGCTATACAGCATCGTACAGGTGAAGTTACAACTAAGAAATATGTTCTCTTCTTCCAATGTGAAATTCTTTCGGAGCGCGCCTGTTTCGCAGTGCTGTGCTGTTTTAAATATGAATCCTGTTTAAGATATAGTGTGTGTGTTTTATTAGAAACATCATTTTCACGTTGAAAAGCCGAAGATAAGAAGAAAGATATTATATATATATTATGCTTCAAAATCATGGAAGAATTCGGGATCGACCGAAAAACCCGAAAAATCACAGAACAGACACTTACAGGAACAACGTCCAAAGTGAAATTCATGGGCGAAATATCAGAGCCCTTCGAAATCAAAACTCGAGTCCGACAGGGGGACGGACTATCCCCAATCCTCTTCAATATTGTTCTGGAAAAGATCATAAGGGAATGGGAACCTCATGTAAAGGGCATCCAAATTGGTATCAAGAAAGGGAATCGATTTAAGGTCAAATGCCTCGCGTTCGCGGACGATATTGCAATTATCACAGACAACAGAACTGAAGCAATTCATGCAGTGGAAAAATTACATGAAATTGCACAAAAAACCGAACTGCAAATCTCTTACGAGAAAACCCAATATATGGAAAGACGGCCAGAAAATAAGTCTCCTTTAATCCCAAAATACGGTAAAATCGCACAAGTTCGCCGTTTTAAATACCTTGGTGAAACCATACAATCCTCAGGGCTAAACCGAATCGCCAATGAACAAAGAGTCATCAAACTCCAGAAGGCCTACATGCTAACATGGACTCACTATAACAAGAAATGCATTTCGACAGACGCAAAATTAAGGCACTACAAAACAGTGATCCTTCCTGAA
Organism: Thereuonema tuberculata; assembly: GCA_023159025.1. Lineage (NCBI taxonomy): Eukaryota > Metazoa > Arthropoda > Chilopoda > Scutigeromorpha > Scutigeridae > Thereuonema > Thereuonema tuberculata. The sequence goes on from JAFIDM010000001.1 coordinate 104,856,036, forward strand.
GCAACGTATGCAGCTGAAACCATGGTAATCGACGGTCATTCCAAAATTAGGGAAATTGAAAAGCAGGAACGAAAAATTCTCAGGAAGATTTTCGGGGCAATCAATAAAAACGGCATTTGGATGAAGAGACCTCAGAGCGAACTCTATCAAAAGACCAACACAATAACAGAAGAAATCAGGAAACGCCGAGGAAAATTCTACACACATATCTATAGAATGGAAAACTCCAGAGTGGCAAAGAAACTACTCGGTATCATAACAGAGAGTAAATGTGGCACAGAATGGCTGAAAGAGGTCCAGAGAGACCTACAACAGATTAACATAGAGAATCTCGATGACCCCACGGAGTGTCGGAATAAAATCATGAATGTAAAATTTAAGCAAGGAACATCGCGACAACCTGGGAAAAAATGGTCGGAGGAACGGAAGAAAGAGCATTCCGAGAGGATGAAGAGATTCTGGGAGGAAAAAAGGAATAACATACAGAGATGAAATCATGAACTCAAGTTCAATCGCTCTCCTCAAGGGGAACAATTTTTTTTTTTTTTTTTTTTTTTTTTTTTATTTTCTTTAAAAGTTTAATACAGTACAGTCTCGTTAGGGACATAGAGTCCCTATCAACGAGTTCTGGCAATTAGGTAAAAACAAAATTATGTTTGATCTACAAAAAAAAACAATAGTATTAACAAATAATATATGATATCATTATCCAACTATAATTTTTTCAACAGTTATGATGTAATCACCAATAATATTCTTACAATCACTTATTGTTTTAAAGTAGTTCATGATATTTGTATAAATAGATTTTACATCAGTGTATCAATATATGATTTATAGTTACAGTATACTTATAGATAGAGTATAAGTTGAAAGGACTGAACAGATTGTGACAATAGTGATGAGCTTAAATATTTTCTATTATCCATTTTTTTAACTTTCTTTTTACAATTGAGATGTTTTGATAATCATCAAAAATATTTATATTCATGTTATTTAGAAACCTTTCTATATTGTAATTGATATTTCTTGAACCATAATTATTGTTTATGTATGGATAGGTTAATTTAATGTTACTTTCTTTCCTTAAATTGTAGTTTTGTATGTTGTTGTTTTTGATCTTCCATACCTCATAGTAATTTTGAAGTATTATGTTATATAAAAACTTTTGTTTTGGATATAATATTCCGTATTTAGTTAGTAGATTATTTCTTTTTTGGGTATTTTTCCAGATTTTTTTAGAAAAGATTAATTTTAATACTTTAGTTTGAAGGATTTTTAAACTTTCCAGATTTATTTCGTTTGTATTGGCCCATATGTTTACTCCATAATTTAAAAGCGAGTCGAATAAAGCATAATAGATCAGAATTTTAGTTTTTAGTGGTACAATATTTTTTATGTAGTGAAAAATATAGATTGTTGAGTTTAATTTTTTATGTATAATATTTATTTGGGTGTTCCATATAAATAAGTTATTTATAGTAATTCCCAAATATTTAAAATCATTTACAATATCAATTATAGAACAAGTGTTGCAAATGTTGGTTTGTTTGTGTAGACATAAATGGGAATGAAAATGTATTCTTGGATGGAAGTTTGTTGTTTGTTTTTTTGGTCTGATGATCATGCATTTTGTTTTGTCTTTATTTATTGTTAATTTGTTATCATGCATCCATTTTTGGAGAATTGCATCCATTTTTGGAGAATATATCGATATTCTCCAATATAATCGATATTCTCCAATATAATCGATATAATAATAATAATAATAATAATAATAATATATATTATGATATAATATAATTAGATATAAAGGAAGTTATCATAATAATTTATATTATATATTGTAATATATATTATATATAATATATGTAATTTATAATATATATATTACGATATATTATAATATAATTATTTTCCTACTAGCTCTTCACCTAACTTCATAGCCACGAGCCACCACTGCACTGATATGAATTCATCGTACATACGAGGTACTGTAAATTCATCCGGTAGATATCCAATATGGCGGCGACTAGTTCGATTTCCTGACTCCTTTACGATCCATTCACGCCACAGGATTTCTAATCCTAAAAATTTTAATTTCACATTAATATTCACAATTCAACTCGCTGAATGACCATTTATTTCACCTCGCCTTTAGCAGTGAGAAGTACTTATCTTACACGAAGTAATTTCGGGTCCTTCGTTGCATCCGATCTTTTTGCCATCCGGATTCCATCTCCCAGTCCTATAACCATCTTTGTTATCCTCATCTCCAAACAACACACCACGCACGATCATTTTTTGTGTCATTCTGGATTGTGCTATCAATCATTGTAATCCTGCGTGCTACGAACAATGACACTTAACACTGCCGTCTTGTACCCTTATTTCATTATTACATGAAGAGATTTTCCATCCAATTTGTAATTTGTTATTTTTTATTCACATTTCCTTTTAAAATAAAAACAATGACTATCAATAAATATCATAATCCATTGAAATACATCTTCTGAAAATCAACAAATATGACTAATCATGCAGGAAAAAGCAAAGGGAAGTTCTTGGAATACGAGATAACAAATGACTGCAAGAGATGGGCCTTGTATTATTATTTTTTATTACAAATTGTGGTTAATATATCTTTACAAATCTTAACATATATAATTCATATCTGCATATCTCATAGATAATATCAAAATGGTTTGTTGAAGTGAGTTATATGATATAACTTCAATTATTCACTTTAATTACTTCAGAAAAAGCAAATGTTTTGTCGAGCTTCTTACAATCAGGTAAATAAGTTATAGAACTTTAATAGTAGCCTACTCTATGCATTGACAATTAAGCAATTAGTCATTTTCATGTGCTACATTTTAGATACTATGCATAATTTTTTTTATAACAAAAGGAGTTGAAAATACTGAATATCAATTTTTCATGTGATCTTAATTATTGTTTATTAATTCTTTGTGTTTTTATAATAAAAGTTCAATGAATTGAGGCTTTTTTTTCTAAGACAATGAAAAACTTAGAATCATCGTTTCGATTCTCAGAATATATACCTTAATATCAGATCTAAATATGTTCACTATTACAAATTATGTTGTACTTACTTTATCCTCTTTATAGTTGTTTACTGAAAGATAAATTAAGATCATATTCGATTTATAAATGAGAGACCTAAAAGCTTTTCTTCGAAGTCAACTTGTATTCTATTTATTTTGATTGCTTCGATCAACTGGCGTTTGGCAGAAAAGTGTGACATATTGGATCTCCGGCAACCTTTGACCCCACACGCGCTACGTCAATCCATTCCGACAGCCACGTGACATGTGACCTTCTGACCTTTCGCAACGTTTCCGGTAGGAATTTTATTCTCAGACGAGTTGCGTAGAGCTGTTAAAGTAGTGCAAAAGAAAGGAAATCGACACCCAGTTACGACTAACGGATAGAAGGAGGAGTTGGGGAGAGTTAATATAACACCACCGTTACAATCTCTGCTCCTCGGAATCCTGGAGTTTTCTCCTCCGTAAACAAATTATCCGTCAGAGTGGATCTCTAAGTTCTAATTGGATTTCAGTGTTGCTTAGGTAAATCGGTGCAGTTCCTTGACGATTCCATAAAAACGCTTTGATTACTGTTTTATTTCTGGAAATCGCGGGAATCCAAGAGGATCATCTTAACGACCTCATCAAATCGTCGAAGGAAAGTTGCTTTGGTTTGAACTTAATATCAAGGTTTGCTATGACAAATACAGTTTCTCATTACCCCAACGAAATATGTTACCTTTTTGATTATGTAAAGGGTTCTCAGTTAAGGTGAAGAGTGTGAAAAAGAATTATTAGAGAAAAAAAGATTGACTACAAATAGCTCTTGCTTAATAACAACACTTAAACTTATGGTATGTTTTACAAGGGATACAACATACATCAGAAGTGATACAACATACATCGTCGGCATATGATGATAATAACAGCAAATTATCAATGGCAATACAATATCGTAATATATACATGAATTTTTTTAATACTGTATAATCATTATAAAATATGAATACATCATCTTATCTTCAGTTGAGCCTTCTAAAGGAAAAGAATTCTGTTAAGTCCTTTAACAGCAGCTGAAGAATTTCACAATAGTAAACCTTAAACATTCATTATTAGGCTTTTCTTTTCATTTCAGATGGAAAACAAGCTTCTATTCTGAAAATTTAACATATTGAGGCATGAAATAACAATGATGTTACTTTCTTAAGTAACAATGATGTTTAAAGTAGAATAATAAAGAAACAATAAGAAGAGCTTTGTATATAAGACATTTTATTCAAATAATAAAAATAATAAGGAAATAAATTTAGCTTGCTGGACGTTTTAATCAAAACTATTCATTTATTCTTGTTCTGCCCATGTTTTCAATTTTGTTGTGTTGAATAAAAATAATAGATAGAAAAATCTATTTGTATTTCTAAATTAGATTGTTGTATTATTTCATTTGCTGAAAAATATCTCAAGTGATAAGGACCTTTAAATCGTCTAAAACTTATTAATGAAAATCGTTATGGTAATCGAAGCAAATGGATTACCATAAATTGTCCTGTTGTTAGTTAATTGTTTCGCTTCTGAAGTCCTGTAGTTTTCTTGTAACATTTAAGAGCAAATTCGTCCACAGGATCTAGGTTTTTTTAAGTACAAAAATTAGATAGTCTTAGACTCTACGTATAAACACGTATTCATTCAAGAAAATTCATTCATTCATTCAAAAGTTATTGGAAGAGAGGATATATAAACATAGCGATAGATACACACACAAACGTAGATAGATATATTGATTTTAAGATATCCCAATCTTTCTTTTGCAGATAGGCTAAAACAATAGAACAGCAAGTCGAATAAGAAACCTCGGGATATGAATTGCATTCCCTGCAAACTTTTTAGCCATTTAACAAAACAAAAAAAACTTCAAGAAGATTTAAAGTTTATATAATTAGATTTTTACTTTCCTTTTTCTTTCATCTTCTTATTTGGTAAAAAAAACAAAGAAAAGGACTCAAAAAGAAATATTTAAAAGAAAACATCTAATCATAATTTCTAAAAAACTTATTTTCAAAATTAAAACAAGTTGTAGTTGTGTACCAAGTCTGAAATAATTGAGTTCGCATAAAGAAACGGAAAGAAAAACAAACAAAGCCACTCATCACCCAATAAAAGATTCGTCCATTGAAGTATATACATATATATACAATTAAATGTAACAATATCTACATACGAAGACGGTTTTAAGCGTCTATGCAGGATTTTTCTTTAGTTTCTGAGGGTTCACTTGTCATTTTAAGAATATATTTCTCTTCCATTTGTACGCCTTTTGAGGTTTTGCTTGATAAGCGTAATGAGCTCGAAGTAGCTGCCCCTGAGTCTCAGCTTGACTCCAAAAGCTTCCCATTATCAAAATATTAATCCTATTAGTTAAACTTACTCTTATTAGTTTAGGACATACGGTATCATAAAAGATTATAGAAATATAATGCTATATACAATAAATTTTTAAACTTTCTTATGGAATACATATTTACTTAATTACACAGTAATATCTATTACTATTATTATTCAGTTTTTAATTTCCTTTCCAACTTCTAAAAATATTTAAGTTTACGAGGATTAATGAGAAATGTTAAAATTATTTAAAATCCCAAAGTAGCTGAATACATTTTAACTAACCGCGGTGCGGAAGCCACCAATGAATAGATGTGATCTAGAAAATATTGTAAATTAAACGGTAGTGAGCGGTTATATAATGAACTATTGAGGGAAAAGGAAGTTAAATGTCACGTTCGAAAACATGAATTTCATTCAGTAAACACATTTATGATTCAGTTTCTGAGTCTGAAAATATTTTGATGAAATATCGAAAAGTGTCTTGATCAATGCAAACATTTGCTGTTTCTTTAATGTAATCTAAAAAACCAAGACCTACTTGAACTACCTGAAAACGTGGAAAAAATAGAACTGTTGTAAACTATTTACATTAGAATTAATGAAAGACGCCTTTAAGTATTATCAAACTATAAAGATCACGAAGTTTTCCAAAAACTCGAGGAATACTGTATTTGATTAGTTCAAACCTTACATATAATCAGTTAATATTTTTGTCAATTAATGGTTTTTAACATTTTGTTCGAAATATGTTGATTAGTGACTAGAAAGAATTGTTATAAATTATTGATAGAAGCGTAATCAGCTAATAACTACAGCATTGATTTTTAAGACAATCACTATTCCATACCTTCCCATTTTTATATATAAAGAATGCAAAAGAATAAATCTCTTTAACATTAATAAGTTTAAGTACAATAATTAACGTGGATAGCCAAAATACGTTTTAATGATAAGACATTTTGTTTGCAAACTCAGCATCATGATTTCTAAAAAGTGCATGATTAAAATGAATTATGATTTTTTTTCATGAATTTTGTTTTGTAAGATACACAACATATTAACCCATTCTTTCAATAACATTCTCTTTCAATTTTTTTTAAGTACATTGTAAGATGTTTAATCGCGAGCTTGTTTTTTACATATCTATATTTTGTTGTTTGACTTTACCTCATAACAACACCACTTCTGAGGTTGTATTTTCCGTTTTAGTATTGCTCAGAGAGACACATTACTTATCTTGCAGTGTATAAATTAAAACAAAGAGCCTCTTTATTTTTTTTTTATTTCTTTGTTGATTCCTTTATGCCTCCAGTCTTCTACCTTTAACTCTGTTTCCTTCAATTACTATCTAAAAAATTGTCTACTTAATTGAAGTTATTTACTCAAAAACTAAGTGTGACTATTGAGCTGCCCTTCTAAGAAGACAATAATGTCTTTGGATTCTGAAAATACTTTAAAACCCAAGATATACTTAAGTCTTGTCAAGCCTGAAGCTTTCAGCTTTTGCCATAATCCTCTTATTGTGGAGCACAGAGACGCTTAAGCATCGAATTCGTTGATGTTGGCGCCATTTCTTTTGTCTGATTAAGTAAAACCCAACAAAAAGAAAAAGAAAAAAGAGCAAATAGAACTCTTACCACAACTATTGTTTTCAGAATCGACTAAATTGATTCTAACATCAGTGATTGAATCAAAAGGCAAAGCAAACAAATAAAGACTCAACTAGAAAACTAGAGATTGAACAAACAAGCAATGCTTTAAGTAAACGTAATAAAAAAATAATTGTAACTGTAAAAAAAGAAATTGAAATTTGAAACTTTTTGAGAAAAACTTTTGAGAATTTTGCTTGAGGTTATTTCTTTTTTATTTAGTAAAGATAATTAAAATAGCAATTTAAGTTTAATTTAAGAATAATTCTTTTCTTGCACTTTCTGGAAAATCATTTGGAATTTCCTTTAAACTTTTGAGGAAATTAGCTAATGTTTGCACGTTGGTCAAGAGGAAAGATAGAGGTTCAAAGATAAATGAGAAGAAAATGAAAAATTCAAATAAAGGATTAATTACGTCAAGACAAAGAGAAGGAGGAAACAGTTACCTACGTACGTCAGATGTACTTAACATCTTCAGGGTGAAATAAGAGTTGAGGACAAATAACTTCTAAAGAAATTCATTCTTTTTGTGAAAAAGAAAATGTTTTAAAACAGGTAAAAATGGTGACCTTTTACATTTTGGAATTTGTTAGATTGATAAGAACGAATTGTTCTGAACAAATTGTTCATCTTCTTCAAGAACTTAATGGAAAATTAGTTACTCCAACAAATGATATACATACCAAAAATATGCGAAATCCTACCTACACTAAGCGAAATGAAATATTGTAGTGATGATAATGGCAATCTTGGAATCTTAAACTAATCACCAAGATCTTGAAAAATAGAAAAAAAGATGAGATGCTGAATAGTCAAATAAAGCAATGAATTGGTCTCATTTGCAGAAAACAGTTAAGATGAATTTTAAATTAAAAGTAGATTTTTCATTTAGATTTACATCCTTTCTTAGAATCAAAGAAAGATCTTAGGATAAATGTTTTAACTTTGTTTTTTTGTTTTTTTATTTTCGTTACAGAATTTATTAAATCGTTCAGAGCTAAAGTTAGGAATTCTATTCAACCAGAATAACTCTACTAAACAAGTGAATACGATTTTAGGCTAAAGCATAAATTTAAAGGCGACCCATAACAATAAAAAAAATAATAATAATAAAAAAGAAGTACATTCGCGTAAGGAAAAATTAAAAAAAAAAAATAGGGGAAAAAAAGTTAGGAAAATAAGAAAAAAAAAATATGCGGATATTGAAAAAAAAAGATTAAGAGAGGAAAAAAAAAATAGATACACGGATTTGAACCGACAACCCTCAGTATATGTGTCCGTGACCTTAAGCATCAAGGTACAGCTGACAACTGAAATGAAATGGTTGCATTTCTAACATTTAAGCATACAGAGGAAATCCAACGAAAACAATGCCAAATATCTAGATCATGGGGGGGAAGGGGTCTGAAAATACCCTATTCCTACAATCTTTGGGCCTCTGAACACGATGGTGAAATCCGTTTGTCGATCCGACCTTCCGTTCGGGAGTTGTTTGGGGTGACAGACACGGACGGACAGGACAAATGCAATAACTACCGATTTTGGTCGCTATCATAATAGCTCCCAAATGGGTTGCTAAAAAGATGATAAGGCTCAAAATTTGAATCTTGTTAATTTTTGAAAGATATGTTTCATTTAAGTTTGAGATGGTTCATTTTATTTCCAAATAATTAAAAAAAAAAAAACAACTTTACATTTTGTGTGTGTGTGTGTGGGGGGGTTATAAATATCATAACCTTTATTTTCATTTTTCATACTAATTAACATAATATTTACTGTAATAATTTTTCTTTGGGAAAAGTAGCAACAACTTACAGAAATAAGCCGTTTTTTGTCCTTTATGTGTAAAAATAAATGCCCTAAAGTCATTATAATAATTTTATAACAAAAAAAAGCAAGATTCCGAGCGACAAAGGAGTGTAAAACAGTTATAAGAAAGAGGCAGCGTCGTGTGATCAACGCTTTATTAGATGCGGGAAGAAATGGCGAAGGAGATGCTATTTGTAGGGTTTGAATAATAATTCCTGCCATTAAAGGCAGAGACTGCAACTTCATTGCAGTTGTCGCAGCCATTTTTGAGACGATGAGGGCCTTCATTACGTTGCTTATTTCGTTTTTTGGAGATCATTTCGTGTTTTAAGTTGGTAATAAAGTGCTATTTATTCAAAACCTCCTTACAGTTCATTTCAGAACGCTTAGAAACAAATCCACCAACCGACACGTAATAGACCCTAGTTTCATTCTGCATTTCCATGTTTCCATCTGGCGAAGCTCAAACAGAAAGCTCATCCAATTTCAAAAAGAACGAGTATTAACCAAAGGGAAGAAGCCAACACCAGGCATCAAGAGTTCAATTCCTGTCAAGGCAACACATATTCATTAATTTTAGGTATTTTAGTCGTACATCTTGCAAATAACTTAAATAATTCACATAAAACACTTTAAAAAACTAACAGTACTCATTAATCTTTTGCAAATCATTTTATCCATAAATAAAATGTTTATGAGGATTAAGCAAGGCTTCATTATTTAGGGCTTTTGTTAAGAATGAATCAGCTTCTATGGTGAAAATTGTATTACTTGAAAAACTGGAATGCTTTCTGATATTTATGTAATTGAAAGCTACTTAAAAGAACAGAGAATTGAAGCAAACAATGCAAAACAAAATGTTATTTTGAAAGTGAATCCTTTGGAGACCAATTATTATTTTATCCATCTTCGCTTTCAGAAGAAGTTAATTTCGCTAGGGATTTGTTAGTTTTCGAAAATTAATTTGGCCATAAAATGTTAAATCCTGTTAAACAGTTCTTGTTGTTTTTGTTTTCTATTCGATGGCTAATTTTCAAGTAGCTATTCCGTTGGTGCGTGCGAGATCATATTGTCAAAGTTAAGAAGGTTAAAGTCGTCCAAGAGGGTTCAGTGGGAAATTTAAAATCATCAATGAAATTATCCAAGAAAAATAACATGAACCCCTCGAATACGTAAGTGAAAACTTTTTATATGTACTAATTTTTTCTTAAATATCAGACTCCTTTTTATGTAAGGATTGAAGTTGGTAGCAGACAATGGATAGTCATAATTATCTATTTACTTGGATAGGTTTGTAGATAATACGAAGTTGTTGCAGTTTCGTTTTAAAAGTTTTTGACTTACGAAGTGACTTGTGGCTTGTTTTATAATTAATATTTCATTTCTAAAGTAAAATTTGACTTATCTCTGAGATATTATTATTTTGGGAAAGCTAAATTTATTATCTCTTATCATATTATCTCTTAATATTAAAGATATGTGCTCTCATTCCTTTAATATACAGTAACTCATTGCCAAAAAAATTAGCAGAAGCAGCAATAGAAATGCAATGATACTTGGCATAGTAATGAGGATGATGTTGCAAATTATATGATTTAAATATCAGAACAAATGGGCCGTTTATTCGGGCAAAACCCTATAGATCAATAGTTCCTTTAGTATTGCGTCACACCATCCCTAGCGTGGGTATATGCAGAGATACGACTTGGTATTGAGTCATAGAGATGTCTAATGATTTCATACATGTTCAATGAGGAGACCTGGCGGGCCAAGGAAGGGACAGCACGGACGCAGTCAAGGGAACCCGTGCTGTGGGCAGACACTATCTTTTTCAAAAATGGGCCGCTGTAGCCGCTCCATGAAGGGAAACATATGAGAACGATGACATGCGTGAACTTAACTTCTCTTCTGATAGACTGCCTAGATCTTCCAGTGCCTTTCCTGAGCGTGTTTCTTAACATTTCCACTGCTCCCAACATCATGCCACTGTACAATCGGAACGATCCAGACGGAACGACCATCCTCTCTCAAACTCTGTCAGTTGTTCAGAACTGCGTCGACTGCGTCGTCGAGTCATGCCGAAGAGACCTGCACTTCACAACCACAACTGAGGAGACCTGCACTTCACAACCATATTGATTATAAAGCATACAGCGGTCATATGACGACAGTTCAGATGACATCAGCCGTAGCGATAACGCTCCTAGTAGTTTTCTCAGTGGGCAATTGCAGCCAATTGCAATCACTGGCACATCTACCTGTGAGTTTTGTCCTTCCCGGATCATCCGTTTTAGATCCACTATTTTTTTTTGGCAATGAGTGCAGTTCACAATAAATTTCACAGATAACGATAAATGAATGTGGATATCAGCTTTAAAAACGGCTGATAATAGATTCAACTACATTCATATTACAAAAATGATCTAAATCTCAGAAATACCATTTTTATTGAAAATAAAATATTAATTTCTAACCCTTATCTTTTCACACATTTTACAAACAACAATACTATTGTTTTAAAAAGAAGATGGGGAAAAATTAGTTTCGTAAATGAAAATTAAGTGATTCCATTTTACAGGTCTCTTGGCGGCATTGGAGATAGAGGCGCCCAACGATTCACGATCATCGGAAAGAAGTTGAGGATGATTACTCTGACGCTCTTCCGCCTTTAGAAACTCGGTCCCCATTTTACAGAGAGTCTAGAGGAGAAACACATGGGGAAAAATAAACCACCCTCGCAAGGAATTAAAAAAAAATAAAACGGTTTGATATATTAAAACAGTTACTATTGCTGATTAACCGATTTGCTGCATTGCTTAGAGATCGATTGAAAATTCACTGGTAAATTCAACGTTGACGATTTAAAACTGTAAAATCCACCTCCACTACACATTCAAAATTTGCCTCTCCATCATCAAAATAAGTGGAGATCATTGACTGTGATTACTTTCACAACATAATTAATTATTCATGGAATTTTTCCGTCACCGTTACAAATCAGAAGAAACAAAGAATAGGCCTTAAATTGGCAAATTCTACTTAAATTAAATACAATTAGTGCACAAATCGAAATTGAATAATACTTTCATGTTTAGTAATCTCAACTTCAACGAGGATAATTGTAATGCACTTTTCGGAAAGAAAAAAAGAAATTGAAATTTCGACTTACTCGATATTCAGTGGGTATTAAATTTTGTCTTGCCATTGTAAGAGGATTAAAATAGAGTAATTATAAAAATCAATTTCGAAACATCTACTTTTGATCAATCAAAGAAAAATAAAAAGAAGACAATGAACTCACCCTCCCCACCGAAAAACATGAATTCTTTTCTGCAGAGATCTGGCCCCACATCTTTCAAAAGCCTATTATTTGGAGCTTAACCAGCTGTTGAAGATGGATGAATCACTTAATTTATTTCAATATATATTAATAAGTAATCGGGACAGAAATAAAGCAATAAACTTTTATTTTACAAGAATTGCTTGAATGATTCAGAATCTTACAGGTAGCTATTGGTGCAGGTTTTTTGAAGAAAATTCTTGATGCATAGAATCATTTGCTCTACTGTCGATTGAAATAGAGAAATTGCAAAGGGTTAGAATAGTTTTGAATGATTATTACAGCCAAAATCTATTCAAGTAGAGAAAATTGTGAGAAGAAATTCTATACTTTATTTCAGTAATGACTACATTATACAATCTTTCAAAAGATTTTTTTTTTTTTTTTAGTTTTTATTCAACAACTTTTGAAATGTTTTGAATTACTACTTTGTATTTTAACCTTGAAAACAGAGGAAACGTTTGGTGAAAGGATGTTAAATGAACCCAACTTCGATCATTGTCTCGTTAACAAATGATTTTCAAATTGCGATGATTTCATTCTTCGAACTTCTAATACTGAGTTAATTTTTGTTTTGTTTCAAAAATCATCAGACGCACAACACGGATTTCATACGTTTGTATTTAAAGGTCTTCGGTCAGGGCGACAGTGAAACATGAGTCTGATATGTCTGAATCTGGTTCGAATCCCGGAGCTGGCATGGATGTAACTTTCTTCTGCTATGTTTCGTCTGTTTCTGCTCATATAATGTTAGGTGCTTCCTACGGCATTGATTCCTTGGCTAAATAGCTGACAGTTCTCACCCCTTGTCAAGACCAAAAGGCAAAAAATGCCAAGATGAGGAAAAACAAACAAACAAAAAACGTAAAATTTTTCATTGAGCCCATTACTAATTGCTGAAAGTATTTATTTTTATTAATCTTATTACTTTTCATTTCAGCTAACAATGTTAAAAACATTAATACAAAGGACCAAACACACAAAAACAATAGAGATATAAATAATAAATAACTTCATTACATGTTGCGAAGGTACTCTTCCTTCGTCGTCTGAGGATATTAAATAAATAAATACATGAAAAGAAAAAAGAGGCTCGGAATTAAAATTTAAATTTAACAATAATTTTGGATAACAATAAATCACAACTTGCAAATGTAACATATAAATAATCTATCGTAAATTATATTGTAGCGCGTTCTTGATTGATACTTCAGTATTGTAACAGTGTTTAGACTTAATTAACAATGATTCGTGAAATTTACGTAAGTAACAATCCTTCTCAATCCCATAGGTGACCGGATTGTTTACCATTATATTGTGACCGGTATTTTTGTGATGTAATGCTGTTAAATATTGCAGGTTACTTTTCTCTATAGCTGTTTCGTGTTCTTTCATTCGTTTTTTACTTTACGTTTAGTCTCCCCAAAATACGTGCAATCAATATTGCCACCTTCACATTTGATACCATAGATATCTCCCATTTTATTGTCATTATTAATTTTATTAAATATTCTTATTAAATATGTGTTTTAAAGTATTATTAGCTTTGTGTGCCAATTTTATGTTTGCTTGATTTAAAATAGGATCAAGCATATGTTTAAGGTTAGCAATCATACGGAATAGAAACAAATTTCTTATTTTCTTTTGTACTAGGTTTTGAGAATTTACTTTTTTGCATGGTATTGCTAATTGTTTTATTAATAAAATCATTCTTTAAGAAGATACTATGATTGAGTTTAATTCATTGGATATAATATAAGGAATAATAAGTTATAATAATAACTGATTTGACAAATTTTAATAGCTCTGTTAACCGCCAAAGAAATTGCGTTTGCTTTATAAATCACCGGTCCTGCTGAATTGTAATTCATAGTAACATTTGCACTAACTTTCTTCCTATATACTGTGGTATTAAATTGACTCTTATGTCTAATTATTAGGACATCCAGAAAAGGAATTTTGTTGTTATAAAATTCACGATGGAATTAGAAAGTATCATTATCAATTTCATTGAAAGCAGATAAAATGTTGTGAATTTCATTCTTATTAACCAACAAAAAGATATCATCTACATATCTACAGATGAATGAGATATTCTTATTGATTAATTCCATTTTCCATAATTTAGATTCCAGAAAATGCATAACATACTCAGCAATTATGGCCGAGGATGGCAAGCCCATGAATACCCTCTTTTTTTGTTGATAATGCCCAAATCACACCATCATATTTTTCATCATTGTTTTCAATCGTT
>JAFIDM010000001.1:104875522-104892802 GCA_023159025.1 Thereuonema tuberculata
AGTGATGTGACTATCAAATATCAATGATGATCAACTTTTATTCTGTTTTCTGATTTTAATTTTTAGACTTAGTTGGTTCTATTTCTTATCATCATTACTCTGTCGTCACTACTTCATACTCTTGGAGATGTAACAGCTAGCATTTAATAAATTTCACACTGAGTTTCACATTGAATTTAGGAATTTCTATGATATTACTATTTCTCTGAGGGTTGAAATTATCTTGCTCTTATCGTCATATAACTCTATAGTGCTTTCAACGTAAAGAATGTTTTCACATCATAAAACCTCTGTTACTAATGTTGTAGTAAGAACTCGAAATGGCTCCTAAACTAGAAAGTACATCACCACTTTTCTGATACCGGTAGCGGTATCTCAAATGGTGACATCCGGATTAATTTATGAAGAACATATTACTTCGACATCAAGAGACCTACTGCTAAAAGATTTGTGTGACCTAAGAGAAAGGAAATATCAGCACCATGGAAACGCAGTCACGAGCTATTAGTTATATCCGGACAGGCATCGTCTTTCTCGAAATTGACGATATTGCGTGATGGAGAAAATACCTTTGGAAAATATATCATCTCACATTAACTGTCAGTTTGGGAAACCTCAATGCGGATCAAAGGAAATGGTTTAAGTAAATGATGCTATTCTATTACGTTGCTGTATTGCTACAAGTCTCAAAATACCAAACTTTATTTTCACGACAAATTTGTTTCCTAAAAGGTATTCAAAGCAAGTCCAACGTCGTTTGTTATTTCAACTACCATTTCCGAGACTAGGAAACACATATTCATATATCCTGATAATATTATTCATCTTCTTTATTCTCCAACTTCTTTATAACAATAATATTTCAAAAACCTAATCGGTTCTCTTTCTCAAGTTTACTAGAAGGAAAAGAAATACAACATCTCTTCTTCCGAAAATATTTCGGAATAATAACAAACATGAAATTTGAAGATTAAAACCTGTGTATCATAATCAAAGAATGTAAAACCTCTTTCTCCTCCTCTTTCTGCGGGCCCAACTTTCCGGGGTTGGTGGTTTCGTCCCAGTCAAGATAGTAGGATCCTAAATCCTCTTCCGCTGAAACTCTTGATTGAGTATTATTGCGTGTAAAGTCTGTGTATAATGTATGGTACACATATCATTATTGCAATTTATTATTACAAACATTATTGTAAATAAACAATTTTCTATATTTCAAAAATAAACAATTTTCTATATTTCAAAAATAAATAATTTTTTATATTTCAAAGATAAATTTTTCATATTTTAACTATATAAGATCTTCCATAATAAATGTTCAAATTCTCCAATATCACTGAAATATAGAAAATTGTTTATTTTTGAAATATGGAAAATTGTTTATTTACAATAATGTTTGTAATAATAAATTGTAATTATGTGTATCATGCATCATACAGAAGGTTTTACGTTCTTTGATTATGATACACAGGTTTAATCTTCAAATTTCATGTTTGTTATAATTCCAAGATATTTTCGGAAGAAGAGATGTTGTATTTCTTCTTCTAGTAAACTTCAGAAAGGGAACCGATTAGGTTCTTGAAATATTATTGTTATAAAGAAGTTGGAGAATAAAGAAGATGAATAATATTATCAGGATAACTGTATTATTTATTCAAGATGTTTTCACATATTCATATAGTTTCCTCTTAATTGTGTCAGAAATATTCTTCTACTCTATATAAGCATTTAGGCAGTATAGTACAGTTATACTGTAGAAAATTAATACGGAAATGAATGACATGGGCTTTCTTTGTGTTAAATTGTTAATTATTACCTTGAAAAAAAGATATGGCTAGAATCATATAGGCTTTTCATTAACAATATACTACTTACTTTTTACAAAATTCCTAAACTACTCTTCTTATCGGACATCGTAATTAAAATATTTTTGATATTTCTGCTCAGGTAAAAATTTCTGAACATTTAAAGAATTTCAGGTTTTTATTTACGAAAGAAATAAGAATTAATTTTTTTAGTCACTTTAATAGGTTAAACCTTCACATAGAGTATATATTTATTGTACTAAGTTTTTAAAAAGAGCAGCAACAGGCGCGCTTGCTCAATATGCGGATTTGGCTAGGGGTTTTACAGTTGGATGCCCTTCCTAACACTAACAGAGGGAAACCCAAAGATGCCATAGACGGCGAAAGAAGGGAAAGACGAAGGAGTAAACAACACAGGAAAGAAAGCAAACATCCATGTCCTCAACCGGGATTCGAACCCAGGTCCCGCCATAACGGCCACACGGCAGACCGCCGCCTGAGACTGCTGGACCGTGGCGGCACGGACTACTATAAAATGTTTGATTAGCATCAAAAATATACAGTGAAATTTGGAAGCTCCTTTTATAAATCAGAAATTGTTTCAGCAAATTTTTGTTCATTTACAACAATGTAAAGAATTTTATTAAATCTAAAATTTTTAGATAAGTTTTTCTTCCTAATTTGTCTACTTCCTACGACTGACTTCAGTTATGACACATCGATATTCGTTCAGGCGCTAAAATCTCATTTTTGATATTATTTTCCAAAGTAATTCCAATTAATCAAGTACTTCTGAATTTGATTTATTTGATCTCAGAAGGAGGTCAGTAATAGTTCGATAGAGGATAGGCGCTTTCATATTCTGACGTGTTCATAATTTCACTGTGGCTCCAAATTAAACGGTTCCAGGACGTTTAATCATCGCGGGGGCGTCGGAAAATCAATTAAGCTTCGATGAGCCATTGAATAGCTAATTCTCTCGTGTAACGGAACCCTTTCAATTAACCCCGAATTAACCCCGTGCCAATGGGAAGAGGGGGATCTTGAAACTAATGATGATTGGCGGAATTGCATGCAGGTGTTCAATTGTTCCCTTCTATGAAGATGCGACTGAATAAAGGGGGTGGATAATAAATTAAGCGTTTTACTAAATTAAGTGGTATCATCATGGGCCGTGACACTCCTTCAATGACCAAATGACTCCCTTATTAGAAAATGGCCTCGCTTTATTAACACCCACCAATTAGAAGTTGTTGAGACGACTGAAATCCACTCGGAATGGCCAAACGGCACCGTCTATACTTAATGTTCACACTTGAATTCAAGAAGTGTTAGGGAGTAGAGTTCACTGCCAGTCACTAAGATTTCAGTGGTACTAAAAAGAGTAGAAGAAAATGGAGGCTTCCCAACGACGGAGTCTGTCTTATTTATCTTAAAGTACGTAAAGATCAATAAAAGAACATCATAAAATAAAGTGTATTAAGATTAACTAAAAAAGAGACTGTATAGAAAAAAATTGATACTGTTTCAGATAAATATGCTTTGTTAAAAGGATTCATGGCAAAAAACAAGTTCGCATTTCATTAAACAATATAAGAAGTTCCTAAAGAACCTAAAGGCTACTTTCCTTAACTTGCTGCGGATTTTTTTTTCTTATTTTATTGAAAGTGACATAAATACAGAGGAAAAGTAGCACTTTTTAAATTATAATACAGTAAAACCTCGTTAAGTCGTCACTCCGTTTAAGTCGTCGTTTTCCTTTGGTCCCGACAAGGTCTCATAGACAATAATGTAAAATAACCCACCTTTACCCGTCACCAAATTTAACTCTCTTACGGATAATTTGTCACCCTCAAAAATGACCAAAAGCATCTTTCTTCTCCATTTTGCCTGCCATCATGTTGTCTTTTCAGCCCCGCCCCTTCACTTTAAGAAAGTCAAGCCTTTACGGGGACTTTCCGACCACGCCTGTCACTTCATTCCTTTCCTACCCCTTCGGAGGATTTGGGTTCTTGGAATCTCGCTACTAATCATTCAATGCACACTTCTCGCTGCGACTCTGTCGAGTGTAGACGTTGTAGACCACTACTGAGTGTGACTTCATTTCATAGCGAGTAAGCCCCGCTATAAGGTCTATTTTTTCTCTTGCAATTTCGTGATTGGATTAACATGCCAGGGAAACGAGCACTTACCTCGTTATCTTTAAAGAAAAAAAAGGATGTTTCGAAAACAGCCAAGAACACTGTATTCCCAGGACTACATTGAATGATATTCTTTCATCGAAACAAGTAATTGAAGAAGCTGATTGCAAAGACAAAAGAAAGAGAGTGAGAAAATCGAAGTTTGACGAGATCGAGGAGGTTTTAGTTCGATGGCTAAAACATGCCAGATCGCAAAATGTGCCGATTTTAGCCATGATTCTCAAAGAAAAAGCCATGGAAATTGCTAAGGAGTTGAACATTGAAGATTTCGGCGGCAGCAATGGTTGGCTGGAACGTTTCAAAGCTAGACATTGCCTTTCTTTAAAATGATTAAAATATAGTAACTACAAAAAGTGGTTTTTTTTTTTTTTATTTTCCACTCATTCATTTGCATGTATTGTTTTCTGAAAATCTTGTTTATCTCACCAAATCCTACAGCAATTCATGAAAATACTGTTTTTCAGTGTTTTTTTGTTTTATTTTTTCAAAAATTCCCACTCCGCCTAAGTCGTCACTCCGCTTAAGTCGTCAAAAATGTTTGATCACTTGAGTGACGACTTAACGAGGTTTTACTGTATCCGTAAACAGTAAAAACTCTCTACACTTTCTGAAAAATTTACTTAAATCTCTGCGCTACTTTCTTAAGTTGGGGTCATTCCATGCCAAATCAAGGGTCCAGGGTTTGAACCTTCAAGTCAGGGATTCCAATGATTTTTGATGTATAAGATGTACCTATTGAGTCTATGAAAACAGTTTTCATAGGCTTCTTATATACCAAACGTCTTTAGAATCCCTGACTAGAAGTGATGACAAATGTGATGATAAATGACCCAGTTATCTAAGTCAATTATAATCATGCAATAACCATAAACAAACGTAGAGTTGATAAGAGAATTAATGAATTAATAAGGGAACTAATATAAGAGAACTTTTGTTGGAAATCGACAGATATCCACTGTTTCCGTTCAATAGGATGCTTCAGTACAATTCAGTACACAGGATCAACAGCGCAGTAACAACAGGGCTTTCAGGGCATTCGCATTTGCAGATGATGTGGTGATTTGGGTAAGTACTCATGAAGAGGTTCAAGAAAAGCTGAATGTTTAGAATTGTCATTTTAAGGAGTTTGGCCTTAAAATCAGTCTAAAGAAAACAGTTGTTATGTCGGTGGGCAGGTCAGAGATCAGAAACAAATATCACTCTGGATGGACAGAGACTGGAACAAGTAGACCACTTTCAATATCTGGGTAGTGTCGTGACAGAAGATTGCCAATCTTGTGCTGAAATCACTAACAGAGTTCAAAAAGGAGCTGTGTTTTATCAACAAGTTAGAAGCCTCCTCTGGGACAGTCAGATCCCTATACAAGCCAAACGAACACTCTATCAGGCTTATTTCATACCAGTAACAACCTACGGCCTTGAAACTTGCACCATCACAGGCAGAGATTCAGGTAGACTGCAGGCTACAGAGATGAAATTCCTCCGAACTATGATACAGAAAACCAGGAGAGATAAGATCCGCAAAGAGAAGATTCGTCAAGAGATCCAAATAAGAGAATCTTTGGGTGAAACCGTGGCCAGTTCCAGAATAAGATGGTATGGCCATGAAATGAGAATGAATCCTTCCAGAGTAGCCAAAGAATGGCTGCTGAAAACTAGTCAAAAATGACAAAAGACCTAGAGGCCGACCTAGGAGAAGATGGTCCGATCAACTTAAACAAGATCTGGAAGATAGAGGAGTGGTTTGGAGCCAAGTTCAAAAGGAAGAGTGGTACCTGAGTCGTCATAGATGGAGAGCGCTCTTGCACCGCACCCGGGAAACTGGAGACGGTTGAATGATGATGATGATGATGAGGATGCTTCCTGAAGGGAAGGTTTTTGTCATTTTTTCGTGTTAATTTCTCGACAAGGACCTACACAAAAAAAAATTCCAAATTCAAAAGTTACATCTTCTCTTGTCAGGAAATGTTCAAGAATTTAGATTCAGCGGTTGAAAGCTAGTTGTGGACAAGTATGGACCTACAAATGTAGAGACATCACACTGCTTGATTGATTTTATGAATCTCATTTTACTTAGAAAAAGTAAGCTAAAAGTGGGAATAATAAGTAATACATTTTGTACTTATTATTCCTACTTATTTATATATTTTTAGAATTTTTATGTATTTTACACAAAATATATACTATTCTATGTATAAAATATTCTAGATTTTGGAGATATCAGTTACAATACACCAATATTTGTGTGATGTACATTCTGTTCACTGATACGATTTTTAGTAATATTCTATTTCCTAAACAAAATAAACATTTCCTAAACATTGAATTGTGAGTTATTTTTTTTTAAATGTAAATAATCTGTATTTACATAACGAACAAATATTGAAGTACAATCTATAGGCTAAATGCACTTCAATATTTTTAAATTTTCTAAGAAACTTGCTAACGTGGTTCTGACAAGTGGCTTTAAGGATAATCTCGTTTGTAGAAAAGAACTTCAATGTTAATATGAGTTTTAACAAAATTCTGACCCAAACTCTTTTTATAAGAAAGCTGATTTCTTTATTTTATTCAATATTTTTTTCAGGGTTGTTTAGGATAACTAAAAGCTTTTCCATGAAAGAAATTTTACAGAAAAATATCACTAATCATAAAATAATTTGGATACAAACGTAAGGCATGATGATTTATATTTAATAAAAAAAAGCAATAGTAATTCTGTTTGCATTTTTTTTTAAGTTAATGGATTATCAATTGAATTAATTTCAACAAGCATTTACATACTACAGTGATACAGCAAAACGAAGAAGCAATTAGCCACCACAATTGGAATGAGGGCGTTTCGAACGATAGATGAATATCATTTTGGAAATGTGAAGTTTAATATAATATTGGTAAAACATTACAGATAATGATATTATATGCTAATAGACAGAAATAGCAACTGTTTCCCTTTTTAAACAATATACGGATAATAAATATGAAGATTAATGTAAAATGAAATGTTCAGTGAGCCGTTACAAAGCTGTCACGAAGTTCACTTAAATACAGCATTTCGGGAATTTTCTGTCGTTTCTGGGTTTGTTTTTCATGACCTCGATTTGCTGTAGGAATAAGAAAAATACATCGTAGTCTTGCGGGAGATGGTTCTCTAACTGTCATTGTCATCTTATTCGCTTTGATTGGTTAAAAGCCTCGTTGGCGTCTCGTGGGAAACCCAATATACGAAGGCAGGTATCTCCGCAAATCGAAGGCGACATTGTCTTCAACGAGAGACATAACCCACACACGACAGCATAAGATGGAACGTTCGAATCACCACTAACCAAAGTCACTCAATTATCTAATTGTGGATAAAGATAGCAAGTGGCTGTTTGGCTTTCATTGGAGTGCTTCTATTACAATTGAGTTTCACAGACCCAGGACAGCACTTCGAACGAATCCCAGTATATGGTTGTTAGAAATTGCCTTTTCGTTAGGTCATAAGATTTTTTTTTTTAATAATTATAAGTTTCATGATTATTAAAATTAAAAAAAAAAAGTTTACGAATTGAAATGACAAAAATAACTATTTATTATTTCTGTACTATTCGAACATTTTTGAAGCACATTATTATATAAAAATTGAATTTCCAAAGTTAACTAGGATTGAAAGAGAGAAAATAATTGATAGTTCTTGCTGGTTTGAAAATCTAACAACATAACTTCTTACGATAAATGATATCCAGAATTTTTATAGGAATAGTTTTTCCCCAACCGTTCAAAATGATGGGATAGTAATAGAAAGTCACAAAATGGAACTCTAACGAAATTATTATTTAAAGCTAGCTTGAGAAATAAAAAAAAAAATCAGAAATTATAGAAACAATGTAACGCAAGAAATTGCTAAACCAAAGCTTAAATGCAAAGTTCTTGACCATCCACAAGAGCAATGCCATAGAATGATATATATAAAATCCCAAAACTATCATTCTGTTGGGATTTTATATGTATTTTTGGAAAAGCACGAGAAATTTAAAAAATCAATTAAATTGATAGATAACAAAAACACTTACGATAACACGTTTTATAGAAATAAAAGATTAACTATAACAATACTTCAGCAGAAATTATTAAAAAAAAAGACAAATAATAACATAATTATTCAATTTTTATCCATAGCTGCCACTAAGTCCCAATTTGGTAACAGATGAGGATACAACGAGATTTTTAACCCTAAAATTTGATCCAATTTGGATCAAAATCAACACCAAATTGAGACTGAGGGAGATTATTTCACTTCCTAGATTTCGTAATTTATTAATTTACCTTGCATAAATTTACTTAACTTAAAGTTAGGTTTTTAAAACTTATTTCGTAACAATTTTTACAAAATTTGATAAAGAGTATTTCAAATGTTACGGTAAAGTCTGTTATATCAATTGGAAGTTATGATTATTGGAAGTTATGAAAGTTAGAAAATTATAGGTTTGGATTTAGAATATCTTGAAGGTTTGTTTGAATAGCAAAGTCCACTTCTGAACAATTCATTAATTTGTTTATTAATTGATTGACAAAAATCAAGATATTTTGAAATTCTATGTTCTCTAACGAGCGCTTTTAATTTCAGAAAATAACAGAAGAACGCATTCTTCGCTGTCTTTTGTTTTATTGTTCTAACTTGTTAGGATGTTGTAAACGATTCTTCAAGTAAAGAAAGACCACAACTTCGATGTTATTGTTAGTAAATCTTTAGGGAATTCAATGAATTAATTCGTTCTTATCTATTGTTTTCCAATATCCTCAAACTAATGAACTTCCAATCTTTCTTTCTTCTGCTGAACGATAACGAAAATAAAGCACGACAAATAAACAAACAAAAAATGAAATTGAGTCTAGGGAAAAAAAAAATACCAATCAACTTAAAAGCATCAAACATTATAAAAGAAGAACGAATAAACCAAAAAGTTGCTATTTCACGAATTGAGCTAAAAGAGAATGTTCTTACAATTTCGATTAAAAGAACAAAAAAGAAACCAAAGTAAATAAATAGGAGGTATTAGGATTGTTGTGAGAATATTGCTATTACAATCCGGAATCGTTTCTCAATCGCAGTTAGGAAAACTATATCTGCCTTGTGCACCCAATTAAAGTTGGCAGGCAACAGAAATTTGGACTTAGAATTCATATCGGAAAGATTCATATGGAATTCAAAATGACATCTTTCTGACATGAATCTTTAGTCTAAATTCCTATTGCCTGCCAACTTACTTTCTGCATAGTTGGTTATTCTAAATGTTATAACTAGCATCAAGTTAAGATACTTTATAAAATGTATCTTACAAATGTTGTAAAGTTTTTGACTTTTTTTATACTTTTTTTAAAAATAGTTTCAAGAACTAGACGCAACTTCGCAATGCATTTACTTATTTGAAGTTCAGCAAAATATTTACAATATGCAGATCTTTTCGAAAATTAGTTTTTTTATTAATGGTAATAAGTCTTTCATTGAACAAAAGTTGATTATAACTATGCGACATTTCAAGCTTCAGTCAGTGAATGATGAATGGTAAGAGAGATAATAATGACTGTCTAATACCGAGTTTGCTTTTGACTTGAGAAATGGTTTCTTCAATGAAAAGGAATGTGAATTAGACCAGTGGTCAACTGTTTTTACCCAACAGTCACATCTATCATCTTGCGGAGTCCTCGAATTCACTTCTTGACGCGCGAAATATAATAACCATCATCCCTAAAAAGACGACTTTTATCAGTAGATGTATGGACTAAAGTCATGTTTCTTGCAGCCTCCTTTACACAAAAAGTGGTCTAACTAATCTTACTTCAAACAGTTAAAAACATATGTTATTTGGGCACCAAGCAAGCAGGCCAGTCAAGTTGAATTTTGCAGAAAAAAAATATTAAACAGATCTTAACAAACGTATCTTAATAAAAACAACATAAATTCAAAAATTTCTACCAACTTTGTAACTTTCTTTTTAAATTTAATCATTCGAAGGCACATTCGTGAATGATAGAAAATCATTTGCCGAAACAATTTTTAAAAAAAAAAACTAAAAAATTTTTTGGGAATTACATTTTATTATAATAGGGAAATTTATTAGCAAAAAAAAAAATATAGATGATTACCTGTAATAGTAATGTTATTGCTATCATATGATGATAACTGACTTTCATCTTTGCGTATGAAAAATATTTGCATTTAATAATTTATTATTCTCCTCTATCCTGCATTTCATTTAAATGAATATTTGTGACTTCCTTCCAACAAAGGAGAGAGTTCAAAGAAGAAAGGAAACATTAGGAAGTTTTTGAAGTTATTTAAAAGATATTGCCTCTTATAATTGAAGTTTATTAGAAACTGTTTTTAACTTCCTGTGAGTTTAAAAATCTCTTATGTTCAAAACTGTATTTTCTTTCGGAAGAGAGGAATGGAATTAGGTTCGACAAATTATTTTTGTAAATTCGAGAACGAGGTTTACTGCTGTTTCAGTTTATCTGTTTTGTTTTGTTTTGTTTTTAAACAGCAATCGAAAGGGGGGGGGGGAAATAGTTGGATATTCTTCTTGTAGATTTTATTTTCGAAATTACTAATTATTCATAACAACAAAATTCACAATCGAGATGCTAGTGTCGCGCAGTGGGGGAAACCACTGAAACTGGAAAATTGCTTTCTACAAAATTGAACAACTATCTCGAAACATCAGCTCATTCAGCAGAAGGGGAGAATGATTCTACTAGTAGCTGGAAACGATCTTCGTAATTTCTTCTGATAGCTCACAGTCGAACAAAATACATGACAGTGTAAATAAAGAAAACGTATTGTCTGGCGATTGACTTGACCTGATAAATGAACTTACGCTACACAAGACATTAGTAAAAAAGAAGGCATCCTAAATACGATTGTCAGCACTTTCAGACTTTGCCTCCTTACAGCTGGAATTCCAGTCCCCTTCAATATGGTCCCGTTTCAGAGGGTTGACTCTGGAGATAAAATTTGCAAGATCTATTCAACAGTCCTTGTGATACATAGAGCTATGTTTATGGAACTGGTATTTCGTTAGTTGTGCTCACTGATAGTTGCTCAAAACTCCATGAGAAGAACATGCATGCTACTTAATTGTCTGTAGCAAATCATTAAAATTCTTTTACAATCATGACTCCAGAATCGAAAACGAATATTACTGCAATTTAAAATAAACCGCTTTCAATATTCAGAAAGTTTACTTCGACAAAGATTACATTTTGGAACTTTCAGGAATGACGAATGACTATCCAGTTATTATGTTACTGTAGTCTATGTTGTCATATTCAATGCTTTAAGTACCTTGAAAAGAAAGATATTTCTCTTTCAGAAAACTTAGAATAAGGTGATCTTAATATTCAAAGACCTATTTGACTCTTTTTTTCAGTTCTATATTTCCAATGCTGCGAGAGAAAATTTAGAGAAAATTTAACAATCCAAATATTATCCACGACGACTCTTCTTCGAATATAAATGGAAAAATGAGAAAGGAGGGGGAGGGAACAAACCACTAAGCCTTGCCAATAGAAAAGTACGGGACAGAGAATCCGCGCACGCAGGAAAAAAAAGAAAAGAAAACTGTTTAGAATGATGGCCGCCAAATCTTATTCTCCCCACCACCTCCTACCACAATTCAGGAATGATGGTGTCATTAATCACAAGGTTTTGACTTATGGTGGGACTGTTAATAACCTCAGAGGAGAAGATAAATCCTGCTTAATTGTCCGTGACGAGGTGAGGTTGGGCCTTTTTTCTCTTGGCCGATCTCGCGACACAATTGGTCCACAACACCTATGACAAATCCATCATCTTAAATCACAGAGATTAAATTCGTCGTAGAGGAGAAGCAACACGATTGGGCCCGACTGGTCGAGGCTGTGGTCACGAGATAATTTCTGAAGATCATTTTCAGGAAGTTGATTTAGTTTGTGATCGTCGTCACCGACGTAACCCGAGACGACGATGTCTCTCCCCCTATTCTTAAAACACTTGGCGTAGCCAATCAGCGAGAAGCTGGGTCTTTGTTTCTGATAAAAATTACCAAGTAATCACTTGTCCCTCCTCAAATATCAGCGACTTCTAATAATTTCGCTATCAGTAATAAATCACTTAGAAAGTGTAGCAAAACAATACTGTTTAAGATTCCGATTCACAAATGGTGG
The DNA here is from genome assembly GCA_023159025.1 of Thereuonema tuberculata. NCBI lineage: Eukaryota > Metazoa > Arthropoda > Chilopoda > Scutigeromorpha > Scutigeridae > Thereuonema > Thereuonema tuberculata. Next base: position 104,887,713 of record JAFIDM010000001.1, read on the forward strand.
TTTCGGAAAAAACCTGAAAAGGAATTTCAAATGAGAATTGTTAGCAATACTGGTATCTTAAGCAGAAGGAATGCTGATTGGCAGCATCTTGCACGATTTACGTGTCTGCAGGAATGATAATGGAGCGCGGATCAAAAGTTCTCGTCTAAATTTTTAATTAACTAAATTCCTCTTAGGATTTTGAAGAATTTTGTTTTATTATTTAATAAATAAAATAATGTTAATTTTTAAAATAAAAAATATAACGTGCCTGTTATGAAATAAACAACAAACCAAGAAGGAACCAAGGTAAGATAAAGATTTTGCCTCTGAGGGAGTGTGAGACGGTCGTTTCGTCCTTTTTACGGATTATCAGCCACACAAACCCTTTGTTGAAAGCTCAGGTGTTAATTTTTGTTAATGTTCTATTTTCACAAAGCTATTTTGATTAGCTAAGAAGTGTTTTTTAAAACAGCGCTTCTTACAAGAATTATTTATCTACTCATTAGAAAAACTCCTCTTCCTATATTTAGATTTTCTGTATTCGATTAATCTAAGCGGATCTTTCGCCGTGGCTGGGAATCTGTTAATTGTTCAAAGCCTCAGAGTGCACACAGTAGTTTGAATCAACACTATCCCTCCAAAGGAAATTGCAGGAAATATTAGTTTTATAAACGATAAAATAACATTTATATCAACAATATCAGTAATTATGAGGTTAATTGTTTATAGTTTTTTAGACAACTTTCCGAAACCAAAATACATAGAAAGAGGAAATTAAATATGAATGAAAAAAATAGAAAGAAAGATATAAAAAAACTCACTCTGTTTGAAAGATCAAATTTAGGTGAAAACTAAGGATCTGAAAATACCCCATATACCATTTACAGAAGAAGATATCTAATTAAAGTGAGTCAATTACAGAAGATAGTTGTGTTCATTTATGGGAAAAGTAATGAAGTGGAAAATTATTTGTCTGTCTTCAGTTCCATTATTTCTCCATCTCTCTTTCTGTATTTCTAGCCATAAAAGTCAACTTTTTCTACGAAGTTGCCAAAAGCAATTGATTGAAAACAGCCATAATGCAATCATCATTATAGATTTCTGATTGGTGCAAACAATATTGTTTCTCTAATGGTTTTGTTTGATTTTATCCATTGAACACAGGTGAATTGATTTTCGATGGGTGGTCGTCTTTTTTTCCCTTTTCAGAAATACAATAAATCGTATAAGAGGTAAGGTTTTTGGATTAGGTCCAAGAGATCTCTTCAAGGAGGGGAAGAGAAAGAGGGAGAGTTGTGTGAAGGAGAGGGATAAAAAGAAAAGCAGAAACAGCTACCGGAAGAACAAATAATTTTTCTGCTCACTCGAGTTCCGGAAACCTGCCAGTAAAAGAAAAAAAATCATCCAAAAATCAGGGACCCAGGGAAATGAAACTTTAACATTTATTGTTAGTGATAATAATAATAGTAAGCGGTTTGATGTTAAAATTGTTGTCAGACAGAAAAAGAACTTTTTAACTTTCTGTTATTTTTTTTTGACATTTTTTAAAATTGTTTTAAATGAGACATAAAAAAAAAAATATTTGAGCAACATTTGGAAATGCTAAAACAGAAAATTTAACTATTCAATCTTCAGGCAAAATGAAGGAAAACTTTGGAAAATGAAGGATAATGAACAATTGACAATGAATGTAAAAATGTCTTGAACAAGAAAAGCCCTGAGCTAATTTATAAAAATAGATTTAATTTAGCAGTAACTCATGGTGATTTCATTTTATTAGATTGGTCTTCAATGTTTAAGTATTCTAGACCATCAATGAAATAAAGAACAATTTTCATTTCTGATCTGATTCCCTTAAAAATCATTAAACAACGAATTCCATTCTAAAACTATCTATATAGGAAAAAAACCCGAAATCTAAGATTCTGTTTATTACTCATTTCCTAACTCAGAATTCCGTTTATAAGACAAAATAAGTTATTATTTCTTTGAAAACTATTTTTTTCTTGAAGTTATCTGAATTTGACGACATATAACACTTCACTATTTTTTTTAATTTAAATAAACAATTCCAAAAGTCATTCACTAAATCTATTAAGATGTTACTGAGCTTACTCAGTACTACTAAGTACTAACTACTTAATATCTCTTCATAGTTTAAAGAACTGAAGAATAAGAAGCTAGGTTATTATGTTTAAAACTATTGGTTATTCGCAATGAAAATGTACATCATCGATTTAAGTTAACTATTCATTTACATGCACCACAATCTTCTGTAAAACTTAAACATTCCTTTATTTTTACAGAAGATTGTGATATATGTATTTGATATTTCAGTTGGTATTAACTATTCATTATACAAGAAAAATTCATGCCACCATAAAGATCGTTGCGCAATTAACTGCCCTATCAACTTTTAAGAATATTTTAGAAGTAATTGACGAACTTCCAAAAAAGAATTTTAATTTGCATCTTACTTTAAGCCTTGTTCGGCCAATTTATGGACCGCCTGCAATCATTATGTAAAGGATAGTTTGTAAATCAGCAAAGAAATGTTGATGGTCAATCTTTTTCTTCTCCTGGTGATTTGAGGAGAAAACTTTTTTATTTTAATAATTACTAAACAAATCCCGAAAAAAAAAAAAAACAAAGCTTAAACACTTACTGTATCGAGTAGTAATTTATTGAGTGAACTAAATTGGCTCAACAACTATTGAAAGCAGTAATTTGATGTCATTGAGAAATAGCGCAATAAAACTATACAATTCTTGTTATCAAACTCAGTCAAGAATGGTTAGAATTTATTTTGGCTACAAAAAAAATTCTGTTACAACCCATAAAGAGACAAAAGATATTAAATAGTAGCAACTAATAAATCTATCTTATTTTATTATTAGATCATTACATTGTAGATAGGTCTTAGGTTATCTTTTTTTATAAAAAAATATAAAACTGCAATTATAAAATTTCTAAATAAAAAAAAAAATACATCGAGTACCATTTTGTAGTCGAAAAAATCAAATGCAATTGAATATACCATTTATGTATACCTAAAAGTTCTTACCTGATCTTAAGAGAGTTCTTATATGTTCTTACGTTTTATGAGCAACTTCCAGAATCAGTGTTGGTCATAAAAAAAGCTCGCAAAACACAGAAACCTTTAGTTAACAGTTCAGTAGAAACAGAAGATGGCTGTATGGACGAACTGATAATAATGTCATAAATATTCAATAATAAAGTTCTTTTGTTAAGAAATCTGTTTTCAAAAGTTTTAATTAATATTGTAATTATTATAATTAAAATAACATTTTCTCTGAAGTTTCTTGCAGTCTGGGAACTGAGATTAAGAAATTACAATTCTTTAAATTAGTGTTATGTTCTTTTGCTCATTCAGGGCCACAGACTACGGTTTCATTTGAATATTAATACCTTATATAATCGGACAGTTTGTAGACTGAGATAATCTCCAGATACTCAGTTTACCATTATTTTTAATTTTTATTATGATTTTAATACAAAAATATGTATTCATTAGGAAATAAAAAAATAATTAAAGGTTTATTAATAATAACAAAAATAAAATTGGCAGAGCCGGTGTGATCGTGCGGTCTCAGGCGTCGGTCTGCCGTGCGACCTGTGTGCCGGTACCCGGGTTCAAATCGCGGTCGAGAGCCTGGATGTTTCATCTTTCTTCTTCTGTGTTTCGTCCGTTTCTCCCCTGGGACTTACTATCTCAGGGTTATTTCTGGACGGGATGTGAATCTCGTCCCATTATGAAATTTCCTAGCCTCACCCTGACGTTGTCAGGTAGGGCTAGCCCGTGGTCCATAGTTGGCCAAAGTTGATGAAAGGAAGGAAAAACAAAATTAGTTGTTTTCATTCAGATAATTTGACCTTACAGAAACAAATACGATGAAACATGATTTGAAAATTGGATTTCAATATATATATATATCGAAAGGCCAAACTCGAATGATGCATAATTTCGAGTTTAGCGATGCAAAGATTTCAAATAAATCATTTGCAATTTTGAAATTTAGAAAATTTAGAATATATTTATATATATATATATATTTTTTTTTTTTTTTTTATGTTGTGTGTAAAGTAAATAATTATTCTTTGTATGTATGTATGTTGAAGGAATAATTTTGCTAAGTATGTGTGTATTTGAAAGGAATAATTTTTTCTCAGTATGTATTTCTTTAAACAGATATATAAAAAAACAAAAAATATATTAAAAAAAAGTATACAATTTCAAAGAAAATAAAAAAGAATATAAAAAATTTAAAAAAACTTAAAAAAAGAATATATATAATAAAAGGAGCAATTTTCTTTAAATAACGCGCTATAATTACTTCTAAATTTTAGTTTAGTTTCACAAATTTAACACCAGATGCCGCTGATGAAGTGAGAAAATCAGATCTCACAGAAACAGCTTTCTGAAATTTGTATTGGGTTTTTTTAAATTTCAGATAGCTGTCCGGCTTAGCTATATATATATATATATATATATATGTATATACATCGTTCTCGATTATTTACTCTATACTTAATTATTCGTAATATTTAAAATTTTATCGAATCTGGTGAAAAATAAAATGCAATATTCTTTTTTTTTAGTTTGACTCACCCATTGAATCTTAACAAATCATTGAGAAATCAAGTTAAAAAATAAAAGTAAAAAATGAGAGATAAAGAAAAATGAGAGGTACTGGATGGAAGAAAAAAAAATCGAAGTTGATCCAAACAAATAGAATATCGAATATTAAGTCCAAAGCAAAACGATCAAAAAAAAATGGAAATAAGAAGCAAAAACAAATCTTATGATTCCTGAAAGGGAATCATGAAGGGACTTATGATTTCCGAAAGGGCACAAGAATAAGATAAATGATTTAAGAAATAAAAGTAAGACTCGTTCGCAACAACATTCATATCAGCCTGGAAAAGGCTTCATTCTGTTAGAAGTGATTTCGAAGTAGGCAAAATCCAAAAAAAAAAAAAAAAAAAAAGGTAACAAACGAAGGCACAACGCAAGAAAAGAAGGAATTCGCACCCTGAGCTGTCACCGGGAAGAGACTGGGACGGACCGTTTCGTCCTTTTTAGGACG
>JAFIDM010000001.1:104903444-104952651 GCA_023159025.1 Thereuonema tuberculata
TAAATAAATCATCTCTTCAACGACAGAAATATATATTTTATATGTATATACCTTTATTGCTTCTTCATTATTTACAATATTTCGATCAGCCAAAATTTGCCGATCTTCTTCATGTTACGAAACAACAAAGCCCAAAAAAGTATCAATACAACATAGTAAGATATAACATATCTTTACAGGATGAAAAGGAAAGGTTTGTAATAGAGGCACTTGTAGTAAAGGGTTTTGTTTGGATAAATAAAGATAAAGGGGTGAAAATAATTGAATATTCGATAAGTTTGCTTAAACAAGGATAACGTAAAATCAAAAAATTCTTTTAACAATGATACTAGAATGGTGTTTTGTTATAATAATTTGGGTGTGTTATGTAGGATATGCTACTTTCTGATGTCTTATTTATTGGCTATTCTGTTGAATGTCTTATTATATTGTATTGATATTTTATTGAGATATTTGAATACATTAACTGATTCTGTGAGAAGGATTGGAGTTTCAGCCTTCTTCAAGGCAAAGATTGGCTCATCGAAATATTATCACTAACGATGAAGTAGTTACATGAAATTTTATATAAAGTTTATATTTATTTGTATTTTACTTCTTATAATCTTGGAAAGATTATAAGTTCGTAGATACCAGACATCTTTACCTAAGTTAGTCCTAAATACCCGTTAAATATGTGTTATTGTGAATTGGTTACTTGCACTAACTTTATACTAATTCATTTCAGTGGAAAAATGTTAAAAACGAATTCTGGTTGTTTCTCGATATCACTAGAACCAGCAGCGGTTCCTTTGAGATATTGCCAAAATTCGTGTAAAGATTTCTTTTATTGGTGATTCTGAAGAGAAATCGATGGTTAGGAATCAAAGAGAGATTTGTGAACATCAAAAACGTCTGAGTCTTCCCGCGCACAGCCCATGGAGGATTTCTCTCCTGAGAGACCTGCTATCGATCGTTGCCACCTGGTTAGTTTCTCTTACCATTTAGTTTTTCCACTCGGGACAGGCTTAATTTTCTTTTTTCTTTATGATCCCACTTCTCATAACTTTTGCTATGAATAATAATTATTTAATAATTGTAAGAAACTTTTTTAGTTATGTTTTTCAATAGTATCTGACGTCTACATTAATCCCATGTTCAACAGAAGAATATAATTATAAAAGAACAAGAGTTTTATTGAAGTCACCATTTATACAGGTATCCAATTAGAATAGAGGTGAAGAGAAACCAAAATTTCTTAAAATCGATTCTTGCGAATATGTTGTGTTTTTCTGTATTTTTGTGTGTTGTGTAACATTTTAAATAAAAGAAAGATGGTTTTTAGTTATCTTGTCAAAGATATCTCGTTTCTTCAACTACCCCCAACCTGCTATACAGGGTGACCGGGAAGTTTCCGTACCGCCTATTATGTTATTATTATATTAAGGGTAACGGGAACATCTCCCTGTACAAATTCATTCAGAGAAATGAGAATCTCGTATGATAAGGAAGTTTTCATTAAATCAATTCTTTCTTTCAGTTCGAAAACAAAATGTACTAACTATATATTTATGTCACCTTGTTTTATTCAGCTATGAAACAATTATCTTCATTTGTTGTGGTAATTATAATAATCCCATTAATTCTATCTAGGATTAACAATCTAATCCAGTAGTTAGATTGATTTCTGTGGATTATTTACCAACAGAGCTTTTAATCACAATTAATTTCATGTAGCTCTCTTACAACACGATACATGTGATTATTGTATCAAGAAATTACGTAGATATAGTCATTTCTGAAGACTTTTATTTTACATCCATTTGCATGAGTACATCTTCAATTTAACTGAAGGCTCTTCAGAGATATAAAAATTAAGGGTTTAGCAGCAAAGAAAAGCAAGTGCAGGAAGTATATTCTTTTGAGAATCCATCATTAATAGTTCTCATAACACTTAGATACCAAGTTCAACAAAAACTAGTTAAAGAACAGCACAAGTGTTAAGAGAAACGATAACTATGTAATTTCATACTTAATTTTTCACGAATTACTTCTGTTAGTTAAGAATTTTATTTGTTGTTTTTACTCTCTTTATGTGTAACTCCCCAATTTTCACGTCTTAACTCAATATTTGCGAAATAACAACTAACTTAATAAATCAGTTGTTAATAGAATCCTTTCTCTTACTTGTAAATGGAGGAAGAAATGAACAGCTTCAAATAGCATTTCATAGCTGTGATTCTAGTTGCGTTAAGAAAATGAAAGAAAATTGAACTTCTAAATTCGGTGAATGGGCCTACAGTTCATTTTGATGAAAAATATCAAAAATAAAAACGGAATTACGAAAATAACTTAAAAAATATTGATTTCATTTTTTCTTACAGTCATTAACCTTTCTTTGAGACTGGCAAGCGGAATATTGTTCAACCATTACAAAGCATCTGATTTTGTCGTCTACACAATCATTTTTTTTCTATAAAAAAAATCGTCCCTGGAAAACAAAGGGAATAAAAGAATAATGGAGCTTGCAACTTGTATTAAACAATTTAAAATGGCATTTTGTTCTTTGTGTTTCACTAATACTGAAGAAAGAATATTAGACAAGAAAGTTTTTACTAACCTATATAACAGTATAACTCGCTTGCAAACGAACGAGATGGAAATCTAGAGATTTGTCTTTGCTTATTTCTTCTTTGGACATGCTGGCTCACTGAACAGGAATAAACTGAAATCTTGGTTTAATTCCCATTAGAGCTCACAAACTTTTCTTAGACGTTTTTTTCTTTCAGACAGACCCTCGAGTTCATCCAATCTTCTGTTCCAATGTTCTAAATGAGTGAACGTTCGATCTTTTCCTAGTCCTGATTTGCCATTGAAACTACAGAGCTGTTTATGGATCATTCGAACTACGTACCAATAGTTATCGTAATTATATATTCTTATAAAATACATATACAATAAACCTATATATATAATACAGTATATTACAAACATGCAGTATAAACATGCTTATGTATATATTGAAAACGTATTGAAAAGGCGACTGCAAACCTTTTATTTCTTTTATATATTTCTTTTACCAATTCACCTAAAATTCTGGAAATTGAAATAAGAATTTGTGAAGCATTTGGGATGTATATTTTCTTGTTTCTAATTTTCAAAATATTCTATAATTAATTAAATTAATATTCAAAAACAATCGTTTTCGAGGTATTATTTGCTATTTTCAACTTAAAAAAACTTTACGAAAACCTGAAATGAAAAAAATTCGTAAAATAATAACTTTTATTTAAAATATTTATTATTAGTCCAATAGTTATTTTGTAAAAAATAAAAACTGTGTTTTTAAATTGTTTGAGATTATTTTTCTTTTACGTGTTATCAAATAATCATAATGAAAAACATTTTCTTTAATGATTTTCTAAATATCATGCAAATTCATTTCCAAAAATAAATTTATTTTGAGGCATATTTTTATAGAAATATATTTTTGTTAATTCTATTAAAATCTAGTGATCTAATGATTTACTAATGCTGTTCACTGTGGAAATCTCATGTGCTTGGCGACAACAAGCCTATGTGACTACTCTTTCCGAAGTATAGTATTCTTTGCAAAGTATAGCTATTCTGCGGTCATAAAGGCATGCAAGAAACGTGGATTTGACATGTAAGAAACGTCAAAAAATGGAATCTATTATTTGGTAAAAAACAAAGGATATGCGAGAATGGGACTAAGTTTAGAAGGTAAAAACTCGCCTTTCCACGGCCTGCTACCAGTCGAACTCCAGACGTGATTAGGGAAGTGAAATTCCTTGTTGCGGGAAACAATCCGGCAATCCATAGTGTTATTGCAATATCTTTAACAACTGTAAACACTATAATGAACTGGGATATGAATTAAAAAAAAGTCATAAGAACCGATTTCATAAGTTGCTACTCGACATTACAGAGCGCTGAATAAACAGTAGAAAACTGTATAAGCGCCGATTATCAGATGAAAATGGAAATTCATAGTTACATTAGATGAAGGATACATCTACCTTAATGACTGCAACAAACCCCGAGCAATTTACTACCGTCATTGGAACGACAAATGTTTTCAAAGATGGTAGCTATACAGAACGCTAAAAACATTTTCGAATTCATTCGTGATCATCGCAGGATACAGCTACACCGTAAAAGAGCAAGTTAAACATTCGTCATGTTGCACAAAATGCAAAGGTCAGCTCCCACCACTATCAAACTAATGTTCTGGATTCGAAATGAGATTCCCAAGTCTGATAAAGACACAAAAAAGGTATGGCTCCATCAAGATAAAGTTTCCAGTCACACCTCTGCTTCAGCCCAGTAGTTTCTAGATAGAATAGAGCAGGAACGAGGTATACACACAGTACCTTTCAATGACATTCCTGTGAAGTCATCTGATGCTGCTAAAATGGATTTTTGTTGAGTTTCAACTCCTAAAACGAGCATTAGGGAACAGGAGTGTTCGTAAGTTAGATGGTCTCTGGAAAGCTTGTTAGGAGGAATGAACAAAAATCAATATGACGGTAATCCGTAACAGCCTGCTTCATCATCGGTGTGGACATGGATTTCTGCAGCAATCACTAAAATTAATTTCCAGAGAACCGGAACAATCCTCCATAAAAACGAAAAACATATTATTTGTTAATCGATGTCAATAAATTTGTGCTTCTATATCCAAATGTATTTAATCTTTATAGAGATCATCAACTACAACAGTTTTAATTAATTCAATATTAGCTTCAGTAGATCACTTGTCTACCGTCTGATTATGGGATCAACCGATTGATATTGCATCAAAATGGACGAGGTCTTCCTAAAGAACACGTAGTTCAAACGAAAATTTATTTTTTTATGAAAAGTTTTCTTTACAGTTTCGTCGTCATAAAACTTTCCTTAATTGTTTTCAAAGATTTGACATAAAAAGCAGCTTTGAAGTCGTGGAAATGATTATTTAATCAACAAAACTCGTGACAAAGTAATTAATCATCATTTAAAAAAATCCCAAGACGTCAGAAGCGACTTAGTAAATGCAATTAAAGAAACGGTATTGTTTAAACACCCTCGCAAATGGAGCGTTTATTAGTAACGATCGTCGTTTTATAGCTGCAATATCTGTTGTCTCATTTTATGCAATACATTTGACTAACGAAGAGCAAATGGAAATTAGAAATCGGCTTCGTGCTAATTTGGGAAACACAGAAGAGCACTCATTGCCAAAGAAACTCGCTCTCTTTGCTTTGATTAACAATTCCTTCTTTAGCAATCCATGAATACTCTGATAAAATCGTTCTAGTTGGAAGCTTTGTTAGTGAATTTTGAAAGCTTCTATTCTATCTAAAATTCATGCAATGAAAGCCAAGAAGTTAAGTCGATTGCAGAAACAATTTTTCATTAAATTTAAATCAGTGTGAAAGCTATCTTTTCGTAATATAAAATTACTAGACGGGTACTGTCGCTTCGCTCCGGAACCCTTGCATGTACAGCATTAAAAAAAAAAAAAAAAAAAAAAAAAAAAAAAACCCTTTATTTATTTAGCAAATTAATATGGAGATCGGAGAATATACGACTTCCCAGCTCGTTGTGGGCTTCTCCGCTTAACTCAGTTCTATTGCGCGTTGGCACTCACACGGGGTTCCCGCAAAAACACTTCATTTTTGCATGTATCTTGCAAACGCAGAAACGTTTGTTAATGACTGATATACCGTTCGACAGAACTTTTAAATACCAACATTTTCTCAATATAATGTTCTCTTCCAACTTTTATACTTTTCGTTTAAATTGAGAAAAAGTCAAAATTTGATCCTTTAAAAGGCGCCATCTTGGAAACCAAAAGCTTTTTTCGAAAGATTTTTGTAGCATTTTGTTTGTCTTAAAAAGCTCTACATTTTAAATGACCACTCTATCTCTTGTAGTTTGGTCACAAAATTGGAAAAATGTAAAGTCCTGTGACAATGACAGACAGAATAACGCTTTTATATAATAATTACGAAGTTTTTTAAAATAGGTGAAGTGTCATGCCTGTAACCTCCTATGTCTGTTATCCATAGGAGGTAAATTTTATTACTTTACCTCCTGTTATCAAATATCTTAAGAAGTGAGATTAGAGTAATCAGTCCGTCCTCCTCCTCTTAAATCTCGAGTAATAGATTCGACACCATTTCGCAGAAGAATCTGATATGGGAAAGGAATAACAGGAAAACTACTGGAATCACCCTCTCTCATCCAGAGCGTAGATAAAGATTAAAGATCTGTGATGAAAATCAGTTTAAAACGAGACTTTTTCATATGTAGTAGAAATATGCATGAATATCATAAACAATGCATTTAAAAAAAAAACCTTAGATTTTTGTTTGTTAAGAAACAAATTTAAAGCCAAACTCACAAATTTAATAAATTAAGAATAAGATACAATATGAGTTTCAACTTGTCTGTAAGTTGTCGACCTAAGGGATAGAGCAAGAGGTTACAAGTTGCTTGTATTACTGCCCACAGCCAATCATAGCTTTAGAAAATTGGTTGTGGGCAGTAATAAAAGCCACTGTAACCTCTTGCTCGATCCCTTAATTTTTGGCCTTAAATTTGTTTCTTTAGTATAATTATACACGTTAAATTATTGTAAATTTTTGTTTGTCTGTCCGTCCATCTGTGAAGAATGCCTTTTACAGAAAATTGCGACACAATTATCTAAGAAAAAATGCAGTGATCAAAAAAAAAAAAAAAAGTTTCAAATTGATTGATTCGCTGAACTTGATGAACTTTTATCGTGATCTTTCAAATCCACAAGTTAATAGGATGCTATTTAGGGAAGTTCAGCGTGATTTACATAACAGTAAAAACCAACGTAAATCTCTATTTTTATTTTTATTTTTTAACTCGTTGAATCAAATGACCCGAAATACAAAGCGACACCATAGCCATCAATCTTGAACATAAACATGGAACATGAAATGGCGGCTTTTGATAATTACACCTCATGGACACGGTCATTCTATGATTTTGTACTGTTTCCTTTTTTTGAAGCATAAAAACGATTGCGCCTAAACACATTCTCAATATCATGGACATTCTTCAATATCAAGTCGTGTCGTTGTTAACCTTTCGTGTCTCATCCATTTTGAGATTTGGATGTTACATAAGTAAATCTTGCATCACTAATTTAGTTGTAAATAGCCAGACATTTAGGAATGCATGAACAGATAAACATAGAGATCAGATGTTAAAAACCTCTCCCATGAATCTTCAGATTTGACAGATAGAATTCGGTTTTTGCTGGAATCTTACAAATTTCATTATTTCAATCAAAAAGACGAAAAAGCAAAACAAACAAAAAAGGAGAGTTTATTGTCAAGTAGTCACGAGAATAACCTCTTCCAAAAGCAATACCTTAAGAAATAATATACGCTGTAAATAATTTTTTTTAAAAGCAATTAGCAATTCAATTTAATCAAATCTTACTTTCAAAATCCAGAAACAGAATTCTTTGGAAGACAGAATTCTGAGATTGGCGCAGTGAAATGTCGCCAGAGGATGAATTGTCTTAGCGTTGAACTATTTGTACATTGTACCAAACTATTATGGAGGCCGAAGCTCAAGAATTACTTTAACATTCCTGACCTCCACTGAAGAACATCCCTGGATAATTAACAAAGAGGAATGTTACTTGATCTAATGTCATCTGCAAATGTGCTGAGGCCCGGTGGCCATTTGTGTTTGCTACATAGACACAGATTATGCGAAGACAGAAGATATGAATTGCCCTCTAAATAGAATCTTTCGTTTGTGATGGCTGACCAGTCATCAACTTTTTTTTTCCTTACATAAGATTTCGTAAGTTGATTTCGTAACGGCATTCCATTAAATATTTAAAACTTGACATTTAGATTTTGTATATGTAGATTTTATGATGTAAAGTCACAAATGTTTATGGATAAAATAGTAAACACGGATTTAAATTGACAAAATATTTATGTAGACAGAATATTTTCCATCCAAGACCGTTGCCCTAAAAGCTTCACCACTATAACTCATTTATCAGTAGATGTAAGCCGAAGATGAATCTTAAATGGAAAAGTTTCGAGATAATTTGAGTCTATACAGTATTCATGTGAATTTAAATTCAATTATGCTTACGATCTCCTTCATGAACTTTCAACCTGCATATATCCAACTTCACAAATTTCAGAAAAAAAAGAAGTTCTGATGCTATTCCTATTTTTAAAGTGTTTTTAGGAGTACAGTGCAACTTGGATAATTCGAAGCTGAAGAGACCACTACAAAACTTCGAATTATCCAAGACTTCGAATTAAACAAGTTACATCTTTTAACTTTAATTTCAGGTCCACAAAATGCTTGAAAAGATTATTCTGTCAATAAGTAAATATTTATTCAGAAAGATCATGGTATGAAAGACTTAAACACTATATGTATGTAAACAAAATAAGATTTATATTACGTAAGCTACATTCAATATAATAAATTATAGTTTTTCAAAAAATTGTGCAATGTCTGATTGTTTTGTAGAATTCAGTCGCTTAAGGTTAGCAAAATCATCAAGCATGTTTAGTGAACGGAAAACAGCTTCACTTACGTTGGTTTGTCCTTCAATGTGCCGACGAAATTCGGCGCTATCCCGTACTCGTTGGCGATTTGGCATTTGTTCTTCACACCCTTTTCCACCTCGCGAATGACGGCGACCTTTTCAGCGAACGTTAAATTCTTGTACACGCGTGGTTTACAGAAAGACATGGTGACACTGACAACAGGAAGCTCGAATGGCATCAGAAGCGTCACGTGTGGAAAGGTGGAGGGAAGGAGATTTCAGTTGTCACGTGTCGAATTTCTTAACGATGAAATGCCGAAAAGTCGTTATGGTTCGAAATTTTTTATACAAAACTTCGAATTAAGGAAGTTGAACTTCGAATTATCCACGATTTTTTAACATTGATTTAATAAGACATTCAAGGGACTAAGAGAAATCTTCGAATTAACCACGATTTCGAATTAAAGACGTTCGAATTATCCACGTTGCACTGTATTGTGACTATAAAGTAAATTTATACCGAAAAGTAAAAAAAAAAAAAGGTGATGCTTCTGATGATTGAGGAGGGAAAATGAAAAAATTATTAATGCCTATAATCTTTCTAGCTGAAAATTTGTTTAGATAGTCCGGCAAATAATTTTTGAAATTCTCATCTAACTTACAATCAACAGAGTAAAACTGGCGGAACACAATTAATAACAAATTGTAATATTGAAGAAACTTTTCCTTGCTAACTTGTTGGTTTAATGATGCATTCTAATTTGCGGAAATGTTTGAACGTTATATATTTCTTTCTTAAAACAACAGTATTTCAATGAAAATATAAATGTACAAAAATTACATTACAGCTTTCATAAGAGTTCCAAAAGTTCAATGTTCAGCATAAACATATCAATCGGAACTCATATTAAAGTCTCTACGCTGTATATCAAGTTCATCTAACAAAGTAACACATATCACTCTTGTTGTAATTCCAAGTCTTTATTGAACTATTTAAATCATTTGCTTATTCAGAAGTTATCCCTAGCTGTATTCTACCATCATTCTATTTCCTTTAATGACGATGATTTTCACTGAAGTCTCTATCCCGTCGAATTATCAAAAGAATAAAATCACTTACTTTTGATCTTCTCAGAATGTAGTAACCTTAGTTGACACGTTACGCTACCGTTTCGCCTTATTATCGTGTGTACCATTTAGTCTAATGAATCCTCCAATCGAATCTCATAATGGCGTCTCTCTTGCATCCTTCAGGAACTCGCATTAGGCCCAGACTTCTGGCTAAATATCCAGTTGAGAAACGATACAAAAATCAAACATTCATGCAATTAATCTATTCTACCACTGCATTAATTACACAGAAGATTCCTTTGAATAACTTCATGCTTCTTATCATATTTCTTTAGAAGTTCATACTTATCTAATAAGTTCATTGGTTGGAAATTACTCGTGAACTTTTTCACCATGTCCCTCTCACCTATCCCTTTCTTTACTTACACATCGTTCTTCCCATACAGAACGGACGAAACAGTGCAATACCTTATTCATTCACTTTCATTGCCTTTTTACAAAAGGATAGTTACACTTCCTGGGCCACTAATGTTCACAGTTAAATAATAATAGTCTTTCAGATAGCACTTTCAACAAAAGTTTATCAGTTCTAAATTGTTAACTCTTTATCATTAACAAAACAAAAACACAAAACATCTGAATAATAAAGATTTGCATATTGCACTTTTCTATTTTTACACATATGAGAAAATTACAATTTCTAAATTTAGATAATTGGGAATCTGGAATACAAAGATGTTTACGTCCGTAAATGAAATGCTAGACTTGATTTCGTTGCAGTCAGTTACCAAAAAATTGTTAAGTAGAATTCATTGTGTTTTTCTCTTTTCATATAATTTATTGGAAACACTTCTCGAAATTCACATAAAAATGAAAGAGAAATGCTGCCCTTTTGTGATTCGTGCTGCTGTTAACTTATATCTTTTCAGGTCTAATCAATGTTCAGGTCAGTCGCTTATCTTTTTATGTAATTTAAAGGAATACGTGTAATTGCTAAAACCTTTCTTTGTTTGTATAAACCACATAATTTTTAGTGACTTAAAATATAAGATGTATTACTGATTTCATATTTTAGTTAGAAAACTTAAAAATATCCGTGACTTATAAATTTTTAAGTTCGATTCAATCATTTTACTCTTGAATGAGTTAGTTTCGATCAATTAAATTCAAAATAATGAATTAGCAGTGATTTCAGATGAATGGTGATGGATGTGGGCCTCCTAAATATAAACAGCCAGTTTTGAAGTCATTGGAATCGAATCTAGTACAGGTCGACCCAGCTTAATCTGGCAATCACTAATCCGGTTCCATCACTAATCTGGTACTAATTTCGGCTAGCGTAATTTCAACTTTCCCTGGTTGTTGCACCAACCTGCCCAACTGTTTGGTGGTGCTACTTGCTGCAAAAACAAGGGTTAGGATCATTTATAAATACAGGCAAGCCATTTTAATTTGTTTCTCCATTTATTTTTATATCCTGCTCACTTTTAGCTCCAGCTATGGTTCCAATAAATAAAGGAAATGTTTCTTTATTTTGGAAGCGGCAGTGACGAACTTTCTTGTGTAAAGTCGACAGAATTACTTGTACCATTTATTTTACCTGTGCTTCATTAAAATCTCACTTGATTTTCATTTAATGTTTCTTTTATTTTATTAACAAACTTATACTGATTTACGGGATATTTTAAAGGTAGGATGAGTTAGTTAACTGTTAGGATAATGGTGTATTTTAACCAAAACTTCTGTGATCCGGCAAAATCACTAATCCGGCACCCTACCGGTCCCAATTTTGCCGGATTAGTGATGGTGGACCTGTGTTCAATGTTGACCAGCATCGATTAGCTCAGGACGAGACTTCTCAAGACAAATTATTGATCTAAATTGACAACTATAAACACAGTAAACAACTTTGGAGCAGCCAAAGCAATTTCTAGGATAAAAAAGTCATTTATCAAATCGAATGTACATTACTATCGTTTGTTTTTCTAAGCGTTACAGACATGTCACTTAAATTGAGCTGCCATATTTGCTGTAAGCTTTCAAAAGAAATTAATGTGGAGAAATTAAACAGTAATCAGAAAATTTAAAAATGAAAACTCATTATCCGAGACAAATTTGGGATTTTTTTTATTATTTCGGGATTCTGGCAATAATGGAAAGAATTGCTAGAAAAATGTAAACCCATAAGTTAGGATGTAGTTTTACATGTATGACTTATCATTAATGTAACCTACAAGTATTGCTGTAGATATTACTCTGCTATACTGATCATTTTAAAAATACAATAGTAATAAAAAATAAGAATTGCTTTCCATTTATTTGATAAGGTTAGCTTACTAAGACGTTACGAAAAATTCGGCCCTTCCAATTCTATTCATATTCATTACAACGATTTATTTAATTTCAAAATAAGATTTTTTTGACAAAACTCTTAAGAAACGAAAAATAATAGCAGAAAATAATAGAAATCTTGTTTTCTGAAAGCTTTACAGAATTTTTTTGAAGATTCAATCATGTGTAGAAACTTTTGATCGGAATACATTCATTAAAAATAGAAGATACGTTTCTTTCGTGTATCATTCCAAATCATATACTACAAGTTTTGAGATAAAAGTAATGGTTGAATTCTTCGATCTATTCTAAAAAGAATGACCTTCTTACCACTGTAATGGAAGTTATTACTTAGATACATTCCATCGACTGAAAGACAGTCGCCATAACTACATATGTCAGCATTTCAAGAAGCAAATATAAAAAAAGAAAAACGGATCAAACATTTATTGGCTGAATGATTAAGGTTCACTATTACAAGTGACGTGAGCCGCTTTGTATCTAAAAGAAAGACGGAGTCCACCAATAAAAATACGAGCCTTCGAATAGGGTGAATATAAGGTTGCTATCTAGATCCATCTTTAAAAGGAAACTGTAATTGTGCAGAAGCAGAACAGCCATAAAACACCCACTATTGATTCCCTTGATATTCTGGGAAAAGGGAATGTTTTGTTTGGTAAGTTCTTCGAAATCTTGCCAAGACTCTTTCTAACATCAGAGAATATAAATAAATATTGGACGGCTTTATTCCTTCCTTTTCTTTTTTAGAAAGCTAATTGGCAGCAAAATCGCTAAACACTTTATGAGCTTCTCCAGTTCAATGGTAACAACATTCTCTGATGCAAAGAAAGACGAGATTTATTTTAACTCATCTCGAAAGACTTTAACCTAAGTCACTTCTTGCTACAAGTCTGGTCTACAATTTTGGAAACATTTTACAAATGTTTATGTATTTATCTTACAGCTATTCTTTAATAACAGTAGTAAAATTACGTTAAGTCAGCATTCAAAGAAGAAAGCGCTTCAAGATATTGATTTAGTCAATTAATAATACATTACGTTAGATATTTACATTAGACTAGAGAATGCTATAGCTAATTGAAAACTTTATTTATGAGGATGAGTAAGTATGATGAAAATTCTGCATTCTTATTTCCATTACAATTTCAGCCATTATTATAACAAATTTTAAGAAAGTAGAAAGAAATGGTACTCTGTTTCTATTTTAAAATTTATTGCCGTTAGGAATTCGTTCAGTTTTTTTTTTTTGTTTTCTTTTTACTTTTACTTTTATCAATATTAACGTAAGTCGTTAACTTATCTTTTGGGATGAGCAAATATTTTCTGCCAATCTCTGTCATATTTTATTATATACCAGTAACAATGTTAGTAATAATCAAAATTGATCAGAAAGTCTTGTGAATTGTTAGTAATAATCATCGGTAGTCAAATCATGGCAGCAATGTGAATCCGGATGTAATTTAAATTATGTTTTTATTTTTGTAATGAGAGTGTATTAATATATTTGAATAGCTAGCAGCGCCATATATACGTTTCTTTGTTATGTACACTCTGAGACTGTACAAATTCAAAATGCAAAATTAAATAATATAATATTTTGTTAGAATATTAAGTAAAGTAAATTATAATGAAATCAATAAGATGAAACACCTATAAAATAATAACAACACAAAATAACAATCTTTCTAAATTTTAGTTATTTTTAAGGATAAGGATTTTGGATAAGCGCTTAAGGCGCTACAATATATTTATCCCTCCAATTGATCAAATCCTTCTTGTAACTACTAGAAAGAAAAAATATAAAGAAAACGATGCAATATAAAATCCTTCAAAAAAAGTAAGAAAGATAAAATCAATATAAAGCAATAAAACAACAAATAAAACCTTTTCCAACCTTCCATTCTAATATCTTAATTTCTATGTTTATTTTGATATTACTCCATTTAGAAATTGTTCTGTCAATTGCGCTGCTGCCTCTTGCTTTAGCGACTCTCATTACCACTGTTAACGATGGGTGAGTGGGTGACTGAAAGAGCTTGGACGTGTCTGCTCTGTATGCGGGCCAGCGTCTCTTGCTAAGAGTTATTTGTCTTTTTTTTTTCTTCTAAGTGGGGGTGGCAATATGGAATATGAATTTACGACTGCTTGCGAGGAAGGTCGTAAAGTCGGAGAAACGCATCCAGGATCACAACACAAGAAAGAAATATTCCTATATCCCACAAAACATATAAATGGATGTAACAAAAGAAATGGATAAGAAAGGAGAAATAATGGAATCAGAAAGGGATTTCGAATTTTGACTTAAATACAATAATTCCTTAATAATAATTTTATTATTTTTTTATTTTTTTTATTTTTTTGTGAAATGAAACCGCATGTCTCATAAAAATGAGCCTGTGAGTTTAATATCTAAAAAATTACAAAGAAAGAATCTCGCAATTTTCTAATATATTTCTCAGTTTAATTAAATATAAGTTTCTATGTTAAAATTACCTATTAAAATTGATTATTCTAGGCATTTAAAATCGATTGCATTCAAAATAAATTTATAAAATTTCTGTATAATTAGATTTCGATTTTTTTTAATGTATTAGGTTACTAAAGTTCTGAGACAGCACTCAGAAGATATTGAAGAAATATATATATACTGTCCGGGCCACTTTATTAGGTACACCTTCCTAGTAGCTTCTTGGGCCTCCTTTAGCCCTCAAGACAGCCTGAATTCGTCGAGGCATGGATTCCACGAGATGCTGAAAACGTTGTTGAGATATTGTGTACCATGCAGACGTGAGTGTGGGCTTTGTGCACCGGCGCATTATCGCGCTGGAAATAGCCATCTGTATGAGGATAAACTGTTAACATGTACGACTGCACTTGATCAGCTACGATGTTTAGGTACGCTCAGCATCCTGACGTGCCTCCAGAGGTATCAACTGACTTAACGTGTGCCAGGAAAACATCCCCCATACCACGACACTGCCCCCACAAGCTTAAAGAGTTGTTGTGAGACACGACGGTTCCAGACATTCATACGCACAGCAGGATGTACCTAATAAAATGGCCGGACAGTAAATATATACGTTTTATTTGATTTAATATACCACAAATTCCCTACCACAATTGCGAAATATTAATTTCTAATCTTCTTTCAAGATTAATAAAACTTTACATCCTTCTAAATTTATTGACGTTTTCTTACAATCAATCCTTGTATTAGTTTTAGAAAATTATGTTGTTAGAGAAAGTTAATTTTGAAATATTTTAATGTATTTCAGTATTAAAATGGAGGTCTTCCCAATATCTCTTCTTTACATTAAAAAAAAAAGTTACATTTTTATATGTAGATATTGTACAAAAGATGGAAGCAATGAAAACAAACATATTAAGTCCAGATTAATAAAGCATCGTTTAATGAACGAGAAACAAGAGAAAAAAATTAGGAAGATCAAACAAAATAGTTTTTGATTGGAATGTTATAAATGAGAGAACGATAGAGAATTGACAGATGTAGGCAAATGTAGTGTTCACTAATCATCTCAGAACCAGTAGTAAAACAACTTGCAAAGACCAAAATGACTTTGGTAATCTGTTATTTGTGTGCAATGTAGTGTTGTAATGAAAACCATGCAACTTTATAGAAGATGCCGTTAGTATAGGTAACCGAGTTTGATTCGTCCGGAGGGAAGATCTCACTACTCATTTACTGCACTATGCCAGCAGGGTTATGTGCAAATTCAATCGGTGGAAAGACAAGGACATAACGACTCCACATTAAGGGAATCATGACACCGCACAGCTGAACGCCAGGATCGCCATCTTCTCAATCGCAGGGCGATGTGCGCAGCAATGGAAGACTACACTTCAGATGCTGATAAAAAGCTCTACTTGATTTCGTTTGTTAGTAAATAAAGTTTTAGAGCTGTATCCGCGTCACTTCAATTTCCCTTGATGCTATAGCACCGATACCTCTTATTGCAATGGTTACAACAAATGCTGACATAGCGTAGAGTTTAATTCCATCAGATTCTCATATAGCTAATGGTGCATGAACGGCTGTATAGCGGCCTGTATTTTGTTCTTATGGCGCTGACTTAAAGCGTTATGGCATTGATTATTATTGGATTCTAGTCTAGTACACAGTTCTCGACTTTGAACAGTCAATTCTGTACTTCTTTGTCGTTCGGAGTTAACTGTTGTTTCTATCGAATTCAGAGTTACATTCATGTAAATAGCTTCATTTGGACACTAAAAAACTTGCTATTTAGTCATAAATTTACAGTTCAGTATTTTCAAATATCAAATTTAATTTTCGTTCCAAATATCAATTTTGATAAAATTCTATGATTATTGGGTATATTTTTTTAAACACTAACAACAGTAGAAAGGCCTAATCCAATAATTCACTCTGGCTAGCAAGCACTTCCATTACCAGCATCACTTGGTCATTTCAGATCTTAATTATGTTATCCGATGTAATTAACTTTAATGTTCCAGAGTTTATCAGAACTTCCATTCAGATTTCATTCACTCAGATTTCATACAAATTCCTTTGATAAAATAACAACCTTCAGAATTCTAATTTGTTTTTGCAAATAATAAATAAATCATTGAACATAAGTGTTCCAGTTTAGTGGGACTTTGAGTGGGGTGGGAATATGACTTAATAGGTATTGTCTTAGAGCAGACCATGAACTAGTGGACTACGATTTGAATCTCTGTTTGTAGAAATAAAAGTAACAATTGGACATGAGTTAAATCTTAAGCATTAAATAAATTTAATTTAATGTAAAAGTATTCTTCAAGTTTACTGAAACATACATGTTTATTATACTGTTATATCGAATCTTGTGCCAAATAGTTCACTTGTATAAGCATTGGCCTGCATTTTCCAGGTTATTTCTTATCCGGACGGCCTCATTCAACCCTCTTTAAAATGGGCCTGGGTTTCTTTCTACAGAATTTAAAGGAGAGGCGAGCATTGGACTTACCACTCAAAGCCAACTATCTCGACTGGCCATTTGAAACGCAGGAGTTATATCTTCGGCGCGCCCATGAGCCAAAGGCTCGGACATCCTAACATGAAGCTGTTTCTATAATTATATCGTTATCTAATTCAACTCGTATAAAAATCAATCATCATTCTGTTCAGCATTTTAAAACAGCATTTCGATTTTAACCATTGTCTTCTGTTCCAAGAAAGACATCTTTTAGTTACATCAGTATCACACAGTAAAGCACTCGCAGTAAAGCAAAGGGTTTCCAAATACAAGATTTGATGTCACAGATACTCTTTAAAACGTCTCTTGCGTCTTTATTTTTCTATTTTTGGGGATCCAATTGCTTCAGAAAAACACTTATATCCAAACAAACGCATCTTCGGTTATAAGATTACTTAAAATAAAATGGAGAACTAAAGAAAAAAATACGTCAGCAACATACTTATAATAACAGCACAATTGTAATTGTTATTTTTTACAATTATTCAGAAAAAATATATAAGAGATATCTGTTTCAAAACAATTTTGAAAAGATAAATAATTGTCAGATTTGCAAAAATTGTTTTATTCAAGATAAACATAATTACTTGAGAAGTTCATGAGTATGAGAAATAAAACTAGCAATTAGAAGGAAGAAACATGAAGAATAATCTGATAAGGCCTTGGGATACAAATAAATACTATGTAAACAATATTGAAGCAACACAAATATTATGGAAATTATGCAGTACCACGTTTTGAATATTTCTATCTGAAAGCATTCATGTAAATCTTTTTAGTCCCATGCTTTAAGAACTATTGTCTAATTAATGTTTTGGGTAACAGGAATTTTGATTTTGGGTAATTTAGAACTGCTAGCTTTTTTAAGATCAATACTTTTCAATTCCATTACGTTGCTTTAACACTAATATAATGGATGAGTTTCCCTCATTTTCGTTGTTTGGATCAATATTAATTAAAATATTAGCTCAAGTATGGAATCTGACATTTCCTTTAAAATTTTAGATTCCTAAAATATATAATTGTTTAATCTTGGCTTTCCTCTAAGGCTTTGAAGGAAAACTTGAAAAGGAGAATTTTGCCTCTGGCTTCTTATCTTCATGTGCACTTTAAACCTTGAGACCTTATTAAGATTCATCAAAATTGCAATAATATTTTGAATAAGGAGATTTTCAGTTATCGTCGTAAATAGACAAATTACATCAAGCTTTTTATGCTTTCCATAAATTGTAACATCAAATTCGATAAATTTACATTTACGAAAGTTCTTTATATTAAGCATAAAATTTCCAGAATGAAATTTTCCTTGAAGACTTGCAAAATATATAAAGAAGGTAGTAACAGGTTTCCATTAGGTTCTGTCTACAAACTGAAATATCCTGATACGGTCTGAGATTCTCTCTTGCAAATAGGTCATTCGGTTCTTTGAGTCCATTGTTAAGCAAGGACTAACAGCCTAGGCAAAGATAGTATAGTGTACTTCTTGACTATTCTACCTTCCTTTGCAACATTGAAGGAAGCTATCTTGTGATCTCAAGTGAACAGACTAGCCATTATCATTTCATTTTACTTTTCAAAAATTTCTTAGGAAATCAATATGTGATTCTTTGTGATATTCAGCCTACACGACTTGCTTAGGAGGATAATCAGATTGACTACAAAAAAATGGAAATGTCGACTCTTCCTTTGAAGCTGGGAAAAAATTAGCTAAAAGTTGTTAATGTTTTCAAGTTAAAATTATATAAAAAAAAACTATGATATAAGAAATAGTTTTCATTTTAAAAATTATATAAAAAAATTAAAAATAAAAAACGGTCAACGAGACAAAAGAAGCTATTGTCTGAATTATTATAAGTTAAATAAATAAATAAATAAAAATGCGAAGGGTTTACAATGGAATAACTCACATTTATTCTACTTCATCCTTCATATGGGAAAAAAAATCTGGGAAAATGGAAAAAGAAATATTTCTTTGACGTGAACAATCCCGCTTCCACAACCTGCTTTATTTTGGGGAAATAAATGTTGTTTTTAAAACTTAATTTTCACGAAAGATTTTTGAAAAAGAAATAGGGTAGCTTTTCAATAAAATGCTTATTTAAATTCTAAAACCATACTTCTTAAATAGAATCACCATTTCTAAGATTTCCTCCAGATAAAAAAGAATCCATTTTTCATCTTAACAGGCAAACCGAAAAGAAAAAGAATAACCTTGTGAATATTGAAGATCCAAATGTTCAGTAATAATAAAAAAAGACAAAATAATAATTCAAGATTCTTAAATGAGAAAAGATTGCTGTTTTATCTTTTAGAAATTTATCTTCTTCTTCTACTTTCGCTTGAGAATAAAAGAAAATTCGATTGAAATCGAGGAAAAGAAAAGGAAAAAAAAAACCAGTGGAAAAAATAAAGTTTCAATAGATCATCTACAAAAGAAATGTGGTTTTATGACAACCCCTTACATTTCTATGTTTACCAAATTGGAAGCAAGAGTTAGATCAAAAATAAAAAACAACCGACGAATAAAAATGACTTTGTTTTGCTTATTAATGTTTATAAGTTTTATTTTATTTTCTTTCATATAAGAACATTTTGGTTTGTTGCAGAACTTGGCATTTCACTTCATATTAAATCAACTGTCCGTATTAAAAAAAAAAAACAAAACTTAGAATAATCAAATATTTCTACGTAATATCTGCAGGGTAAACGTAAGATATTGTTTACCGAGAGCTAATTTTAGAAACGACAAAAACCATATTCGTGTGTTTGTTCTAACTCACAATTACTTATCATTTTATCTGAATTGATTTAGGCTATAATATTTACACGGATTTTATTACCAAGTAGATTCTTAGCTAAGATGACTTCAAAGATTATTATTTTACGTTGTTGTTGCCGTTAAAATGTCATATTTATAAAAGCAATTTTTTTTTTATTTTAAACTTGAGTTTTTAAAAACTGGAATATTAAATCATTTACTGTTTATTCCATCAACATATTTTCTACTGAATCTTCAAAATAACGTATTTGAGACAAAAAAAAATACTATCTTTCTTATATCTTGAACTCTTGAATTCTTAAAAGGCTCTTAAAAAGCTCTGAATTTTGCCTTGAATAATACATTACAAATGAAACATACTTTTTTTTTAAAAAAAAATGCTTTATAAAATTTGTTAATTAACTTAATGGGGATTTTTGTTACTGTTGACTTTTTGACCTGTTTTTGACATTTCTGTTTTATTACATTGTTTTCGCACTTGTATTGATTTCTTCCCAAATACACCTACAATGTGTTTTGTTATTTGTTTCTGCTGCCCTGTTTTCCCGCCAGGAGGCGTCCGTTGGAGAGCAGAGTTAGATAACCCTCTGGTAAAAGCAGAAAGAAACATGGAACTTCTTATCACCTAGCAACGCCGAACGGGTTGAAATGGACGCATTTATTAGGTCGGGGTGGGAGGAGCGGTGGAAGTCAAAGCCAATATTACACGTCAGCGAGAAAAGGGTCCACGAAAAACTGAATCGAGTTATTTATTTTGTAGGGGAAACGAACAAAGCATCGTATCGATATTCAAGTCCAGGTACAGGAGAGTCATAAAATGTGCACACAACTTATCAACTATTAATGTCGTAACTTAAAATTTAAATGTATTTCTCTGGGTGGAGAAGTGTATAAAAGAAAGCTCTTAATGATTTCTGTCTTTATACAAAAGGTCGACAAAAGATTGTTTGAAAAAATTTAAAAGCTCATTGGACTCCAGATATTATTTTTATTCATGATTTTTATTCAATACAGAAATTATTCCTCAAGTTTGTAATTTATACATGTATTTTCTTATTCCACACTTCAGCTGATAATAGTAAATCAATTCTTTCATTGAAAATGTTTGAGAACCTCTGTTTTGTAGTATAGGGACTTATGAGATTTCTAGACAACACAAATTGCTTATTTTGCAACTTAGTTAAATGCTATGAATTGAAATAAAGCGTCCATTGGAGACAGATCCCAGTTATTATTATTGAGTTTTATATTATTTTATCCTTTAAAAATAGGATAGCACAACTACGAAGATAATATACTACAATCTAAGAGCTGGAGGAACATAGTTCAGTCCCGGCGGGATTTTTCTCTGCCAATTTTTCCCTCTACAAGATCCCAGGATGGATGATCATCGGATTGGCCTTCGATCGACCTGAACTTCGCCCCGTTAAGTTGATGATAGTAGACTTGCGCTAACTAATAGATAAAGGCACGTTGCTTTAATCTTTATAAAATTACAGTACTAAAGTCAGCATTCATGCTTAAATTTTGTGGGGTCTTATTTTTAAATAAATACTAGCAATTAAAGATCAGATTTCTTATCGCAAATTTAACGACTCCAGTGTCGGATTTTTCAGTTTTCCAAAAGAGCATCGAAGAGGGAAATAATAAAACGATTTCTGATAATAGTTACATTTCTATTACAAAGAGAGTCAAGACAAAAGAAGATATTGAAATACAACCAAAGCCACTAAGAATATCCGAATATGAACCAAATAACTTAACAATTTTGGAGCAGTTGTATTTTCAATAACTTCATTTCGTTTTTATATTTATAATGTTCACATATCTCAAATATTTTTATCTGAAATTTGTAAAATATCATGAAAAATCAAATCTCCTGAAAATTCATCCATTGGCGGATGATTGTTCACTAAAGATAACATTCTTAAAGGTTTAAGGATTTAAGTGATTTTATTCCATCGTTTCTTGTCAATTTGTTAGTAAGTCACACAGACTGATATCAGGTCCGTTTCACCAGATGACTAGAGTTAGGAGCGTTGTGTAGCTACAGTGCATCGAATATTCAAAGAATAGTTCGGAGATGGAAACGGATCTATAAGATCCAACTACGAAGACTTTAGCAGTTCACTCTATCTTCTAGACTGCAGTAGTGAAGCAATCATAGAATAGTGAATCGTTGCAGTAGTAACGATTGGACGATATCAACATTTTCTTTTTTATGAGTCCTCTTTTGTTTGTTCAAATGCGATAGAAACAATTCTCTCTGTTAACTAATTCAATAGAGGTACCAAAAGGAATCTCACAGTCTCACAAGATGAATTAAGGGATACAGAAGATTAGTTATCACCATATCGCTATTGCCAGCACATGTTACAACCAATTTTCTTACTCTCATTTTATAACCACCTGCTTTTCCGATCTTTTAGACGTTGACTCATTTCAAAAGAATAATTCATAAACTGAGAAGTAGTTGTCTCTGAAAATGCTTCTGTATGTTTATCCCTCAAAAGTAGAAGGATGATGGTCATTCAGGTGCGACGAACTTTGCCAACTGCGACGAACTTTAGCTATGGGACCAAAGCACACGGTTATTCCAAATGTGCTACCAAAAGTTTTGACTTTGTGCCACGATAGCTGGAGTTAAACGAGGAAGTATAAACAAAGTTAGTTTATCTAAGTAGACACAAATTTGCCTACTTAGCATGAAACCCCAAAACAAGAGATCATTTTGAATTGGTCTTTCTTGATGTTCTGATTTCGTGTGCAAGAAGATTATTTTCTTAGAACTAAGTAAAAGGATTGATGAAGTACATTGATAAACACAAAGAATATTGAATATTATATCAACTACTCCTAAACTATTATTGGCCAATTAATTAAAAGGCAAAACAACTCGTTCCATAGAATATACGAAACCGTAACGACACAGTACATTTTCATTTTCTACAAATAATGACTTACTTGTTAGTTAAAATACAATTAAAAAATAGAAGAATAAAAAAATCAAAATGAGAAAAAGCAGAGAAAGTCCTCCTCCATAATATAACTATTCAAACATTGCCATGACGAACCTGAATTAACCTGAGTTAATTCGAGCCTGAGTTACTAACGCCAGATCGGACTTAAAGTACTAACCATTATACGATCACGGCTACGCCAACTGAACACCAACTGAATAAGGATACTCAAAAAGCCAATGAGATGTTGAGAATACTCTTAAGTATCATTACGAGACTAGAACAAGAAGTGACCGCAAATCGGAAGTCGTATTTTTCGCACCTCTACAAGTCATAATAAGATGGGACTCCTGACCGTCCGACTTGTATTTGGGATATAGAGATAGTGACAGACGGAGGCAATGGACATTATATCTTCTCCCCCGTTAATCTTTTCGTGTTACGAAAAAGAAAGTATGTTTTGTCATTGATTAAAATCAATTTTTTTGGAGATGAAGGGAAAATATGAAAGAATGCTGAATAGATTTATTAAAAAATAAAAAAAATAAAAAAACACCATAAAATGTGGGGTTTGCTGAATGAAAATATGTAATCATTTTACCCTATAATTTTTTATTTTACAAAATAAATATAAAACAAAATCAATCTAAATTGAGAGTTAATAAAAAAAAGCACTCGGAAATATTGTAACACAGCAGTTTTAATAATTTTTTTCTACTTTCCCCCTATTATATTAGTTTCTTAAAATTTTGTTTTCTTGAAGACACTTAAGATATTTTTTAAGACATAGTTCGCGATAGATAATGATTACAGGAGATAGGGAGCAAGAAAATTGCTTGACCCCTGTGAACTTGCAACATGTTGAGGTTCCATCTAAACTGCTTCTATTGGGCA
This sequence comes from Thereuonema tuberculata, assembly GCA_023159025.1. NCBI lineage: Eukaryota > Metazoa > Arthropoda > Chilopoda > Scutigeromorpha > Scutigeridae > Thereuonema > Thereuonema tuberculata. Next base: position 104,927,043 of record JAFIDM010000001.1, read on the forward strand.
ACAGCTGTGAATTTTTTTGTAGATTTTTTTTCTTTTTTTTATAGTTTTTATTATTTTTTTGTGACAAATCGCAGGAAGAGTTTTTATAGATTTCACCCGTTGGCGCTGAGTGGAGGAAGAAAAATAGATATGACCCATAAAATGGAAACTGCTCCCCTTCTCCGACATCTTGGAAAAGAATGGTGACCGGGCACCGCTAATGTACTAGGGGCAAGACACACCCTTCCCACGAACACACGTACAAACGTAGAATTTCTTTATCCTACATACCTTTGGTGCTTCTTCGTCATTTTAGGTTCTTAAACAATAACAAAAATATTTTCTCGAAATATGGGTGAATTTTTTCTATACTATATTGTTTTCTGTAGATTGTATATCTACAATCGACGTCTATTTAATTACTATGTTTGAAACAAAATTCGTTTGACAGAGAAATATAACACAAATAAAATTAAAATTTTGGAATTTTGGTATCGGGAATCCAAGACAGACGGTTTCAAGTTTTTCTAACCATCATCAGTTGGATTCGCCCAGTATCCACAGCTCAGTGAAATCAAAAGAAATATAAACAAAAGAAACCGAAACAGTCTATCTTGCATCCCAAGTATCAAAACTCCAAAAATAGCTCATTTCATCAATTCATCAATAGCTCAAATCATTATTTGTATTCGTTTTTTTTTTATTATATTTCCCTGTTATATACCGTTATGCACTTCAAATTTGCGATTATATGTAAAGCTGATTTGATTTAAAATAACTAAGTCTTTTCCCAGACAAATGCAAAGCAACTTCAGGTAATTTTTCAAGTAAATAGAAGAGTTATTTTAACTTTAAAGAAACAAAAACTTTTCTAATTTACGAACACCTTTCTAAAACTGGGAATGATATTAGTGCATATTTCATTTTCCATCAGTTCCTATGAGACAGAAACTGACCGCCGCAGACCGGAACTCGTATTTTCCCCAACTCTACAAGGATTCCAATAAGGTATGACTCATGCCTGTCTGACTGGTAGTTTGAACTGTACAGATGGTGACAGAAGGACAGAATAAACATAAGAGCTTCCTCCAATACACTTTCATGAACTGAGTCGCTCAAATAAAAAGCGTATTGTAAAACTGAGAAATGCAAAACTTCTTCAATTTTATATGTAAGTTGTTTTTTTTTTAATGAAATACTTTAGACGAGCGTTACTATGATGAAAACACTTCGAGCGCGGTTTTTTTTTTTTTTCAACTTGGGCCTGAATTAGAATTGAACAATGATTCATTGAGGACTAATAGGAGAAAATAGATATTGGAAAGAAGAGGACGGAGAACGAAATCTTCCAGCTATGGCTGCATCCACCACGAAAGCCATAAAAACATCCTATAAACAAGGAAGGCTAATATCTTAAGGGCAATACGCACTACTCCGTCTTCCGTTATGTTTCCGTAACGTAATTGCTTAAGTGACGTAGTTATGTCTTCAGGGTAACAAGAATGGGAACAATTACGTGAAATAAAAATTCCATTTGATCATATATTTCTATTAATCTATATTCAAAAATTTACCATCCTAAACATTTCAGGTAATTGTTCCCCTTTCTTGTGATCTTGAAGATATAACTACGTCACTTAAGCAATTACGTTACGGAAACATAACGGAAGACGGAGTAGTGCGTATAGCCCTTAAGCTATCCAAATTCCTACGTATGTGTAATCAAATAGGCTAAGGAAAGGTATTGTTAACAGCAGGCTTCTTTGATCACAAAGATTTTCTACAATCAATGCTGTTAACAGGTTCTAGAAAAAAAATAATTGATACAACCACAAATAATGGTAAACTTTCTATCTGGAACCAGTGCAAACCAGTGTAATGTTTAGCAATGAACAAACAGCGTCAGATTTAAGAGAAGTTTAGAATTTAATTTGTACTTTGAGTAAATTCGATTTCAAGTTAATTTCCAACTAGGGAGTAGCCATTGATTATCTTCTTGTGTCAATCCTTTGCGACATCGTAATTGTTTCCTTGGCAATCAACTGGAACGCTGAGCGCCACCTTCCTACGACTAATCAAAGACGAGTTATAGGTTTGCAGCCACTCGCAGCGGGGGTGGACGACGAGGAATTCCTCATCAAATTAAACACAAGACGAATCCCTCTTCCTTCCGCCTTGTCAAAGACGATTAGATTAAGGCCAGGAAACAAAGGACCTCCCCCAACAATTACACAACAAAGTACTTTGCCTCGTGACGTCACAATGAATCACTTGTATGTCATCATCAATCTACATCAACACAGGCTACTTACTTAACAATTTAAGGCAATAATAAAATAATACTGCTATAGAGAACAATTGGAAGTAATGTGTCAAACTCATTGTATGGTTTATTCAAAATTTCAATATTTAGGATCCATTCTTTCTTTTAACACTAAATAATCCTCTTCCATCTTACTATAAATATGAGAAAAATAAATACATCAATAGAATAAAAATATTTGGAAAAGTTAATGCTGGTTCGCAAAACATGGGAAAATAAACAAAAATACAAAAGAAGAACCTTAAAATGTCTAATACAAGCTATTCAGTTTATTAAATATTTTTTTTTTTATCAATCCCATAAACAGGCCATGCAGACCCACAGGAGCGCGGGAGGTAAGGCTCCCAGCGTTTCGAGATCAACGGGACTAGATCGAGGTCGGGAGGTCAGCCCGATGCCCGCCCACCTTAACTCCCGGGAAAGAAACCAGGTACCCATTCTACATTCTAGGCTGAGTAGACCCTAGGACCCGTTTGGAGGAGAAAGAAGCGTGGAAAAATTCCCGCCCTCCGCCGAGGCCGGGAACCGAACCCGCCACCTCCAACCCGCAGCCAAGCGCCCTTATATTAAATATTAATAAGAAAGTAAATGTCACAAAGATCCCATTATTATTATAAAGATTCCGTAGTAGTTCAATTCTTTAATGTTTCAAATTACTACATCTAATAAAGTAGTAGAATAGAACAAAAAGAATGTATTTCTATTTTAGTAATTAGCTTTTTTACATTTTTGAAATTCAAAGGCCATATGTGTTAATATTCTTAAGGCATTTTAGATAAATGGTTTGTAAAAGGCCCCATGCAAACAGATGGAAACGTGTAAAAACTAATCGACATAACACACAAAAAATGATTTATTGTAATTCATTGAAATTGACTAATGACATTAGAAGTGATAATTCTTAGGCGAGGATGTAAGTGTTGCTGGAGCTCAAGCCAACCTTCGAAATGGCTAAGATAATAGCATTATTGTCTTCCTCTGACTTTTTCATCTTCTATATAGTTTTATATCACTTTCGGTTTTCTAAACCTTGGGGAAGGTAATGTGAAGATTTGTGTCACCATTAAGGAAATGTGAAGATTTTTACCTGCAGATATTACGGTGTCAATAGACGGAATCATTTAATAATAAAACTGCATTCCTCTTTTTTTGCTAAAAAAACACATAACACTTCGAATGTCATATAAATATATATATTTCGTGCTTCTCTGTATTTAACAGCTGAAATCACTTGATTAGCTCCACATTAACATAACTCAAACAATGCATAACTAGGACAAAGACATTGTTTTTTGTAACGAAGAACACAAATTAAGTTAAATGTCAAAGAAGCTGGAATAAAGCAATCTTATTTTAATCACGACTTAATGATATGTCATTTAGGAAAATACAATTTGAAAAAAGTTGTGAATACCATAAGGCTTAGAATCTAAGATCTAAAGTTCTAGACCCTTATCTGTAGGGAGATATAACATAAATTCAATGTCCTCGGTGTCATTAATTAACTTGATAATTTGGCTAAAAGAAGCTTATGTAAACTTCAGATGTTGTTTAAAAGTTTATCTAATACATAATATAATCATTGTATTCGGCACTGCCCAAGAAAAAAAGTTTTGTTCCATGTTTACGTCAACATCTTTCTAAGATCTACTGGAGTTGTAGAGAATAAAGGGCTGTGGTGGGCTTCACTTTATTGATTAGTGTCATACAGAAAAGTAGCATCTTAGATTTCAGGGAAAAAGAGGTAGGTAATATTTCCCACATGACCTCCTTTGACTCGTAGGACTTCGACGTTTCAATGACCATCAGGAGTAGTTGAACTAATTCTCTCCCTCCTTTCATCCCCTGGAAAGAAATCCGATTCTAATTTTAGCTCTACTAGAAAAAAAATCAGCTACTTCCGTCGGAAATTGAACGTGACTAGACTACCTTTTAAGTTGGTAACCCCTTAAATAAAAATCTCTTGCAACACCTTTGAAAGAACTTTGAAAAAATTCAAACAACATGTGTCCTTGTGATGTTTCCGTGGGCTCCTTAGATATTTTTAAATACAAGCCATGGTAATCAAAACCAGTTTCAATTATACTGGCTTTTTTTTTTCAAAGAACGTAATGAAATTAATATATTTCAAACACTATATCTATACTGTTTCTAGCGTTATGACAAATCCAGTTTATTTATAATATTTGCTGATTATACAATTTCGCGTCCAATCAATCAACTTATTTTCAAAGTTACCTAGTTACCAAGTTTTTATTTATTTATTTATTTATTTATTTATTTATTTAAATGTTGGTAAAAATGCGATGGATGCGATACATTCGGCTGTATTAAATCGATAGTATAGTGAAGCAACAAACAGTATGATTGACGCTCCGAAGTCAAATTCGATTTCGGAAATCTTTAAAAATTTGGAAGAAGCCTTTAAAATGTGCTCTTGTGTGCTTATGATCTGATTGGCTCAATTTCATTTCCGTTCTTGAATTAGGCCTTAAAGCTTCCGTCACCCATGAAGCTGCTATCGTTGTTAGACTCGTGCTTTTGAGTTGCACAACAAAAGTGCGCGGAAAGAGAGGAGCAAATCGGTTTTCTGCAGCGATAAGGATGACGCCTGCAAGCGTACCCATTTCGCGGCACACAGCTGCGGGGGCGGCGCCAAGGTAAGAGCGTTCACCTGGCGTTCATCTGAGCATTCGAGAATTCCGACTGTGATCAGACCCAAGAAATATGATAGCACGTCTTTGTTCCTCGACAATCTTTCAAATAAAACAAACTCTAAAGAAAACAAAGAAGGGGAGAAAAAAAGGAGTTGCTTCTCAAGTGAGGGTAAGGAAGATTCTAATCACAGGATATTCGATATTTTGAAATTGAAATACTAGAAGACTTTAAGACATTTCTTTGAGAAAAAAAAATAAAGAAAAGACTAAAATGAAAACAAAATTAAATTTTGTGAATAATTTTTGAGAAATTTTCCTTACTGCTAGGAAAAAAATACATTATTGATTTCTATTGAAAAAAAGAAAAGAGAAAATATAAACTGTCATTGGCATGACAAAACATTAGATCATCTAAAATCATCCAAAAACATGTTTAAAAAAGTATGAGATTTGATTTGTTTATTCTCGTTGATTTCATTTTATTGTGAAGCGAAGCAGAATAGCATTACTACTAGTGCAGTAAGTAAAGCTCGGAGCTACCTTTTCTCGGAGTTAATTCAGATCTCAAATAATCTTCGAATTCAAATGTGTTATTATCCTGCTACGAACATCTATATTATAATTTCATGTTTTCATGGTGATAATAGTTACTGCGAATATACGATATAATATTGGATTAAAAGTTTTAAATTCCAAATATCCTGGACGTTCTAGTTTTCTTTAGAGACAGAAGAATGATTTTAGAAGTAACTTTACAGTTATTTTCTTAGACTTTTTTATAACTTTTTTCAACTTAAATTTGATCTTTTGTCTTATAAAATTTTAATTATTTTTTAAAAGTGAATTATTTTTATTAGGTTCAAGTTTACTCTCAAATAAATTTAATTTTTAAAAATATTTGATTTTCTTTATAGTTTCTTTACAATTTCTTGGTGTGGCTTATATTTTATTAGATCTTTGAAATTGTGGAAGGTACCACAGCGGCAAGATTTTGTCTATCGTGGAGGAATCAATTGAAGATTACTACACGGACATAATCCCAGATGTAGTCTATGGAATTCAAGTCTAGTGGCCTAAAAATCACTGTAGTATCAACAAATACGATTATTCTCGTATTAATAAAGACAAGGCGAATTATAAAAATTCTTTGCTACCGAGAAGGATAGTCATCTATCAAATGCCTTTCGTGTACTATCTATCAACTGACTTTGATCAGCCGCAATGGACGTAGTTTTCAGGAGGATAACTGTTGGTATTAGAGCTCTAAGAGATTTCCTGCCATAAGGGCAATTGCAATGCCAATCATCCATCAGCATACTTGGAAGAGATTGAGACAGAAAGACAATCTTTTGTCACTCTTTAATGGTTCAATAATGTTGCTCTGATGTAAATTGTAGATGCAGTTGTCTATGACTGGTAAGCGTGGAATTCCTTGGCTAGGCGCCTAAAGCAAAAACATAAATGAAGGGATTTCTTTTTTAAATTATGGTCTGGGTAACATTCGTATTTGTATCCTTAGGGTCGGTGGTTCAACAGGTTTCGTCTTTGGATTTGGCACGTCAGGACCAAACCTATATTCAGCACGAATACCACTGAAACATGGACTCTCGAATGAAAGAAGTGCCTTCCTTATTACCTAGCATTATTCCACTCTTGAATCACCTTAAATATTCTATCAATGAAAAAAACCTACCCAAGAAAAGTAGTTCCTATTAACTTCTACCGATACCACACAAATCTGTTTGGCTATTTTTTTCCAAAGTACATCAGACTACGTCCCATTCCTATAAATTTATGTGCAACTATACACTATTTACCCATGATATAAGGGCCACCTAAAGGATGGTATAGCGAAATAAATACCATCCCTTAGGGAAGTTTTAATATTGTCTGGACTGTATATTTAATTGTAGATACTTTCCGTAGATTGGTTAAATTTCTATTTTATTTTCATTGTCAATATTTGTAAGTAATTCAAAACCCACCGATGTATCATTCAATACATATTTCACCTGTTCTAACTGTATTGTAATTAGAACATTTGTTGTATACATTTCCTTGGTCTCACAGTCGTCCATAAACTTTGCAATGCAGAGTACGGGAGTAGTTTTCTCTTCATTTTTCCTCCAACTTCTTACTTTGCATATTCGGCTTCAAAGTTTTGAATTATTCATGTGTTGAAAAGCTTTGAGGTAAGTGACTGTATTTTATGATCTCTGTCGGTTTCGATTTAGCACAAATTCCACTCATTATTGCACTTTATAATTTTTAATAGAAAAGTTATTTTAAGTTTTAATTGTTTCAATTATCGTAATTTATATATTCAATTATTTAATAATATTATAAATAAGGATAACTTTTAAGTATCATTCTTTTTAAAGGACCCTATAGCTTTTCCTATCCGTCCGTTCGTCTGTAATCCTGTACGAAATAATATTTGCCATTGATTGGTTTTTGGTAGTTTATATCATGTGGCATTTCATAGCCACTAATCAAAACTGATTTATTGAACCATTATTTTAACCTCCTTTAATGAAACATCCAAGCATTTTAAGAAAATAACTTAAGTACAAATTGGACTACGTGTAAAATTTGTATGGCGGTAAATCGACAAAATAAAAGCAGTTTCTTCTTTTTAAGAAACATCTAATTCAGTCACAGTTTTGCGAAGTACAATTGTCACTAATAAATATTTTTTAGGTTAGTTTATTCTAAGTTTGGCTGGATACTGCAACTCTACTGCGAATGTGCTCAACTCTACACAAATTTCCTAAGTTGTTTTTCTTTTTTTTTGTGTAAAACATTATTAGTTCCAATATAAGATGTCCTTCGCTTGATTTAATGAACAATTTGTGAGGCAAATTCTTTAAGTTCCTGCAAGAAAAGGAAATCCTCTTTAAGTTCGTCTTTTCCTTAAAATGTTGCTGGAATTTTTTTTCTCTTTTGTTTTTTAAAGTATTAAAAACCATTCAAAAGAAAAAACTTTTTTAAAATTTAATACCATTGAATACAAATAATATTAATCTATCTTCAAATTCAAATTGTTTAAATTCGCGATCAGGTATGGTAAATTGCCTAAATCAAATCAATATTTTTGTTTATCTTCAAGCTGTAGCTAAAGCTAAAAAGTTTTGTTATCTTATACAAAAAATTTTCCACAGGGATTCATTAGAAGAAATTGGACATTTAAAAAATACATCGTATCTTATTCATAAATGTGCACAAGTTTCAAGAGGTTCATTAGTACTTCAAAAGTACTTCAAAAGTATCAGGAGACACAGATATACCGATTCAAAATTTCCTTAAAGAAAAAGGCTAAAAGGAAATTAGAAAATTACATGTAGATTAGTTTCATAGGTTATTTATATAAAGTGGCTATTCTAAATTACTTATTAAAAATTTAACGGATTAAAAATAAGTTAACTCTGAATAATGAAAGAACTTTGCAAGTTTCTTACTAAGAGTCAACAAATATTTTATTCACAAGGATCCTTGCATTCAGGTTTATACGAAATGTAACTGTGTTGAATTCGCAGATTTGTTGTCGAGAAGCGTCTGAGATTCCGGCTTTAGCTGAATAAGGTTGTTAGGTTTTCTATGCACTTTTTACACCCTCTCAGCATCCACAATGGCACTGAGTGTCGCTACACTTTACAGAAATGCACCAGCTTTTGAATCATCTTCCTATTTTTGTAAGGTTGGCTTTCTAGCATTCTGATGAACTTCACATTTATTACATACGTTTTCGGCAGACGAAATTTTGTTTTCCATTCTCGTTTTCTTGTCTTTCTTAAACCAATTTTGAAACGATTTGAGTCTTGAATTTAAATACTGTCTTCTTGTTTGAACTCTACATTACTTTTGTATCTTCATAAAAATTAAATCATTCGACTGTGATGATTTAAAAAAATGTCAACGAACGGAAAGAAGAAAAAAAGAAATGCTACGTTTCCCTTTCAAGTCCTTTTCAGGCAACAGTATTAAAGATAAATGCAGTAAAATGCATTGTCATTTTTTATAAGTGACAAAAAGTAACTTAAATGTAACATATGTTTTCCTTTTAAAAAGTGTAAATATATAAAGAGCATAATAGAAAAAATGACAAAAAACATCAATATCTTACACTAAAAGCAGTCGAATAATAAGTTCATCGTGTATCGTATTTTTTTTTTATTACAGGCAAACACTAGGTTGTATTTCTCGAAACCTCCGCCAGATGCCACTGTTGGTAAACGATACATCCATTTCGCGATTGAGCTTTAATCTCGTCGATCGTCTTTTTTCGTCTGTCGGCCTAGATTTTCTTGTGCAGAAACTTAGTATTTGATTTTGTGATAATTACTTCTCTCTTGATTAATGTCTGCTCGACGAAAAACACTATGAAAGAGATAACGGTGAAAACTTTTAGGTAAATATTGACTAAGTTTGAGAAGTTGAGAGAAGTTCAGAGTTTGAACTTCGGTTTTTGTTTGAGAAAGCTTTTCATAATTCACAGTAAATACGATGTTTGTCTTCAAAAGCACTTAGAATGAACAAGAAGTTTAAAAAGATATAAAAGAAAAAGATAGATTGCCTTGATATAACTGCAAGCAACATTCAAGTAAGGCAGAATATTTTGATTGAAAATTGATGTATCCCAGTGTATCATTTTAAAAGCAATGACTGTCTGTTTGATTTTGATAAAGTATTCGTGATCAGTTCAATTCCCCTCCCATGGTTATCTAAGGATTTGGGTTATTTTACTAATTGCATTTAAATTGACGTAGCCAATGAAATGAGACAAGTTTTCTAATTTTTTGTAAAACACTAAATATTTTCCTCATAAATAAAAAAAAAAATTGTCAAATTGAATTCGAATTTGGAAAAAAAAAAAAATCACAAAATGATTTTACCTACAAACATCCTCGTTTCCTTAACTAACTTGTTTAAAATAGTTTTTACAAAGAAGATCAATTCAGTTACTTCATCAGCTGCTGAAGTAAGCCAATACCAATATTTTTTTTTTTTTTTAGTAAATTTAATTACTAAAAATGTCTCTTTATTATAACTTACACCTTAATAAAAAAAAAAGTAGAAGTAAAAAATTTAAAACAACTTCTGTCATTTTTTTTTTCTTTCTTCTCTTTCCGATTATAACTATTGTCTAAAACTCCTCTTGAGATTTTGCCCTTTTGTACGTTTGTTCTATTTTGGGCGATTCTTGTCTTTTGTTTCGCTCGATGCTGACCACGTTTTTTTCCGACCGCAACCACGACACCGGCAGTGGGAGGCATTCCAATGAGCCTAAATACCCCAGCTTGAGCTTTGCGTGTTCTACGAATCCGAAGGGATTGGAGCTCTCGTGATCTCAGCCTACATCTCGAGAGGATCCTCTCCTCCTAGGCATCATTAAGTCTCTAATTGTATTAGGATAATTAAGTAAACTTACAGAAAAAAAAAGAAAAAAGATTGCTAGGATTTTAGAGGGAAATAATGATTTCTGAGCAGTCATCCAATTTGTTATTTTCTCATCAGTAAAATATCCTGAAATTCTACTTAAAATATAGTAACTTAATACTCATTGAAATGAGACACTGTACTGATAATTAATATCTTATCACAAGTGTTTCACACTTATATTCACAGTCATCAGCTAGAAATATACTCCTTCTGAACCTCCCCAAAAAAAACAACAACAACTTTGAAATTTTGGTGGTGCATCATGGGAACTCTTTGAAATGAGACACTATGGTATTGTCCTCCCAATGAATGATGGCCGCCCTGTTTTTGTGAGGTCTGCGCATGTATCATCGATTAGTCTGGTCAGGCACTTCCGTCTGATTTAATGAAAGGACGCCGCCATTGTGCTAATCGCTTGTTACTTTGCAAAAGATCATTGTTTTTATAAATAATATATATTTATTTATTTATATAAATACTTATTGTTAGCAACTGGTATTGAAATAACGGTAAATAGTCGAGAGAAGTTTAATTTGGCGTTATCAACATATCTTTCTCAGTGAAAAAAGACTACGTCATCCATTGTGACAGGAAAACATAATTGATCAGCTACCGGAAGGGCTGCGCAGTTCAAACTTCCGCCGGTCATCTTTCATTTTGAGGACAATAATTGGTGTTGCTTGCTAATATTTCGCAAAACTGTTAGAAGGAGTTGATGATTTTTTGTTTAATATTAAATAAATATCTATTTCATCCTCATAATAAGAATCAGCAGATTAGCGTGTGTAAACTATTACTTATCAAACATAAAGCTCAACACACTTTAGGTTTGATATTCTATTTTAGCTTTTTTAATGCATCGTATTTCGCTTGAATTCTGACATGAATTACTTTACTGTGGATTAATTTCTCTCCATTCACATCTTAAAGCAGAACATTATTTTCCATGAAATTTTATCGCCATATTTTTACTTTAATTATGTGTAAATTCTTTTTATCAGCTTAATGGTTGTAAACAGAAAACACAATTAAACAGAAAACACAATAGTTACTTAGTAAATGTACACAAAAACAATAATAGTTGCATTAAAATAAAAATAATTCCTAAATCTTAGGAAATCGCTTCTGAACATAAGATCTCATTTCAAGTATCTTTGATATTTTAAAAATAAATAAAAATAATGAGGCCAACCCACTAGATTAAATTCATACTTACATTAAAAATAAAATTACAAGCTTTCGAACTGCCTGCGGTTCTTTCTCAAAGCAGAGAAATTACAATAAAATGACAGTAAAAATAAGAAGTCAAAACTAAAAGGTTATGGTTGAGGTCATGTGATGAGAACACGTCCATTATCAAGTCCAGGTTGGATCCCTGAAGATAACCACTGTAAAGACGTGATCCAATTCCAATATTGAGAAGGGGTGATACCATTATATCTGAAAAAGCTTACAATATTTTCGTGAGCATAATACTTTAACAAAAACCAAAACAAAATATCTACAATAAACATTATCTTAAATAAATTAATAAACATTAAAATACCAAATTAAAATTTAAAGTTACTAAGAATTAGAACATTTCAGAATCCTTAGTGAATCCATATTGTGATATGGTTTGCACTGATAGAACATCGTTGTAACAGTGAGGATCTGTTAAAATGTGGAAAGACTCCTTACATTGACGGAGGAAATCACTGAGCTCATGATAAATGATGATCGGGTTATTGAAATCCAACAAGTGATTGGATTCCCTAGCATGCAGGAATGTGAAGTAATTCTGATCTTAGTTGCGAATGGCAACTGCATGCTGGAAAATACGTTTTTTAAAGCTTGCCTTGTCTCGCCGATATATCGGCAGGTGGCATTGAGACAAGGCAAAGCAAAACGACTCCCCTAGGGTTATCCATTACTTTGGGTATAAATCTATTGGTATTGGCTTTTCTTTCCAGTAACCTTTACTAATTAGGACAGTAAAACTAAACTATTAGAAAGATTGAAATCCTTTTTTTACAAGTTCGAAAAAAAATAGAGAAGGCCTTCACATATATGCATATAAATGTAACATATACATATAAATATAACATATGTATATGTTTTTGATGTTATTTCTTGATTTATAAATGTAACATTTTCATATAAATGTAACATATACATATAAATGTAACATATACATATAAATATAACATACACATACTGTGCGGTTTTGAAAGGCACAGCTACCACTGCCGGACGATTTTACTCCGCAGAGGGGTGATACGCTGAGATGGGTACTTTCCTAAGAAATTCTTTTGGACATTTTCGCTTTTAAGAAAAAAATAACGTGGAGGATTTTTGCAATAGTATTTATTCTTTCCATAATTCTTTCCCGAAAAGCGCAAATAGAACGCAGCTACAAGTAAACTAACACTATAAAAAGTAAACATCCCATCTTTGTTTCTCCTCGCCCCTATTTTGAAGAAATCTAAGGAGACCTGACGCATACGCAAATGCGTTGAAGGCTCTCGTAAACAAAACCGAACAGTACAAATATAACATAAACATATAAATGTAACATATACACATAATATATACATATAAATGTAACATATAGATGTAAAGAAAGAAAATAACATTAACCCTCAACCTAGTTACGAAGATTGCTTATTTGTATTAAAAGAGAAAAAGAAAAACAAACTAAAATAAAAGAATTTTTTTTCTTCTTTTCATCTACTTTTTTTTATTAATAAAGCTCCATTTCTCCTTTTTAACCAAATTATCAACAAAAAATAAAACTAAGAATCCAGATTCGCATCAGGAATATCTGTAAAACGCAAAACAATATCTAAATGAAGTATCTATTTCAAGGTCGTAGGTAAATTGTAAAAAAAAAAAGTAAATGTATTTTTGTAAACATAGCTACCAAATGTATTTGACTTAATATTTGGTAAACAGAACAAAGGATGAGAAGAAAGTAAAAATTACAGATGGAATTTAAATGTAGCATCTGTGTCTGTTCATCTGTGATAATAATAACATAAAAACGAATTCTAAAAATTGTACTTTTTGATGGTAGGTTAGTGTTAACACGAAATCCTGTTGATTTTGGCTCATACTGGACAAATAGTGTCAGTTCGAGTGAAGAACTAGGGCCAAACTCCGTTAACATACAGGGTGGTTATAATTAAAGTGACCCTACTTTCAGCTCTCTGGAGCGGGTTCTAATCAACAGATCTCAAGGAAAATTGGTATATAACCTAATAACGCCATGGGAAAGCGATTTCCGATTAAACGGAAATTGGTTCAAAGTTTCGCCACCAGGTGAAAATATGGCGCTGTAAAACTTAACATGAAATCCAATACTACAATAATAAGACTATTATTCAAAGACAGTTACAGAATGTGTTCAATATGTGCTCCAGCTAAGTTGATTACATGCTGATTGCGTAATACAGCGTGATCAATTTGTAGCGTGAAGCATTTTCTGTGGAATGTTAGAAACATGTCGCTGCCTTCAGATCAGGCAAAGACTGTACTCCTTTCTGATAAACTGTCTTTCAGATATCCCCGCAACCAGAAATCCCAAGGATTCAAGTCCGGAGGCCACACACATGAAAAACCTCTGGATTTTAAGCAATCGTTGCCGAAGATGGCACGAAGCAATTCCTTCACTGGTTGCCCAAAACGCTGTTTTGATACATTTTGCATGAAGACAATGGTCACTAAACAACCTGTTTCTTGCAAGATAGGAATCACATGCTGAGCAACGAGTTCACGGTAACGTAGATCTTATCAGTCCTTGTGGTCTCACCTCTTCAAAGAAAAACAGACCGAAGAGAAACTTAGCGGTAAATGTCTAGACCATGCCATAAAATAAGCGGAATAAAACTGCTGTTCATGCAGAAAATGTGGATTCGATGAACTCCAGATGCGACAATTCTACCTATTCACCGCACCTTCTAGTATAAAATACGCGTCGTCAGTCCACAGAATATTCCCAAGCCATATGCCATCAATAGCCATCTTCTCCAAAAACCGAAGAGCAAAATCTGTGCTTTGCTATGGATCTTGTAGTGTAAAATGGACAGCAAATAGTGAATCAGGGGATAGACAATTCATGCGCCACCACTGTGACAGTGGATGAAGGATTTTGGGCACGTACTGCACGGTGTGCCACAGCAACAGAACTTCGTTGACAATTTCCATCGCAATGGGCCACCGTACCCTTCCTGGTGCCACACCCAAACCTCCGGTTCTTAAATTTCTTAATCATTTTGGAAAAGACATTTAACTTGCAGAAAATCAATAAGAAAAAGAAATCAAATACTGCACATAAATAAACATTCACGCCTTTGAGTTTAATCATCAGAGGGAATCGGGAACAACCGCTTCATTCTTTTTAGGGCCTCATCAGTCCGATCCACCCTCCTCGATGTTGATAAATCGACAAAGGTGTGACTTCCACTTTCGCTCCCAAAAGTGACTCCCGAACAAAATAAACAACCACAAAAAATAAGTGCAAAAATGAATCAAAAAAATCTTTGACCTAATGATTATGTTCATTAATAATTATTAATGAACAGAAAGGTTTTTTTATTTTTATTTCAAAGGAAGAAATCATTCTAAGAAGGCATAGGTCATGAAAAAGAAATTTAACGTGCAGAAAATCAATAAAAAGTAGAAATCAAATACAGCACATAAATAAGCATTCAGGCCTTTGTGGGTTTATCGTCGTCGAGGAGGGTGGATCGGGTTGATGAGTCCCTAAAATGGACGAAACGGCCGTTCCCGATTCCCTCTGATGATAAACTCAAAGGCGTGAATGTTTATTTACGTGCAGTATTTTATTTCTATTTCTTCTTAATCATCTTCTTTAACCCATTTTTAGACATGGGCCCTATTCGCATGCCTTTCATAAGACGATATGCTCTCAGTGCGGCCAAGCTATTTCTACCGTTCTGATAAAATAGCTTTACTAACAGCGCACGGTCTTCTTCCCCAAGGTTACGGTAATCCTTCAGAATGGATGGCTTGCAGTGACTGCTAGCAGTTTATACGCAGTAAGTGGTTTCCATATTTATTTATTTTTTTAACCAGCACTAGTATGATCCTAGTGGTGAAACTTTGAACCAATTTTTCTTTCATCGAAAATCGCTTTCCCCATGCCAATTTTTATATGTATTTTGAAAAACATCAATTAGAGCCCGCTCCAGAGAGCTGAGAGTAGATCACTTTAATTGTAATCACCCAGTATTTTGCATTTCAACTCACGACAATTTAACAAGACAACAATATGATTGTGGATGGTTGTTACTTATGTGAGCTCTGCCCAAATCCTAGGACCTT
This sequence comes from Thereuonema tuberculata, assembly GCA_023159025.1. Lineage (NCBI taxonomy): Eukaryota > Metazoa > Arthropoda > Chilopoda > Scutigeromorpha > Scutigeridae > Thereuonema > Thereuonema tuberculata. The sequence continues at coordinate 104,942,766 of JAFIDM010000001.1, forward strand.
TGGACCAAGTCTTACGGGATGACACCCACATTAAAACACTACTGAGCAGAAATCACAACTAATTCTTGGGAGAATGGATCACAACTATTTTGATAACATTTTTGAATTTTACTACCTGCATATTCAAAACTTCTCTTACCAACTATACTTTTTCTTTGTTTTGTCAGCAAATTAAGTCTTTTTTTCCGATCGAAAATATTCTTCTTCTGCTTTAAGTTGTACTTTATCTTCAGTTGATGTTTTCCCATATCGGCTAATCACGTGACTGATTACTACCATTAGATTGTTTAATTGCAAATCTCTCATTCACTTTATTCTAAAATGAAATTTGAATTCAAGAAGGTAAACAAGCAGAACGACAGCGAGCGAAAGGATGACACTTAATTAGAAGTGCAAAGAAATGCTTTTATTTTTTTTCACTAACTTCATTTTTTTTCTCAGACAAATCAACAAAAAAGTGATTGGTTAATTCTCAGTTCATATTTCTTGTTCGTTTTCTTCTTTCGCATCTTAATTGAGAAGCCTCGGGAAAAAACGGAAAAGAAAAAAGAAGCTCTGATACTCATTTCATTTTTTTTGCTTTCGTTCCATTTTAATAAAGAACCAATTTACATTTTTTTAAATCTTAAAGCAGATGAAAAAAAAAAGAAGTTTTTTTGCTTCGTAGTTTCTCTTAATTTCTAAGCTGTGTTCCACAAAATGAAATAATGGAAACTTTTCTTTCTTTCCTAGGGGTTTCCAGCGAAATGGACTTCAACCAAACTCTTGCAACCAGTGGTACATTTTTAGACTAATATTTTTTCTTTCTTTTTAAAATGCTTTTCTTTTTTCCTCTTCTCTTCTTGTTCGTTTGATGGGTTTCACTGGAGGCCAATTTTTGGCAAAAAGGAAAATTGAGTAAAAAAGATTATTACTACATTTTTTTTTCTTAATACTAGAGATTCGTAGGTCATCAATGTTGTTCTGTGAGTTTGGAAACATCTGTTTTTCAAGACGATATATTGTGTTTGCTTTTGTGAAAACTATATCGAATAAACTTAGCAACAAATTCTTAAAGCAAATAGAAAACAATGCAGTAGAATTGAAAATACTGATTGTTTGTTTTCTAATAATAACTGTATTTCATACGAAAAAGTTTAGAAGGGAATACTTTAGGTTTTAGATTAAACACTAGCTCCTCTACTAAATTAATCGTTTACTAAGACCTCGCTAAAATAATCACTGTAAGTGACCGATTCGGGAATGGATTAGCATTTTTTACTTCACAATAAGCAATAAGAAAACAATAGAAGCAAAAATACATAACAGACCTAGCCCTGAATATTCCAATGAACATTGTTTCACAAGTGTAATTAGAAAATTTTCCTTGACGACTTGAAAGAACAGTTAAATAATTTGCTACCAATTTTCTAGCAATCAATATTCAAAATCATAATTACAAGACAATAAAACAGAAAAAAACAGAGAATAAAATAGGATTCACTTGTGCATTCAATAAATATTATTTCTTGAAATATTAACACCAAAGTACATGATAATCAACCTCATTATCAACCTCGAGATAATGGAATGGATCTTGTCTGCGTCATGGATCGACAACACATTACAAGACATTATGAAATTTTACCTAGTTAATGCCAGACGGTTAATAATTTCGTTGGCGAAACAGGTCGGGCTGTTTTTATATTGTACAAACTTTTTATCATAGGCGTTGGTGTTAATGTGAATATTTCAAGTATCCACGCTCGTTAAGTTAGTTTTTAAATATTATTTCTTGTAGTGAAATGATTCTTTGCTGCTGTTAGCGGTCAAGTACATGAAGTGAACTGTGATATTTTTAACTTACATTGCCTTCTTTCAATCCAATCTAGCCTTTCGTGATCGAAAATAGTTCCTTTTTCGATGATTACGGCATCGATACGTGACTGGCTCTATTGGTAGAGAAAGACGATACCAGTCTTAAGGTTTGAATGGCGCTTTTAGGTTTGAATGGGTACAAAAATACTCTTCGAAATTGAAGAATTATCAAGAATACTCATGCAAAGTTTTTTCATAAAAGAAATACATATATATAATTCAAATAATAAATATATTCAAAACTAACGTAAGGTTAAAAAAATAATTAGAAACAACGATTTTAGAGAAAAAAGTTCTCTTTGATCAAATTGTTATTTTTATTTTATGTTTTCAAAAATTTAAGTTAAAAGGTGAAAGAAAAAATAAACAGATGAAAAATGATAAAAAAATACTGAAAATGAAAGAGATGAAATAAAAATAATAATACGAGTAATAATTACGGAATGAATAACTAGAATATTAATAATAGATTTTGGTCATTCCCCTTGTTAAATTAACCAGGGCTGATATTTCAAAGTTTCCGATTTTGCTTAATAAATATTTTTGTAGATTTTATAAAATATTATGGTTCCCAAAGTTTCTCCAAATAGTCTTAAGCTAATCCTGGATTAAGTCCAACTTAAATCAATAGACATGAACTAATACTAATATCGGCCGTATGACTTCTTTAAAAACAAACAAACAAAAACTTTACAACTATTATATAAATTGAAAATATTTATAATGGAGTTTCCAAATTATAAAAATTCTCGATTAAAGAATCCTGACTTCTATTCACTGAAATAATTTGGCAAAAATCCACAAATGAATGGCAATGTCGAAATTAATAGATGAACTTATTGGATCACCCACAGTGTTTATTATTACAATAGAAAAAGAGTCATGTCATTAAGAGTTACTTCAATCAGTTTAATTTCCTCATTCTCCTGAAATATCATTTATTTTTCTCCAGGCGACAATTCACAAACATATCAATTATAGTAATCATTACTTAAACGAACTTTATTCAAAATCGATAGATTAATTATTTTATTATTAATGGTTACTCAATTTTTAATTTAATTAAGGTTCCTATTTCTGAAATGGGAAGATTTTGACGAGTTTTTTTATATAATGGATTCTATTTTCCATTAAAAATATTGCAGTAAGACAACTTATAGTATAGTCGTACAGTAGCATTTTTATATAACTTTTTTAATTATATTCTTTCTTTACCATAAGTTAATCTTATAAATGTCTATCTTGTAAACTTTTAATTTCTATAATAAAAGACTTCTATAATAATCATTGATCTACTGCTTGCTACTGTTACATAACAAATATTGAATTTCACAGATAGTGAAAAGATTGCAACTGAATCAGCATCTGTGAATTAGAATTCATGCTACTCTGGAGATTTTTCTTCGAATAATTTAATCATAAAATGGATGGTGAAATCTCGTCGTTCATTTTATGATTATTTTGATTTATTTTCTTATTATTTAGAAACGGAATTATGATAAGCAAAGTTTAAAACAAAAAGCAGTACTTTTTGATATATTCTACCGGTTTAGATACAAATTAAAACTTATTATTCTATGTAGTCACACCATAATTCTTTTTGTAGGTTTTTTTCTTACGAAATATAGAAATCGGTTATTCTATACAAATCCGAAGCGAAGTGTCTTCAGACGATGTAGTGCAAATTCTTTAAACGACAGGTCAATACTTTGAGCGATTTAAATGTTTATTCACATATTAACTCAATAACTCAGTTTAAGTGTTCAAATAAATGCAGCTTTATTAAATAAATAAAAATGTTATTTAGAGCTAAAATTAAGAGAATTATATGGATGTTTCTGCTTAACGGTCCAGCAGTAATGAATTCTTAAATAAATTACTTGATAAACGTGAACAGTAATTTTTACAACTACTGGTTTATTTTTGTTTTCTTTTTCAATAATTAGTATCGAATTTATGAGGAGAAGAGAGGGGTCAGCCACGCCTGCTAACAGAACACTCGGCTGCCATTTTGTTTCAGTAGTGACTTCATACTACAGTAAATATCGGAATGTCACATGGCTAAGACAAAGCAATGTTTTTTATTAATTTAAGAGAAATAATAGAAATAAATTGTAGCAGTAAAACTTCACAAATTTTTAGTCTGTTGTATAGTTCTAAACCTACAGCACAACAATTGACTATACAATTTACTACATAATTTACAATTTTTTTTTGTAAAGCCAAAACCAAATTTCTTTTTTTAACAATCTTACATCAGTCATTTTTTTTAAAATGAATTACTCGGGAACAAAAAAAAAGCCTCAAGAGAAAAATATGCTTCCTTTGTTTACTATAGACTGACGTCACAAACATCTCAGTCATTAATTATAGAGCTTTTTTCAGATGTATTTTTTTTTGCACTGAAATACTTAGAATGAAATTAAAATAATAAATACAGGGTTTTATATATATATATATATATATATATATATATATTAATCATTAAAACGAGACAAACAAAAATTATTCTAGAAGGGATGAAATTATTCTAGAAATTATTCTTAAAGAAGGGGTGCGCGATCTTTGCTTTCACAAATTGAACCATTTTAACTGAGAGTTTCTTGAAGTAAAAGAAGATAAAGCAATTTTAAAAAAGAAGTTTACTAGACATTTGGATGAGGTTAAAGGACATAAAATCGTTAAGGGTCCTATGAAGAGACCAATCTGAGGAAGAATGGAATTGGAAATACAACAGTTTAAGCTCGTCTATCTCGTTACGATTTTGAAAAACAAGGGAAACATAAAGGCTTCTGCTCTCAAAGATAATGTGCTGCGAGGAAATAAAAAATTACGGGGCGCTGACCATTGAAGGCTGGAATCGGTGTTGTTTGATGATTTTTCACACTACGGGCATTCGGTGTATCTGGATCTGTATTAAAGGAGACAGCGTTGAAATTGCACTGTGATTAAATATTGGAAATTTTACAAGCAGGCGTAGATGGAGATAGTAACGAGATGTTCCTCCTACCCTTATCGATATAAAATATTTGCTCGCAAAAGCAAATTCAACAATATTGTTCGTGGAATTTTAAAGCGCATTACACATGGTTCCGAAAATCGGACGGCGGATCTAAAAATCGTACGTATTCTACTTCACTTCAGGGTTTTCTTAAGACGAACATTCATTTCGGAGAATTCACTGTATTTCAAACAACGGCTTCTGTGTCTTTATACTTTTCTTCTTAAACTCAAAGTAGCGTTTAGGTTTCCTTTAAAACGAATATTCATTTCGTCGAATTAAAATAAATGAAAATAAAGTTTAAAATAAAATGAATGTTCACTTAAGGAAACCCTTAAGTGAAAAAGAATACGTCCAATTTTTAGATCCGCCATCCGATTTTCGGATCCATGTGCAATGCGCTTAACTCTAGTTATTTTCAGTTTCGATGTGCTTAGATCCTATGTTGTTAATGGTGCTTCACTACTGAACTGCAATGTCATGTAGAAAAACATTTAAAATAGCTGTTCCTTTGTGGCTTCAAAGAATTCGTTTAATTATTCTACAATACAATTACTTATTTTTATTAAAAGAAGTAGTAACTACTTTTTACATTTGGATACTATAATTCACATGACAAATAGTATTTTTATGAGATCATACAAATTACGTCATACCTGTTTGCTTATTGTAGAATTGAATTCCATTTATTTCATGGTAACAGTGTGACTGTTTCAAATATTACATCTTCAAAACGACATAGATAAGGTGAAGCGTAGAGACCTCCATACATCTTTTACCTAAAAATGTTATTTTCGATTCTGTTTCCACGTTAAATATTAAGAGGCATTCGCAGATAATATTCGTGGCTGCTGGCAGTTAAAGCGGTTTGCTGTGTGATGATGAAAATTATTGATCTCAAGTGCACCAAGATACATATCCTTACGAAGGACAAAACCTCAAGATTCATCCAGTTCAAGAAATAAACTTACGAAAGCCTGGAAGCTAAATATGCTTTGATTATTGTTTTTCAGCTCGATCTTTTTCGAACGCTATAGGTTTTACATAGCATATGAGGATCTAGTGAAATAGATCTTGGGCACTGGTCTGTAATTGTAATTTACTGATACCGACGTCTTTTATAGTGTGAAGATTTAATAGAATCGAAGAACTTATGTCCACTGGATGATAAATTCGTCACAGTGGAATCATTTTAGCTTTTTCTGAATTAAAAAATATTTTAATATGACTTAAATGTATTTATTTGATTAATTAAAGGAATCTCCATTTAGAACGTTAACTTTATGTTCAATACGCCAAAAAAAGCTTCTATAGTGGGATGTACAAAATGGTCCTTCCGAATCAAAAAAAGAAGAGGAAAAAGGCCTATTTCTATAAGCATATTTCTTCTACAATTCAGCTTCCTAGAATTGTAGTTCTTGAATTTCGTTGACAGATAAAGAAATGACAGACGACTTAACACTACGTAAAGATTTTTTTTTTGCTTTAATCCTTTTTCTCTCCAAAACATAGAAAGGGTTAATTACATATGTAATATCTTGTGATATTTGTACTTATCATAAAGTATAATAATGAGAAAAGTTATTTACATTGTCAATTCTCACAATGTATGGTGAGAAAACACATATTTCCATCTTTTAACCATTCTCTTGATGTTATGTTTTCTGTATTCCTCTAGCGTTCCAATTGAAATTGAACGTCATTCTTTAGGATGTCCAATGCTGAAGAACATCTCAAAAGTCTTTAGTATTCTTATTAAATGATTTACTATTTATAGAATGAGTGGAAGGTTAGAGGCAATCAAGCAATCACGGAATAAGCCAATTCTACACATATCAAATTGAAATCATAAAGAATTAATTTATAAAACCTAAATTACTAATAAATTGCATAAATTACTAATTTGTAACATAAATTTTGTAAATTAATACTTTATGATTAGTTAATTAAAAAACTTAAAATTCATAGGCCATATAGGCTCGTCATTGGGATAAAGTGATCAGGTCTTCCGCCTTTAACCACTGCAAAGAAACCGGGTCCCTGTTGTACAGAGGGCTGGGTAAACCTAGGACTCGTCTGAAAGAGAATTTTCTTTGGGAAAATCCTCAACCTCTCCGAGAGTTGAAACCGGCTCGCAGTCCAGCTCGCAGTCCCAGTAGCACAGAATCATCGGATCCGTGAAATCTATGCTTGCTATCTAAATTTCATCTAGTAATTTATTTTACTTTAACTTAAAACACAAATTTAAGTTTAAATTTTCTTTCAGTTTTTAAGCTTTAATATGAATAATATGAACTAACGTTCATTTTATGTGGTAAAATATTAGTGAAGGACCATACACACAATAATATAGAGGAAATAATAATAATAATAATCTTCATTACATGTTTCGAGGAATTTTAATTTTATTTATTTTATTATATCATCTGAAAAGGAGGAACGTATATTCCTCGAAACATGTAATGAAGATTATTATTATTATTTCCTCTATATTATTGTGTTAATGGTCCTTCACTAATGAATAATACGAATTTCCATGTTCACATTATACGTATGTTACACTCAACTTTTAACTTTCATGAAATAACTACTTTTTCAAATCATTGTTTTACCTTACTACGGTTCAATATCTGATAATTTAGGATAATCTTTAAAAAGATTTGATTTTTCCATAATCTTTAAACTGCTAAATAAATTAATATAATTATTATCTCAGACCGAAGATAATATTCCAAAATTATACGAAAATTGGTGTAGTATATCAATTAAAATGTTCTACTTGTCAAAAAGTGTACATAGGAATGTCTTTATTATTAAATTATTATTTAAACGAATTAAACAGCACAAATTACTAATTCACCTAATTCAATGAAAAATCATTTATTGAATGATACAAATCATATTTGTAATTACCATGTCAAATCCTTAGCACAGATGATAATAAATAGCGTCTAAGAATCAAGGAAGCATTGTTAACTAAAAAACATAATAATGATCTAATAAATAGAAAACATTAAATCCCAGAAATTATAGATTTATTACAGGTTGATTTGTTATAATCTTTGCAAGAATCTATGTATGCTATATTCATGCAATATCGCAATAACTTGTTTAATGTATTTGAACAAATTCTGATTTTATTTCATTTACAGACTCTGTGAAAATGGATCTGTGTAAGATCTGAAAGATGTAGAAAGAATATTTATTAAATCTATCTACCGTACAACGTAGTTGACGCAATTAATTACTGTTTTTCCATTTCACTAACAAAAAACTTTATTTACTTTATTTAATTTTAGTTTTATATAATTTTTATAAATTTTAAGTAACATCTTACTACAAATTTAAATTACATCCATTATACTTAAATATTAGCAAAGTTAAATAATACTTAAACTTAAATTTTGAAATTTAATAAAATATTAATGTTAATGCAAGAATACTCGAATTCAGTAAAAAAAAAAAAGACCAAAAACTTTGTCCTGAGTTATTATTTAGAGTTACATTCTCAATAGGTTTTCGTTTTAAACACCTTTGCAAAATTTAAGAGCAACGAGACATTTTATTTTCAAGCTTTTGGAACAAATATTCATAAGCTCTTTTAAAATCAGAATAAATTATTGATTTTTCAAGCCTAACGGTGGACTTATTGCCAAAACCAAAGCTGACTGTGTCAGAATTTTCGCTACAGACAGCGAACAATAGCCCTAAAACAGTTTCTGATATTTTTTTGAGATCTTACTGGAACATCCTTGAAATTTTTCTTTTGGAATGTTAACTTCATGAACACACGTATCAAAAAGACACACTGAATATTTGGATCTAACTTGCCAATAGCAACAAATTGTTAACAGATAAAACTTTGCTTTCATTTGAAAAAGTAAAAAAATCCTGGCTACCTTAACTATGGCCAAGCCACGAATCCGATTGCACTTTACCTCTCGAAAGCCCAAGGAAGTCGTCAGAGGTTCGATAAGAATTTTTATTTAATAATATTTCATTGAACAGTTATATTCAAAGCTGAGCGTAGTGTTAACAATAGCATAGTGATCTTGTTACACCAAAATTACTTCGACATCATTTTATCTAAGTTCTTGCATCAAAAGGTCTGATACGAATAACGCCTAAAAGAGCTAATGTTAAAATAATAAATTACAAATTTTTATCCAAACATGTTTATTCACTATTTTTATCTTTAGAGATAAATTTTATCAAAACAAAAATATTTCAAATTTAGGATAAAAATATTTTGAAAAATATTTATTACTTAGAATTTTCAAGATCTTTAATTCATTGAGTTTTGAAGTCTGAATTTCTGTTCGCTTATAAATTTTATAAAGCAATTAAGTAATATTTTTTTTGTTCTTTCTTTCTGGTCAAGTTTTGGATTAATACTTGAAATAGTACACTGACGTCAAAGATTGTTACCAATAATTCTATCAACTGTTCCGAATTAAAGTATTCTTACAATTAATATAAACAGCTCAACATAAACACGCTTGTAATATTTACTGATGAATAGTGATTTATTGTCTTTAGTGCTCTGTCTGTCCGATATCACTGTAGTAGGATTTCTTCTAATGGTGTAGATCGTACTCAGTATGTTTTCCTGATAATAGGCAATATGATTTTCATATTTCGTGCAACTATTCGTATCTGCAGTTGCCCTTACGATAATATCCAGTGACGACCATGAATCTTTTTGGGAAACTCTCCTTGCACTGTGGGATGAAATCGCAGTGTAAGCCCCTTCTCTGCTGTCGGCCGAAATAATTACCACAAACTTGCATTTGTCGTCAGCAGCGTATAGTTCATTTTTCGCTCGATGGCGCTGCAGAAGGTCATGTCCTTCCTCCTTGTGAATCTTCTTTAGTCCCAAATGTTTCTGGATGACCGTAGAAGCACGCGGCTGTGAGATTCCACATCTGTTTGCCATGCAACGTTCAGTCGGAGGGTTTTTTTGGAAGGTTTTGGGGTTGTTTTTTTTTTTTGTTAACGGCGGGACGACACCTTAAGCGCATTGCACAT
>JAFIDM010000001.1:104956274-104983001 GCA_023159025.1 Thereuonema tuberculata
GTTTTTAAAATAACATTTTTTAACGAAAACATTATTTTAAACAATTTTTTTTATTTTTCTTCATTAGTGGTGGACATAATCGTCAAAATGATATGTCAATCATTGATTTGTTGAAGTATTAAGGGAAATAAAAAAAAAAAAAAAACACCTTTGAAAAATAATATATGAGAAGTTGACAAATTTTTAGGTTTCTTATTGTAATAATTCCTTTAATTTTATTAAAATATAAATCTTTGTTTGTTTTTTTTTTATCTGTTCTTATTAAATAAACGATGAAATATCATTTTAAATTGCATTTTTAATTCAAAAAAGTATATATTTAAAGTCTAAAACGCTTTATTTAATATGTTGTTTCGGTTTCGAAAAATAAACCGCTTCTGTTAAAGCGTGTCTACCTTTTTATAAAAAGGCTTTTGAAATAAAGTTTTTTAACGAAAACATTAATTTTAAACAATTTGTTTATTTTTCGTCATTAGCGGGGAACGTAATCTTCAAAATGATGCCTCAATCATTGATTTTGATGAAGTATTAAAGGAAATACGGCGTTCCGACAAAAAAAACCCTTTGAGAAATAATATATAAGGATTATATTTATTACTGTACATTAATGTTATTAATATAATTACAGCTGCATAATCGCTTGTGTAAACATTGATTGTAGCGACGAAAAATGTTTTTTTGTATTTTTAAAATATTTTAAAAAATCGTTTCGGACAAACCAGATTTTCGGATAAACGCGATTCGGATAACGAGTTTTTAGTTTAATATCAAATAGAAAGCTTTTAATGTTTTTAATAATATGAATGGAAGCTTTAGCCTTGGTTTAAAGTTTCTTTGTAAGTTGCTGGGTTCGAATTAAAGCATTGACCTGAATGTTTTATTCTTTCTTTCTATTGGACGATTTGATAAAATAACTTTTCCTCACGCTTTTGAAGCAAGGGCGATCAAATGAACCAATGATTCGACGATAGTAAATGTTTCGCTATTATGATTTGGAACATGTTACATTACAACTTACGATAATGAAATTTCTGAAATTTAAAATAAATAATAACCACAAGTCATCTTTAATAGATATTGAAGATTTTTGGATGTAAAATCACGATGAATGGACCTTCTTTAAATTAACAATTCAATGGAAAAGACATAAATCTCTCTTCTGTGTTTGAAAATTCAAATTTTATTGAAAGGAATAACACACAGGCGCAATGAAGCTATGAAGGAATAAGATAATCGATAAACTATAGGCTACAAAATATAAATACACAAATATGCATAGACCAAGTGCTTCTATTTTCTCTTAATTAAAGCGATTGTCTGTATTTTTAATGAATTCAGACAGTTCAAATATTTTGTCTTACATACTTTTAATTAAAGTATTTGTAATAATTGATAAGGAAATAAAATAAAGTTAATTACTAATGCTGCTGAATGGTTTTTGCTTTATGTTTCTGTTTTTATCAAGATTTGAGTAATTTCTTGTTCATTTGTGTTATTACTTTACTTCCTGTTGATTTCGCTCAGTCCTGTAAGAATGCTTCGAAATTCTAACTAATGATGGAAAAACGACTTGAAAAGGCTGACTCTCGGCGGCGAAACGGTCGTGTGTATTTTACCATTGCATGTATAAAGTTTTTTCTCATATATTCAGGTGTATGGCTCTATTAATGTGTTCACGTAAATTGCTACTTCAATTATTCTAACTAATGATATTTAAATAATGCAGAGATGTAGTAAGGAATATATCGTATAATATCGTCACAATTGCTTAATTGCTTAATTCAAAATCAATTATTACGAAAGGTTAATTATCGTTGTCCTGTTTTGTTATTTTTAAATTATTATTCCATCATGTAGCTTGATAAAAAAAGTCGAATTATCTTTCCGAAAATTTGCGTGTTAAAGCATATTTTAAATATTTATTTTATATTTTACAGAGTGATGAGGTATTATTTATGAATTAATATGACTATTAAAATAAAGCTTAACATGCGGTAAAATAACTAAGTAATAATTTATTTTAATATTAATATGTCTTATTTTGAATCTTCAATTCTTTAATTAAATCCTTTTTTGCCTACACAGTTCGTAGGAAAAGGTGTTGCTGGCATCGGATGATGCAGCAATTTTATTTCTTGTTTTTTTTTATTGTGGGTGAACCATTGTCAGGTTGACAGTGGTTTTCACCAAGGAGATCTTGCCTTTCTGATTTTGGTTAGGGTTGAGGCTGGGTTGGGCTGATGAGTCCGTTGAAGGACGAAACAGCCGTTCCCAACTCCTCCCCATAATCTAAAATTAGAAAGGCAATTTCTCCTTTTCTCCTATTCAGGTGCGGATTTTCTTTTACTTAATTAATATGACTATTAAGAGAGAAGAGATTAGAAGGAAATATGGATTAAAAAAGCTTGCCTGATAAAGCACATAAACGTTACAATCAATTAAATGTCGAAAAGTTTTAGAACTTATTTTTATTATTAAAACTTATTTTTAGTTTTAAAAACCTTTTTCAGATCAAACCCCCTGCGATGAATGAACTCGTTCTTGTGATTTCTAACTTTGCATTTATGGGATTTCAGTAATTTAAATCTGGGGATTCGATAGAGATAAATACGAGTCGATTCTGCTTCGCTAATACAGCAACCATAAATCAAAAGCACAATTCCGTTATGGTGGTAAGCTTTTTTCTTCTTCTTATTCCATTTTTTTTTGGTTTCCGTGGAACCCTCGAGACGCCGTTCACCGAATTTGTAGAAGATAAAGTATTATGAATTGTTGGGTGGTGAAAGTGTTGACATTATCTGCTACTGGAGGTTCACCACCAAAGATCACTGACAAATACAACTGATTAACGAAAAGCTTGTTAAATGGTCTCTCACCATCGAACGCTAAGTTCACAGAAACTCATCTATAAATGCATTTAGACCAGAGAGTTGGGTTGTTGTTTTCTAATTTCTAAGGAAATGAATTTATAAGACACAATTTTCGTGTCTTAAACTTTAAATCTTTTTCTCTTAAAACAATTAAAGCTATTTAAAAGCATTGCTGATCGATTTGATGAAAGAAGTTGCTGCAAAAACATAAAGTCAACTTTATCTCTATTGTGTTTTTGTTTGTTTTATTTTCACCCTTTATCTCCCGCCACTAAACGAAAAAAGTGAGGGTCATGATATTTCAAATTTGAACTAATATTGAAGTCAAAAAAACATAATAATTATCGTTTTGATGAAATTGTATTTAGTTTTTGATTTATATTTTGTCCATTTAAATGGACATTGGGCATACCGTGGCTCAAAAGTTGGCATTAACAGGTGAAGTATAATTTGATTTTTAAGAAAGAATTTTAGTACATAAATCTGATGAAACAATAGCATGAATGATTGAAGAATTATATGTCAATTTTTTTTGTGCGAACATTTTAAAAAAGTCTGTTGGCGGTGCTTGATTTGTAAGTTTATCATAAGGAGGTAACAGATGTGGTGACTGTAAGTCAGATCCTGCATTGTTTCTATATTCGTCCACTTTATCCAGGAATTTTTTTTTTGATTTCTTCTGGGAAGAAGTAACTCCCAGATCTTCATTTTCACTGGTTTTTGCTTCTTCATCTTCAGATGAAATACTTCCGTCTGTTGCCAGTTCTTCTTCAGTCTGCAGGTCTATAATAAAATTCCTCATCACTAGAGTCATCAGACAATTGAAGATCATCACCACTTTCATTTGGTATAGGTGATTCTATAATTGGGACTGATGATCTCTGTCTCTTGTAAAAGCCACTAACAATGAAAAAAAAATCAAGTAAATAAAACTAAAATAGCCACGGTTTAGACGGCGGTCTGCCGTGTGGCCGATATATCGGAACCTGGGTTCGAATCCCGGCGTTGGCATGGCTGTTTCTTTCTTCTTCTGTATTTCGTCCGTTTCTCCTCTGGGACTTACTATCTCAGGGTTATTCTGGACGAGATGTGAATCTCGTCCCCCTTCTTCAATTTCCTAGCCTCACCCTGATGTTGTCAGTTAGGGCTCGCCCGTGGTCCATAGTTGGCCAAAGTCGATAAAAAGGGAGAAAAATTAAAATAGCTATTTCAAGATTTTAATATAAATATCTAAATTCAGACATGCATTTTGTTTATTTTGAATGCAGTAAATGCTGTAGTTTCGTATGTTTAATATTTATTATTTTTTATTATTTATGTTCATTTTACTGATACTGATATTTAAATCAAAAATAAATATAACTGTTTCTAATTTGTATAAAATATTATATATATATATACATGTATTTAGATGTAATCCTACAATTATATTACTTCATAAATTGAAATATTCATAGAAATTAACCCGAGAGTTAAATAATCAATCAATAATAAAATGATCTATAAATATAAAATTCGATTTTGAAAAATAATAAATATCAAATATTCTACTAATTATTTCTTAAACATTAAAATAAATATAATAAAAGGTTAAATATAATAAAACTAAAAAAAAAACCTATGACAGATTTGATGTTGAAACTGAAAGCTAAATATCTCCAATAATGATAAACTCCCAATGTCCATTTAAATGGACTTTCACTTTCATCGCCCAAACTAAATTATATAAAACTTAAAACGAAAAGATATATTTATATTTTTAATCTCTGAACACTGTTGAATTTAAAAATATAAGATACATTTTGAATATGTCCACCTTTTTTAAAAAAATATTTAGAATCAATGAGAAACTCATTTCGTGGGGACACTACTGGACGTCGCCATTTCTTCCAATAGTTTCAAAACATTTTGTTGACGAACTGACAACTACCGGCAAAAATGTTAACTACACTATTCATTTTTAAAGCTAGTAGCGCTTCAGGAACTTCTTTATCACTAAGATTTTTGAGAAAACTGTTTTTAAAAATGTCCATTTAAGTGGACAAGGGGAGATAAAGGTTAAATCTAATATTCTACCGAAAAATATACCTTTATGTTTAACTACTAAAATTCATATAACTTACTTTAACTTTTCTAAATTCAATAATAATCAAAAATTAAAGTGAAAATGTAAATCGATTGGAGAATTCGTGTGTTTTTAATTGATAGCATTAGAAGAAATTTAGCTTTGAATATTATAAACACAAATTAAGTTATCATAATTGTTAAGTCTGTTAATTTCTTGGCTGCATTATTAAATATGAGAAATTAAGCCTCCTTGCAAAAATTTTCACTACGAAGACGAAAATGTGGGACTTTGAGCGAGAAATGAATTATATTTTGATATTGTGCACAGCTTACATTAATGTGAATGTAAATCAGCGTTATGTAAGTTAGGGTAAGACCTTCAAGTAAGACGTATGAAAAATAGAAAAGTTAGAGAATGTCTCTTGGCAAATTGCAATACCGCTAAATGTCAATAAGATATTTTTTTTTCTTTTTTGCGATTAAGAATATATTTCATTGAAGAAAAGCTTACCATCAAAATTGGGCTGCCGTTATAAAGCCTATATATATTCCCATATATTCTTTATTCTTCAGGATTTATCATTTACCATCTGTTATGAATTCCTTTATCTTAATATTTCTTTTTAATTTTCACAAACTTTAAGACATTCTAATAGATGTTTAAGAATAAAATGCTTCAGAACCGAAGAGAAAAAAAAGCTATTCTAACCGATGTTACAGATCACCCTGTATCTCAGAGATGATACGCAAAATAGAGAAATAATAAATGCAATCGGAAGCCTACACCCATAAAGATAGGTGATAAAAATAAAACTTAGCTTATGGAACCGCTGGGCCCAATTTAATTCCACAGCCAAAATCAGTTAAATATAAAATGTCAAATAGAATTAAAGAAATGATAAACAACTCAGGTATATCAAACAACAAAATGTATTTGAAATGAGCTTAATATATTATATAATCACACACAACAAATTAAAACCCAAGCAATAGAAATTACATATCAATATAAAAATATATATATAACGATAACACACAAAGCTTTGTTCATAAATTAGGCAATTCCAAAAATTACAAATAAAAAAAAATTAGTTCAAAAGTTGGTAAATATCAAATATAAATTCACAATAACCTTATTAATGCGATTTAACAAGGTATAAACTTAAGATATAATCTCACAAGTAATTTGAGTCACTTTATAAGCAGAGTCTGATCGAAAATTGTTAATGAAATAGACTTTCGAGCTAGAGATTGAATCTGAAGAGCTCACTTCCTGATTTAACTTTCTAAAGGAAAATGTTACTCACAATTTCGGTGATCTGTCTTGTTTACACCGGCACAAAATATAAGATGGCTCCGACAAAATTCACTAAATTGTTCGTGTCAAGGTATCCACATAAACACAAAGAAACACAGCACATTCTTTTTTTTTTTTTTTTTCTCGTGAACGTTTCTCGCTACTAATGGCTGCTCAATGTATCCAGAGCTATTTATGGGGGCGTGCGACTTTTCTTAATATCTGACAGATATCCAAGAAGTCGTCGTTATGTTGACAGATATCCAAGAAGAATAAATCTCAATGTATCCAGAGATATGCGCACCATACGATGAAATACTAGTCTCACCATTAACTGGGCATAGGGAGAATCAGACCAAACTATATTGCTTTAGCCAAAATTGTCACTCCACTCCGGCCAAAGGAAACACGTCCTTGTCCTCCGATACTCCACGGCAAGACTGACGCAGGAGTTTCAAGAATGCACTTTATAGGCATGATGACGTAAACAACGTTCTACCAATTGCCTTCCAAGAAATAAGGAGTGACTTGAAACTTCAGATTACATCACTATAAACCCCGTATATAAACAAAATGGCCACACCTTTTCAGCAGCCCAAATTTTGTTCCAAATAAAAGCAAAATTACATATAATAATCTATATCATCATTTATAGATAACAATTATAAAGGTTACATAAGGTGGTAGGGTTCAAGAATATATAAAAAAAAAATACTAAATAAAAAGTTTTAACGTGGAAAACCTGCCATTTCACGATCAATTAGAAAAGAAGGAGAAGAGATAAAAAAACATGGCGGATCGTGCGAAAAAAATAAACAAGGCAAAGGTCACTTTTCCTTAACTAAGTGTCATAACCACACAGAATTGCGACATAGAAAGTAGGGGAAGAAAAATAAAATAAGGAAAAAGAAAAGTCCGTAACACCGAGAAAACTGATTCCATAAACTGCCACTAGGGCTGGTAGATCTTGAAGACTGTGGGTTTGTTAAACATTGCAGTTAGCTTCAACACTGAGCTCTATTAATTATAAAAACTATTTGGAACCTGGATTGTTCATTTAGTAGCTGCTTTAGATGGATTAGATAAGATAATCCAAGTTAATCCAAAGAGTGGCGAGTCGCTGATGACAAATCATTTACTAAGTCAAGGATTTAGGGGCAGCAATTCATCAAATGCTTTAAATAATTATATAACATCTTTGATATTATTATTATTATTATTATTTTAAAATTTGAGTTTGTATTGATTTTGTTTCAATTTCTTCTAGTTTAAATGAAATGGAAATTAAACAATGAATGTTAAAAACCTTCGAGAATATTTCAATGTAAAAGAAAGGACTATTGTGGAGGGGACAATTGAGGAGGAAGATCAATAATTGGAAGATGCTGATATTTCATTGATCTCAGATGTCACAGATTGTAGATATTGGAAAATGATACCAATGGGGACAGTTCCATTAGATACTGGGGGAAGAGAACTGAAATGTAAATAAAACATGTCCCCGGTGAGTTAAACAACAAACTAAAAAACAGAATTCCAAAAATATAGATTCCATAAATGCAATTTTTCACTCTTACTTAAGCCAAGTGAAAGATTAATGTTGAGAAAAATTACTTTTTTCGCGAGATTTACTCATTTTCATCTATTGCTGAAGAGAACTCATTTAAGATCAAGTAACTTGATAAAAAGACAGATAAATTCTAGAGAAATGTTCGATTGTTTTTTTTTTTGTTTTTTTTTCATTATTTCTTCTTGTTAATGTCCTGCCAGAATTAAACCTGATATTAAACCTGTTTCTGATATTCAAAATAAAACATATAATAACTATTAAAGAGAGATCCAATGGGTAGCAGAGAAGAGTTGATTTAAAAAAAGTTTACAGAAATCATTATAGTTAAGGCTTTACAATGAACAGTAATGAATGATTGCCTACAAGTACAATAACCAACACAAACTATTTTAACCACTTGTTTTTAGGAACCAATGAATTTGATCAGATTTTGATATTTATTAATGCAATCATGTAGTCGTAAGTTACATTTATTCATTGCTGTGCTATTCCTTTTCCTTAAGCTTTTACATTGTCTTTATATGGCTTATGATGTAATAAAAATAATAATAGCTACTTAGCAGAACTAATGAGTACTAACTAATATTATAACTAACGAGAGTGCTTATAATGATCAATTTTGCTTCGCTGCCTTGGATCCCGATACATCCAAGTTATCTGTAAAAATACCAATTATGCCTTCTAAAAAAAAAAAAAAAATGGACGAAAAACCACATAAAAGAGTAAACAAATAGTATACTTTGGGTATTAAGACTAAATATACAAGAATTTATAACAAAGTTTGTAATTTTTATCTTATAAAATATCTGTAACTTCAATGTGAATATATACAGAAAACCAAAAATTATGGTTATGGAAAAAAAAATAGATATTTTTTTTTTTTTGCTGAAGCATAAAATTAAGGGCGACCCATTAAAACCCACACGGACATTTAACGTTGCATAATAAATTTCAAACCACAGACAATGAAAAAAATTTGTGTGGAATGTCCCAAATAAAAATAATAATGAAATTGTATTCAAGGCTGGATTCGAACTCAGAGCCTTCTGATTCTGAATTCGTCACTCTATCGACTACACTACTTCAGTTTCCTTAAATTGGTCTATTTAAAAGGAATCTCCGAAATACAAAAAAAAAAAAACAAAAAAAAAACAAGATTCACTAAAACTCAGTAAGCCGAAATTATTTACACACAAGAAACAACCCTACGGTGTTTGGGCCTCTGAACACGATGGTGAAGTCCGTTTGCCGATCCGACCTACCGTTCGGGAGTTGTTAGGGGAGGAACAGACACGGACGGACGGACTGGACAAATGCAATAGATCTCATGTGGGTCGCTCAAAATTTGAGGCTTGCAAACGTTTCTTTTTAATTTTTCCAGGGATTGAATGAAAAAAAAAAAAAATTACGGTGATAAATTCATTAACTATTGTGATAGTTTCTTGTGAAATTCTATCGATTCAAGAGTAAATTAAAGTGATAATTCATTCAACTGTTCATTCGATTGTTATTTCCAATTATTATTTTTTTTTTCAATTCAAATTGCTACGAGCAAATGACGGAAAAACCATCACAAAATAAGAAACACGATCTGCTCTAAATAATGAAAGACAAAGAAATCATTCTTCATTCCTTTTCTTTCACAAAATTAAACCATTTTACAATTTGAAAGAAATCTATTCTGAAATAGAAATGTAAATGGTATTAAAACTACAGGAAATGCTACACTTTTAAATCAACAGCATTTTCCTAGGAGTTCGTATTTTTTGTCTTTATTGTATTCGTCTCGTTAGATTAGTTACAAAAGGCTAGTAAATGTCTTTAAATGTAAATGGCTAGTAAACCTTAGAGAAAAGTAAGGTTAATATAATAATTAATGTTAAAAAACTTTTAAAAACCATGCTTTCTGTATTATATAATGATTACAATACATAAAAATTATGTATATATATTTCAGAAGTAGTTGTGTGTGTGTATATATATACAAAACTTACAGTTGTAAGTAAACTTACAACAGAAAACTGCGCACGGAAGGACGTGTTGCCTTGGCGGAATATATTAATATAAAATATATTAATACATCATATATTATTGTATTGTCATCAGACATAAAATCAAGTGTGCAAAATTTCAAGATGATTGACCGATGGGAAGTGACTTAAAAATTGATTATAAGATTTTTGACCCAGAAACCAGATAGTATGAGGTAATAGGTAAAAGCATGGTAAAAACTAGAATGCAGGTTTAAGACAGACTACGCATCCCTTTGTGGTCAAGGGTACTCAGAAACTATTGATCCCAGAAAGCTGAATCTTCCTTTTAATAATCTAAAAGGAGAATCATTGAAATCACTAATATAGATGAAGCGCTATCATCATAAGTATTATAAGTATTAGCGATCTTAAAATTTTATTTTTTAGTTTAGATAAAAGATCCGCTATTTGAATAACTATTTTTTTCAATTACCACCATGCGGGTATTTGCAAGTCAGCTATAAAATTATAACTTTTATAATGTTTACAACATTACTATGTTATATGTTAGTAATAGTTTAGAAATTAAAATAGAAAGACATTTCATTGTGAATAAGGATCTAAAATTGGAAATGGATGAAATATATGTTTTCCTTCAATAAATACAAAAACTTCAGGATTAGAAATGGATGTAATTCTGAGCATTAGAAAGATTGAAATTGAAGCTTTTGAAAAAGCCAGAGACATTCAGGTCAATCGCAATTGGTTCTAATGGCTTTCGTTAATAAGTCAGTTAAGAGAAATTGTAGCTATTGTATTGATTAACTTTAAACAATGGACTTAGAATTAAATAATACACTCTTATTACATTAACAGTTTTCTAAGTAAAAATAATGTTCATTAGATTCTAGGGAAAACAAAGACGTTAATGTTTTCGGTAGTTCGAGAACAAATTCTTTCTTCGAACTTTTAAGTGAAGACAAAGCCTTAAAATATCAGTAATACTTATTACAGCTCCTAAGTATCATAAACAGACATTTGCAGAACGTTATTAAAATCTTAAAAGAAAAGGGGAATTACCCATCCATGCACTAATAAAAAACAAAATATAATTCATGCCAAGAGCTTATCAACTAAATGGAGTCTGAGACGCCGTTTCATCATCTTTATGATTCATCAGCCAGACTTACCATTTCGATGACAAACTTCGAAAGCATGAAGAATATGTAGAACCTATACTCGCTCCCGACTGTGGGCTCCGACACAAATAAACAAGAAAAGAAAAATATCTGTTGTTAACAGGATTTACTAATATGGCCCTCAACGTTTGGGCAATAATGGCAAATAAATTACAAACAAAAAAGCCACAGCAAAGTTAAAGGTTTTAAAGAAATAAAGTTTGGCATGAATTTTGTTTTGTTTTTCATTGGTGCATGATGGGTAATTCCCCTTTCTTAACATTTTCATCTACACGTTAAGCTGTGTCATTAAAATCTCTCTAAATTTGACTGATGTGGAAGCATTTAAAAAAAAATCTCAACACCATTTATTTGAACCGTTCATAATCAAAAGCGTTTGTAATTATTCAGTTTTAAATTTTATTCTTTTTTTAAAAAAGAATTCAAAAAGAATAAAAAGATAAAAATTGTTTACTGAAGTAATTTTGTATATGTTATATTTCTAATGATATCTAAACGTCAAGGAAGTTAAAATACAAACCTGTAAAAGTCTCCCATGTATTTGGGTTATTGAATAAACTACATTACAATAGGATTTTTGTAATGAATTGATCGTTTGCGCTTTACTTGGATTTTTTTTTTTAAATTTAATATAAATAAATTTTACGCTGTCATTCCTGAAATCGATGGTGGCGCCGCTTTAGGAAGAAAGACGAAACTATTGATGCTTGAATTTGAAAAATTGTTTTTTTTTTTTTTTTTTTTTCAGAATACCTTTCTTTAATTCTTAGTAGTAAGAATAAAGAGTAGGTTTTTACTTTCGTATCATTTTTAAAGTTGTGTTCTCATTGTCTTTTGGTATAACATTGAGTGATGTCATCATCAGATGAAATTATTAATACAACGATTTGTACTAAATAGGATATGTATATTTCATTACATGTTAACGTATTGTAATATTACTTTATAACAATAAGAAATAAATGCAAGAAAATTATTTTATATAATTTGAAACGTATTCGTTGAACCCCATTCTTTCTTTTAAAAAATCTTAAAAGAAAATGAAAGTATACAAAACTCAAAAAATAACTTCAAATGAGACGCATTAATTCGATTTAAAATTAGTAAATTGCTCTTTCAGACAAAACAACTTTTAAATTCATATAGAATTGGAGCTTTTTGGCAGTGATTTAAGACAAGCATTTAACTATTCCGAAAGTTTCCTTGTTTTGCTTCGAAATGGCGTTTGGAATAAATTCGTTGTCAAATTCTCAAGGCGAATGGTACGTCACTTAGAAAGAAAAGATAAAAAGGGGTTCTTCCATCTCGAGTGCTATTCGTTTCCTAGAACATCGTATTAAACCTACCTGACATCAGCTGCAGCAGTTGTTGTAGGTCCAGTCCATTTCAAATACGCCTTCCCTCCCCGAACTTAGAATCGAATCAGTTTAATTAAATAATGAGGGGAATTCCTTGTAAATCAAGGTGAGTGTAATTTACGTAAATGAAGTGATAGTAAATCAAGCAGGAAATATAATAGTCAAACACGAAGTCAATAACAGCTGATTAAATAGAATAAATCAATGTGGATGATGGATTGTTTCCCATGAATTCCCCATTCAGACTCCAATGAAAAGGGATGTAACAGATATAATGAAAACAACAATAACCAGAAGTCATTGGGAGATTGGTTTCAATCTCGCTTGTCATGGTTTCGTTCTACTCAGGAGACAACAGCAAAACACGTCAGGGCTGATTTCTTCAGTGCGTCACAGATTATAACTGCCAGACATAAAAAAATCAGAAACATTAACTACATAACTGATATTTGTGGGATTAAGTAGGTGAACAAAATAAATAAAAAATGTTACAGAATTGCTGTGGATGTTGCAGAGAGGTGCGCAGTTGCCTGTAGCCGAATAAGATGCTCTTTTTTTTTTTTCGCGATTGGAAGGCAAGAGCAATGGATATCTGCTGTAGAATCAGGACCTGTAAAATGCGGGCCAAATACCCAAGTGGTACGGCGCTTGACTGGAGAAGCCCGATTCAATCCCCGGCCTTGGTGTAGGTCGAGCATTTTTTTTCCACGCTGAATTCTTCTCCAGATGGTTCCTAGAGTCGACCCAGCTCTCTGTAAAATAGGTGTCAGTTTCTTTCCAGGAGTCTAAAGGCTGGTGGGCGTGGAGCTGACCCACTCGATCTCAACGTAGTCCCGATGGTCACGAAACGCCGGGAGCCTTACCTCCCCAACGCCAAGGACCTGCATAAGCCTACAGTGGGATACTTTAACTTAACCTTATAAGATACTCGAGAATATGATGACCAATCAATCTCTTGATGAAGTCGAGGCCAAATGAAATTTTTGAAAACTCATGCCACTATTAGATTAATCGCGAACGTCACCAAGTAACCAATATCACTTTTAAGATACACAATTAAGGTATCATATCACTTTTGGTAAACAATACCGTAATTTTATTAGGATATTTACCCTTTTCCCCAGACCAACAGACTAATCCTCACCACCCACACAGCGAACTATTCCCTACAGCATCTCAAACGAAACAGACCAAAGAAAAAAAATAGGGTTCTTGTAACATCGGATTTGGAAGGTAATTCAGAATTATTTTTTTTAAGTACTTAACTTCAGTTTTTTGTCAAAATTAAATAAAGTCTCCTATTCCAAAAATGTTATTTTCTGAATTTATTCGTACAGAGATTTTTCTTAAAATTAAAAAAAAAAAGTACGAACATATAGAAATCTAAGCTTTCCTCATAATAAATGAACTCCTTTTAAATTCATACATGTATTATTATTATCATTATTAATATTAATCTAATAATACAATCTAAACATAAAATAGCAACTTCTCTTTTATAATGAGAACTTAATATCTGAAGAATATACAAGATATGTTTATTTTCCTGACTACTCTAGATTCAATTCCCATTAGATATTAATTTGTTTTGGGGAAGAAGTGTAACCTAAATCAGAAACTCTGAACAACAAGAAAAGAGTCAATAGCCACTTACATTGTTGTTGCCAATTTCGCTAGATCTTTCTCGATAACCTGTCACAAGCTGTCAACCGTGCCTTAAGGATTGTAGACACAACAACTCCACCTCTCTTCCGTAATGGCTCCAGCCAATACAGTCTCTCTAAGGGAGAATATATTACTGAATTTTGAAGATGTTCATTTTATATTTAATTTTAATTGTAAAGGGGTGACATTATATTCCTTTTTTCTAAAACAATTTCATATGTTTCACTCTTCCAATCCATCTATGTTCTTCAATTCCCCTCGGTCTGACGTCATACTAATAAACCCTGAGTATTATTTTAGACGCTTAACTGAATTGAAATCCAATGTTTTAATTCTTAAGAATGAATTAATCGTACTTTAAAACTTCTCTGGCTATTCGGGCTCATTGAATTTTAGCTTAATTTATTATTGACATAACTTGAGTTATTCCATTTACTGCTACGTTTTAAAGTGAGCTCGTCCGTTTTTCCCCGGGATCAGCCTTATCTTTATTTACCTCATCATTAAAGACCAAATTTCATAACGACATAATTATAAAAAAAACATCGACATAATTCAATGAAAAACTCACTGAAAGATATGGTAGAGAATTCATTATTATTTACTTTTATTATTGAATTTTAATTTTGTGAGGAATTTTTCTTATTTGCCAAGAAGCAAATCCAAATTCCATTCAGCTACAACTTGAACGTCGGTGAATCAGATCATTAATGCTTTCCTTGACATGTGTTTGTTGTCATCTACGAAGACTGAATTCTTTAGCTTCACATAATTTGTTATTGATTCTTAGCAAAAGCCCAAGAATGCAGGATTTCTCTAGTAATCAAACATTCCTTATTGCATTTTATTTTTTTAAATCTTTTATTGAATTTGTTTTCTTGATTTATTATATTTAATAATTCATACTTAATAATAAATGAAAATTCATTTATTTTCAAAGTTAATTTGTATCTTTTTTCAACGATGGTAGATGACTTTGTAAAGATAATAATTGGAATGAAGATCATTTTCTTAATCAAAGAAACGGAAACCATTGATTGATGGCTGACGATTCTAAGGCTCAAATTACCATCCAAGCCATTGAAGCAAGCAACTACAGAACCCATAAAACTGCTCAGTCTATCAATAGATCATTGAAAATATTCTATACTGATGAATGTTACTCAACTGGTGGCAGCGTTTGTATTTGGCCTTGTTTCTTCTACAGATGGTCTTAGACCCAACCTTCTTCACAATGAAGACTATTTTTCTTTCTTGTGGATTGCATAGAGACAAACATCGTCAGATCTCATCTTATTCCTGACTGGCCTACGAAACGCTGGAGTCCATATCTTAGCCGCATTACTGATATTTGTTACCTAGAATAAATCATAAACAATGACTGTTTTCATGAATAATAAAACCTGTTTACATTAAAAATTGTAAACATCTGCACACAACTTTACTGAGACAAATGAACATTATATTTGATAATAGATTAAACATCACTCACTGACCACTCATAAAACTATTTACTACGTTTCAGCAGTGCTGACAGATTCACAGATCATTCAAACAACTCACATCTTACTACACATCTTATCTCTGAAGCTGGCACTACATATAGCGATCTGAGGAAGTTGTGTTTTAAGCATATAAAACAAATTTAAAAACATTTTTATGAGCACAAGTGCAAACGACATGATAGCGAATAACAATTAGAAAAGATTATGAATTCAGAAGCAGAGATAAAACAGGAGATGAAAGTGAATAAAAATGCTGAACTTCTTCCTTGTTAGAGAGATAAGTTGAAAAGTAGGTAACTTAATTCACCTGTAATTAAGATGAATAATAATTGCATTCGGTTATAATTTAATTAGACGTCTTTCCACTTATGTCATTTTCCTCCTGACATGATTTTTAGTTCGCTCGTAATGCTTAGTAGATCAACCGCTCCTTTTTTTTCTTTCCTTCCTCGAAGAACAGCAAAGGAATCTGCTTTGCTCGGGATTGGCCTATGAATATCTTCTCTCGCTGCGTTTTACGACCACCGCATTACGACATGTCTTGGGAGAAACTATTGACGGCTCTTTATTGGTGGCACCAGGATGTGGGTGGATGGGGTCTTTGGATGACAGTCAAAGACGCTCAGCTGACAGGTTATTCCAAAGAAAAAGAAGAAGAAAAAAGACAAATAGACTTCAATTCAAGCTTCTTTACATCGTAAATGTCTTGGGGTTCATAATTGTAATAGACCCTAATGAATTCTAAGATGGAAAAGAAAATCAAAACTGACAACAGTTATTAATTGAAAGTAATGAAACTTTAAAAAACTAAATTCTTAATATCTAAAAATTATATGATAATTGGTAGATAATTCAGAATGGTTATCATAAATTTGTTTCCTAATAGAAACCTTGACTGTTTATCATTTTCGGACAGTTTTTTTCACTTAATTAATGTTTTATCCACCTATCCTATAAATAAGTTGTTTTACGTTAAACAAGAAACCTCCTTTGAATGATTAAGATTTTCATTTGAGAATGGTAATAATTTCAAATCTTTCAAATTTTACAGATTTCCAAATTTTATTTTTAGCTGGAAATTGATTTTCCTTCTATTGTTTCTGAAATTGCTAAAAGTAATCAATAAATGGATTATTGATTGCAGTTTTTCTTTACAAAATTAAGCTTTCTATTTTCGAACGTCTTTGATTTTCTGGTTAATTCTTTGTTTGTCTCTCTTTTGTCAGAATAGAAACTTTGTAGATATCAACTACAAAAAATTAGTAATTTAATAGTTAATTTTAATAATTATTTTTAGTAATAGGTATACTATATATATATGTAAATAAATAAGATCTAAAAAATCTGCAATTCTAAAAAAATTCTGCATTCTATTTCGAAGTAGTATTTTTATTAATTTGCCTGGTTTTTCCTATTGGTATTAATTAGAGGATTTTATTATTTATTACTTTTTTCCATTATACACTTTGTTGCAATCCATGTGTTACTTCTACTGTTGTTGTCTGAATCATCCTTACTTCAGTTACCTTCAACCGTATATTCCTCATATTAATAGACTGTATATTTCCTACCATCAATGTTATATAATTCTTTGTTAGTAGCATTATTTACAATCCATCACTCATTCTAGACCCATTTTTTTCGCTTTGATTTTCATCTATTGTTTCGTCTGTTTACAGGTTTGTAATATTTAAATTTGTTATCAATTGAATCAGTGGTCGCAAAAACAGGTTAAGTCACTTTTTTTAATTTTTTGCTTTCAATGGTTCTACATGTGTTTATTTGGGTCCGCATTTAATGTGAAAAAAACCAGCTAATCAGATCAGCCATATAGCTATATCGTGGTGGCTGATCTGATTAGCTGGTTTTTTCACAGTAAATGCGGACCTAAATAAACACTGTAGAATCGTTGAAGGCGAAAATTTAAAAAAAATGACTTAACCTGTTTTTGCAACTTCTGATTCAATTGGTCATTGGGTTTATTTCATACAATTGGTTAATTTCCCATTGCTGAGTCTTATAATATGACACATGAGCTTGACAACATTATCTGGAAGGTTACAATACAAGAACATATTTCTTTCTTCTTGTATTCAGCACATACACGTTAATTTTATTTTCTTCGATATTTCATTCTTTCTTTCTTTCCAGGAAGCTTACTTATGCACCAGTGTGTGTTTTGGATTTCTATCAGACATCTATCAATGTAGTGCGGATATCTTTCTAATTGTATGTTCTGCAGAGGTTTTCATTTCAGTTGTGATCTATTTCAATGTAGCTAGGTTTTAACGTTGCTACATAAAAGCATTGAATGTGTGCCTGCTTATTTTATGTCAGGAGCAAGAGATCTTCTATTTCCGACTTCCATAGTCTGACTTACCTGTGTCCAAAAGTGCTATTAGCTCAGTTTATGTTCGCATTAGCGTTCTTAACAATAAATTTCGAAAGATGGTCTCTCTCTCATTGTTCATATTCATTATCAAGGAACCCACTTCACCTCTACCCTGTGCAATTTAAAAGCTCCCCACGAATTTTATTGCCAACGTTTTAATAGGGAAATAATTTTTGAAGTTGAATTCTCCCAAGAGACGATCAATAGGTCTGTGTTCTTTGCTTTGAGGACGTTGGGATTGGAATTGAAGATTAGTTTAACTGAAAAGCAATTCATTGAATTCTTACAGTAAGTAAGTCGCTGTTTAAGAGATTTAGTGGACATTAATAATCAAAGATTTTATGATTAATATTCCTCTAAAATCATTGTTGTAATAAGCCTAAGCTTAAGCAAAATATTCCACTATTAGAATTTTGCTGGCTTTAAAAAAAAATAAAAGAAAAAAACAACTTTATTATAAAAGAATGTCAGTCTGCAATAACCACGTGGAAAGAGTTTATGTACTTTTTCCCCCAACTTCTTCCCGGTATTCTGTCAATTGTAATAAAGTAATTAGAATGCTAACCAATGTGACTCTAAACTTTCAGCTTCAAAAGATAATTTGTAGTTCAATTTCTATCAAATTGATGAAGTAAAATAACATCATTTTTTAATCTTAAAATTTCAGATTTCTAAGGTATGTAGTTTTGAATTCACTTGATAACAGAAATTTTTTGGCAACCAGTTCCTACCCTGTAGATTTCAACTATATCACAACAAAAACAAAATGATTCGGATCTTGCTTTTGTTATCTGTGGCGTCTGGAGGTTCGCGAATTATCTGAAGATTCTCAAAAAGGAGTTCGCAATAAAATAAAGTTCCAAAGTTTTAATACTGATTGACTGTAGCTCATTTGATTCGCAAATGACAGTTGTTCTAGACTCCATAGAAAAGTAAGAGAATCGCGTGTAACTGTTCTTAATGGTAATCTAAACTAAATTTATTATTATATATTATAAAAGCGTTATTTTGTCTGTCATAAGACTTTACGTTTTTCAAATTTTGTGACCAAACTATAAGAGATAGATTAGTCATGTAAATGGATAAAATGTAGATCTTTTTAAGACAAACAAAATGCTACAAAAATCTTTCGAAAAAAGTTTTTGGTTTCCAAGATGGCGCCTTTTAAAGGGTCAAATTTTGACTTTTTCTCAATTTAAACGAAAAGTACAAAAGATGGAAGAGAACATTATATTGAGAAAATGTTGGTATTTGAAAGTTCTATCGAACGCTGTATCACTTATTCACAAACGCTTCAGCGTTTGCAAGATACATGCAAAAATGTGAATTTTCGGTGTGTGACGCCGACCCGCAATACATCCGAGTTATTCGGAGAAGACACAACGGGCTGGGAAGTTATATATTCTCCGACGATCGCAACATTAATTTGCTAAATAAATAAAGTTGTTTTTTTTTTAATGCTATGTAGGCAAGGGTTCCGGAGCGAAGCGACGGTACCCGGCTAGTTTTAGATATAAAAAAATTAGAAGGAATACGAAGTCTTCATTAAAATCTTTAGATCAGTTTATAAAGAATCCTTCGTCTAAGAAAAATTCTTAGTATATGAAAGCCTAAGAAAAAGAATATTCTTGGTGGTGGTTAAGTGGTTTCTTGCAATGTCTTCCGTTAACACTAGGTTTCAGATCCCCTTCTAGGCTACCAATATTACGCTTAACTTAATAGATCTGTTGCTTTAAATCCTATGCTGATACGATGTACAAATCCTTTCCGAAGCTGGGATAGTAGGTTCACAAATTTAAGAGTGGATGAGATGTTTGGAAGGAATTTACGAGCGCCGTAAGTGTGAACTAATTTGAAGGAGGAGGCCTTTTCTCTTTTACAACTGTTGTTGTTTCTTTTGAAAAACTACGATTTATGGACCTTCCCGCTGAGACGCCGTGCGTGGGAGAGCTCAGATTTTTTTTTTCTTTCTTTCCTTTTTTTTTTTTTTCTTGCGGAAACAAAATAGAGGAATTATTTGGAACGCTGCTTTTCGTTTATGGGGGTGGCAACAGGGTTAAACTGCATGAGGCAGTAAACAGGGCTTAAAAACTGGTAAAAAAAAATAGTAGACACACGAGTTCTATGGGCGTTTGATGCTTGGGACACTCTTCATGAACCTTCTCTTGATAATGGCCATAAAAAGGATTCCCGAAATGAGCTATGATAAACACAGGTTTTTTTTCTATCACAGAATAAATTTAGAAATAAAAGAAGAAATGTTAAAGAGGAGTTTTAGAAACACCTCCAAGACTTACTAAAAAAAAAAATACCGTGATTTCGCGTTTATTAGACGCACCTTTCATTTTTGAGTCAAGATTTTAGAAAAAAAACAAAAATCTCGTATGCAAGGCTCCATTACTTTTTTTTTTTTTTTTTATACAGTATATATAACATTTTTGATATTTAATTTTCCATCTACTAACATTTAGGTTTCTTTTTTCTGAGCTTTTTTTCTAAAACTATGTTATCATTATGTTGACGACGCTTATAAAAGTAGCGAATAGTGTTGGCAGTGGTCAAAAATAAAAAAAAAAAAAACAGGATTACGTCTATTGATCAGAACTCCCCTATGCTGCAGCTTTTCACAACTTTGCTGTAAGGCTCCATGCATGAGAGAATTCGCAAATCAGATTATTTCTTACTATTTTTAAATTACAGCTTATTTTGATTAACAAGGTAAAAGAACGATTTTGTTTTCTTTCACAGTGGAAGTGCGTAGTCACTGCTGTTCTTACACAAGCACTTGGGCCGCGCGGTTGGCGTTGTCGCTATGACATCGGCCTCTCACCTCTGAGTACCGGGTTCGGTTCTCATGTAGGTTTCGTGATGGTGGACGATCCGCGCTGGGCAGGTTTTCTCGGGGTTCTCCCGTTTCCTCTGCACTTCTCCCACCAAACTTTCTCAGTCTTTCTCTCCATCTGTCCATATTTCCTGTGGGATAGTACAATAGACCTCAGGTCGCAGTGCTTGGCTTCTCTGCCACCCACATTCATTACATAACATAACAACATAAACAAGCACTTATTATCTATTTTATTTTTCATGGAAGCTTTTAATGCGATCTATAATCAGTGGAAAATGAAATCAAACTGAAAAGGATTTTATCACAATGATATCGGTCTTAAACGCTCACAAGAATTAACATAACATTTCGAAACGTGATATTTAACTGAAGAAGTACTAACATTTTTTTTTTTTGTTATTCTTTATAGTAAATACCTCACATGGGACTTAATAATAATAATAATAATATTAATAATTTTATTCAATAGGAAGTTAATTCAACCATTTTCGTTATCATTTAACATAAGTCCTAAAGACTTATCAACTAATTGTAACTTCAATATGAATGAACAATCAGTAAGAAAATATCCTGAAAATATATTAACAAGTGTAAACTTTGATAACCAAATTATTGTCATCTTTCACTAAAACAATTCCTGATTACTAAAAGCCCTTTTTTATAGTTTAATTAATAAATAAAATGCCGTTCCGGCATGGCCGAGCGGTCTAGACGGCGGTCTGCCCCTGTGGAAATCCATATAAAATGAGATTCACTTGAGATTTGTTTTTTCTTTTAGCCTCTTGAAACGCAATTATCACTTACATCAAAATGGTCTTTTATTTCTCCCTTCGATTTTGAAAAATAACACTTAAAACACATCTACTTGCAATCAAACATTTAAAAATTCCAAAGAACCCAAAACTCAAATATTTTCTTCAGAGAAATCTCCTTGAGGAAAATCTTCTTTGAAAATATTTATTCTCGAAATGCTAATCTGTTGACAACCTCTTTTTTGATTAAACTCGGTCAAATTCCAAGCATATTTATAGCGTAGCGCTGCCTCCAATATCCGACTCTCTTTTCGTGGGATGGGTTGGTGCCTTCAAAACGAATATTATAATAAATTTCCAATCGAGACAACCTTTTCCAAGCTACCTCTTAGAGATCTTGCGCAGATACAGAGTTGCTATGACGACTGCAGGTAAATAACGTTCATGGATGCTGTGGAAACACAACGCACCATTCTTCAGAAGATTCTTGCAACCAAGCAAACAACAAAACGACTGCGCTTTTCGTTCAACGAAAGTAAATCAGCAACACTCTTTTCTTCCAATACGTATTGGAACGATTTTATTTATCATTTATTTCGTAAAATTCATTATCCCTGACAATTAAGTTTCTATAAGTTGTCAGGAAGTAAGGCATTTGTTCTTGTGAAAGAGAAACTGTTTTCAACGTTATAAGAAATTTTAAAAAGCATTTTTAACTTACTTTCCAAAGAAAAAGAGATTCATAAAAAAAAAATCAGTCAATCTGCATGTATGGATCCGTTCCTCCCTTCCACAGGGATTATTGAACCAGTGCAGTGTATAGATCTGCTTGAAACGCTCCCAAGAGAAACTAGTAAACTTCTTGTATTTCAAAACCTTCCCGTGTGGTTCCTCTTCGAGAAATTTACACGTGACAAAACTTCCTACACAAAAACATTAGAAATGAAACAATGAATTCCAATCAATATCTAACAATGCAAATTAACCGTTTATTAATCTTCCTATCAGTTTTTTCTAATAATTATATTCAGAATTTAAAAAAAAAATTTTTTCCAGAAAATGGAAAAAGTTACATTGTTTATACTAAACAGATATTACAGTTCACAAATAAATGGAGATTTTTCGTTTATATTGTTAGCAAGACATTAAAAAAAATGATAAACAAACCCAATATTGTAAGGAAAGTAGAGTGTATATTCTTTCATCAACGTCTTGTGTAATCTACTTTGCTGAATATATTATTTTGTTCTAATGCATCCTTTTGGTAATAACATAATAGTTTACTCACCAGTCAGAAAAACGATGAAACAGGGGTCCTTCCTTCGTGACACTTCCAAGCAAGCTACAAGTTACAGTGGATCTTTACATGCACTCCCCACTACCAAGATGTCAGCGCTCTAGCTACACGGTGACAGTAAATTGAAGCTGTGTGCCAACTAGCCCCTTATGCCAACTGACCCTGGTCTCCCCTTACACTTATCCTACATGGTTCTTAATAGTTAACTTAAAAACAGATGTAAATCAAGGCAAAATATATAACTAAAAAGATCGCTTATCTGTATAAACTCGTCTTGATATTTACATATTAGCTCTTCAATGAATTCAGTAGCCTAAGAACTGAAGGATTGATCATCTATTGCATCTCTTGGTCTTCCTGGTATTTACTATCTTTCAGTAAGAGATGAAATCATAGGAAGAGGCCAGGAATGATATTACAGATACTCCTTAGTGTTTAATTAGCTTTTTAGGAAGAGGTTTATTATGCAAGAAAACAAGTTTCGTGCTGAAATTCCTGGACGCTTTGCCGTTATTTGCAAGCCTTAAACGAACAACGGTTTCGCAATAATGTTATGGCATCGCTCCAGAATAGGGACCTTGATAGTCAAAGAAAAACATTAGCAAAACTTTCCCTTCGGTGGACAACGATATGTTGGATAATAGAGAAGATGAATGATTCCAGTGACTGTTCATTTTGCTTTGTTTCAAGGCTGGAGTAATAATCTCACGACTGGTTACCTGCAAGGAGAAATATTGTAACCTTTTTATCCTTAGTGAATAAAATTTATTGACATAAATCACCCCTCAATGTATTTTGTCGGTGTGTAGGTATTTTGGAAAAATCTAATATAAAGTTGTGCCGATAGTTTTACTACTGAGTTTTGCTAAAGCAGCAATTCAGTGCTTTGTTACATGTCTAAAACGAAATGAATAGGATACGGTTGGATTCATCAAGACTGACGTGTTTTAAGTATAATCAATTAACATCCAAACTATATGCTGTAGATAAGTCTATGAAGGAAGTAACACGCGTTCTCAATTTCAATGTCTGAATGAATGGTTTCTTTATAATTCACAGAACGTATAGCACTTATCTGAACTTCAGAATGATACAAATGTTAATACTACATATACCAGTTTTTATACACATTTGATTGCAGTGATAAAACTTGCGAAGAACTTTTCAGAAACTGACCTCAAGACATGAAGTAAGAATATTAAGTCTCTTAAAATTAGGATAATTCCATATTCAGGTCAATCGTCTGTTGCTCTTATAAGTAGAGTTAAATCAGATCATTTTACATTATAGATATAACACACAGCATCACATATCAACAAAAATGAATTGAAAATATACAAATAATATCCAAAACCTACCATTAATTTTTTCCAATTCTTGGTATACTTAATATTTGATTTAATATGATAATGGTAATTTAATGGCACTATTGACGATTTTCTTACCTTTTTATCTGAGTCCAATTCGTAATCATTCAAAATAGCAGTTTTAAGTTATAGTATAATATAGTATAGTATAGTATAGTACAGTATGTATATATGCTGTCAGGAAAGAACATATTCCAATGTTTGTACTGAGTATCTGCGTTCAATCCTTGCCAAAATAAATTAGATCTTTTTAAAAAAAACAAATGCATAATTAAAATTTCAGTTTCCTAGAATCATTAAGTTCTCTTGATAACACTTATTTATTTCTGTATAATGCTTATTTAATGAGTTTGAAAAATTATAAAGAAAACCAATAATAATCTCTGGTAAATAATAAGTTTACCATATTTACGAAAAGCTTTTTCATATCTGCAAAGCTATAATAATAACTACAGCCACTAACATAGTAATAACTGATGTTTATTTTATAAGCATAATATCCTACAAAAATCACGTAACGGATAATCCTAAAGCAATTGAAAACTATGGTTTCAATTCTCTCGAAAAAAATCTATTTTGTTTTCCATAACTTATTATAATTTCACAAGTACTGAATTGTATCTCTTGCTTTTTTCCTCCATTAAAAGGAAACAAAATTATTCATCAACAATTATTTTCTGCTTTTTTTTCTCCTAGAAAATTTGAGACATTTTTAAACATTTCTGATTAAGATCTCTCCATAAGAATAGTATTTTTCTTTATCTTTAGTTTAATCTTTTTATTAATTTTATAAAATAAGAATCTACTAGATCTTGTTCAAAACTGCAAAGTTTAAATTGATTGTATCTAAATAAAATACTTTCTTCAAATATTGCAGTTAATTCAAATATCCTAAGCGTGATCTTTTATAGAATGGAATTATTGGGGGGGGGGGGTAATGAGCAAAGTTCGAAAAAGTTTAAATTTCTTTCAATTGAAAAAGTACGATTTTTTTTTAAACTCTGTTCATTATTTTCCTTCGTCTCTTTTGCATTTAGACAAGAATTTCAAGAAAAGACAAAATTTTTAATTTGCATTCACTGACGCTGTGAGGAGCAATTCCTAGTCCTTATTTAGACCAACTATCACCACAGAGAAGACATCGACACAGGAGGAATCGAATTTGTAACCAAATGATCTCTACCTCACGACTTCTAGAAGAGAAAAAAAAATGACCTTTACTTCGACAAAAATCACATTACTTAAAAATACCCTAAAACATGAAACAGTCAACTTCGCTTCGAGAGAAGTTATTAAAATCCACTCCAAACCAAATAACATAAGTAGGAAATTAAATTTAAAATTCAAGAAGCAGTTGTATCAAATGCAATTTCTATTTTAATTTGAATAGAAATTTACTGGAACCTCAATTTGCTTAGTTGGATCAATAATTGTGACTTGGAACAGTGGATTACAGAGAACTAACAAATCATACGACGAAAGTACTGAATGGCTACAAAAGATTTTACAACTTAATAATGAAATAAAAAAGCAACTATATTTCACTTCCTTAATAGTTAAATACAAAAGAGGATAACATAATAGAATGTAGTATTGTGTGGTAACATACCCTAACACCATGAGCTGTGGTCTATTAGACTACCCCAACTTTCATCCCGTAACTGAAATAAAATGCAGTGTCTACCTAAGGGGTCATAAATGAAATCTGGTTTCAGAAAATAGGATCTCATAACCGTATCCTTAAAGGCAGTATAATAGGTCACTCAGAATGTATGCTAATATTTCCTTCTCAGTGTGACAAAAGGATTTTCATCATCCATAGATATTTGTTAAGAACTTACATACAAAGTAAAAATTTAAAATTTTCTAACAGAAGAAAAGCAGGGGATTTTTTTCTTATTTCGTGAATTCATTTTCCTTTTTTTAACAATCAGGTCCTTTGAAAAGAGTTTTAAATTCAGGTCATGGGTCTTTTTATTAATGATTTTTAACATTGTATTCATAGCTCGCTGAATTAGAATTTTAATGTTTTATACTGTTGAACTTCAGGTTTCGAGTTCATTCTTAATCCAAGATTTTTCCAAGTTTTTAGAAATGGCATCAATGAATATCAGCTTTCAGTTAACCATTCCCAAAGTC
The DNA here is from genome assembly GCA_023159025.1 of Thereuonema tuberculata. Taxonomy (NCBI): domain Eukaryota; kingdom Metazoa; phylum Arthropoda; class Chilopoda; order Scutigeromorpha; family Scutigeridae; genus Thereuonema; species Thereuonema tuberculata. The sequence continues at coordinate 104,982,571 of JAFIDM010000001.1, forward strand.
TCTATCTTTTAAGGATTGGCAGAATCAGTTTACAATCTTATTTTTCACTTTACTCAAGTAGTCATATGCTGCTACAAACAGTCCAGTTTGAAAGATACATATTCAGATTTGTTAAACTGAATCGGTACTTTATTCAGTTTGACTACTAATGCATTGATATTTCGTACTGAAGTATAAAGATTTTTTTTTTTAGTTTGTTCCAATTCTTTTATTATAAAATTTAGCTCACCTAAATCTCTCACAATAAATAAAGAAAATTCGTATACAAATGAACCTAATCAAAACTGTCAAAACTTGAAAACAGAATTGTAATGTCAGTATCTAAAGAAATTCTCGAATTTTCCAGCATGATTAGAAGTCATAGCAAAATACCGAGATATCAATTGTTGAAATCCTAAGCAGAGTGAGTTTAAATGAAAGTTAAAAGTGAA
>JAFIDM010000001.1:104983011-105001479 GCA_023159025.1 Thereuonema tuberculata
TGCCAGATTTATAAACATTGTAAACTTAAAAACATTGTAAACTAACATCAATGTCTGGTAGGAATATAATAGTAATGAAATGCACAATATTCACTGCATGGGGAATAAGCTTTGCATTATGATGCATTCTTCCGTAAAATTTATACAGATGATCTAAATTACAATATAGAATAAAGGTTAATCATACTGACTTCTATCGCAATACATTCTGAATTTGAATCTTCGGCAGTAGATCAGGTCGCCTTGTTTTAAGATTGTTCTGGAACCTAGTTCTCTATATTGTTTGATGCGTTTTTCATATTTTGATTTTAATTTTAGATTAGTTTCAATTTTTATGGAGTGGTCTATTGAAGGAATACAAAATCAGTTTGTATGGGTAATGTTTAGTAATTTGAAATTATCGTACTATATTATCCAGTGTTTTTACAAAAGAATTGAATCGAGAAATGACATAATGATGTTTTGATTATAGATACTAGTACAGAATGCATTAATAATGTATGCATGTATCATACGCTAACTGATATCTATTGTTACACATACGAGTGTGGAAAACAATAAAGAGTTTAACGGGTTGAGCAACGACAGATGAGAACAGTCAGTTTGATGTTTGTTTTACGGCAATAACAAGTAATGATCGTATCTAAACTGATAAAGTTTCCAAAGCCAATATATATCTGTCATACTAAGAAGTTAAGAATAAAGAAACTACCATTACGACAAGTTTAAAGTTCCTTCGCCGTTTACATTGCTGGAAGATAAAAACTGGAAATTTGTGCTTTTTCATTTATGAGAAGAAATGGATTCTAATATGTTTATTCCAAATATTCCAAAGTGTTTAACACAATTCGATTTGAACAGGTGTGTGTTAGAATTCTCCTGAATCCAAGTATACAAAGGGTTTAAATGCACCGATATCTATATCATAAGGTATAGTAGAAGTTTCCTTTATTGATTCAACAAATGGATATCTTAACTAGAAGATAACATAACTCTAGACCAACTGTTTCCGTTAATGGTTAATATGTATAGTATTGAAGAATATTTTTCTTTCGATTGTAAATAATAAGAAATATATCTACGTTTTGAATTCTTCAGTTTTCAGGTTGCTTTCATTGGGTGAATTATCGAATTCATTTGATAACATGATCTATCAGGTCTTTTCCAATTATAGTTTGCATATTTGGAAATCAGTTTGTACTGACAAGTAAGTATTGGACGCCTTAAAAGTGTCTAGAAATTCGAAAAGAATAAGGACTGTCTCTCAAATAAGCAGATAGGTCTGTCTATTTGTAACATCAGTGCTTTAACATCTGTCATCAATACAAAAGAACTGACGAATTTCCTTAAATTTCCATGTTTCATTTACCTCTGTAACATGATACAAAATTAAGTCAACGTCACACACAAGGTTACAGATTTATTTACGACAAGATTATTGTTTTAGCCCTTATTTACGATATTGCGATCAGGATTGGAAGTAGTTCTGGAGATGCATTAATTAGGTAAGCAGAAATCAATAAGGAAATGAAATAAATTCTTTCCTTCAGCCGGAATTCTAAATCAGCTAAATATTAGATACTTTCAGAGGTAGATACCACTTTTATTTTAATTAAATGTGGTTTAAAGAATTCAAAGACACTTAAAAGTACTATAATATCCAACGTATCAAATTCTATAAAGCGAGCAATTCTTGTAAAGTTTATCTTGAAAACGAGCCTTAGGATTTTGATTAAACATTTTCGGGTGCGAGAAAGCGATTTAGCAAGGTCTCGATTTCGGAAAAACTCATTTAAGGATTAAATGATTGACCTGGGTACCAGGTTATTATCTACAGTGTTCTTACTTTATTTTCGTTTGATTTTATTCTTAATAAATTCGTTGTTATGTGTGCTTTTACGTGTAATAATAAAATAATTTTATTTTTACCTCTATCGATGCCCACTTGATCATATTTTGTTAACCTTTTTATTCAAAATCTATTCCAGCTAGAAACATGAAATTTTGCATGTCCACCTAGAAATCCATGTAGAAGTGCACAATCATATTTTCAACTGTAAATTTTATTTTTTAAGAATTATTTGTTTTTAAAAACTTCGAAAAACCCATAAGAAAGGTCATAACAAAAGCGCCATTAGTTCTGAAACCAATTTTTTGAAACAAAAACTTGTAATTTCCAGTACCTTCAAAACATATATATATACATATTTATTATGCAAATTTTCGGAACTGATTTTAACAGTGCGCGAGTCTACTCAAAGCCCGGCTTTTTGCTAGTAAAATAATAATTTTACTTAATAATAGTTTCTAAAACTTTCCATTCAACGTCGCGTATGTTCACTGCGGAGCTGTCCATTTCCCCGAAAGGAGATTAAATAACCAGGTTGTTGTCTACACTGTTCTTACTTTATTTTCGTTTCATTTTATCGAGCAACGATTGGTCTTCCAGTTACTACACGTTAACAACTCCAGATGAAGTAGCATTTTGAAGTGGTTATCAATAAATTCGGAAAACAATCTTTAATTCTCTTTTGGCTTCTTGTAGCCACAAGGGTTGTGAAAAAAAAAATGCAATTAGTCATATCTATGTTTTTCGTTTTTCTTTTTTTAGCGACCCATTTGGGAGCTATTGTGATAGCGACCAAAAATCGGTAGCTAATGCGTTTGTCCTGTCCGTCCGTCTGTGGCTGTCCTCTCCTAACAACTCCCGAACGATTAAATGTTAGAAATGCAACCATTTCATTTCAGTTGTCAGCTATGGCTTGATGCTTAAGATTTCGAACTCATATACTGAAGGTTGTCGTTTCAAACCCTTATACCTTAATTATTATTTTTTTCCTCTTAATCCTTTTTCTCAATGTGCGGGTGGATTGATTTTTATTTTTCTTATTTTTTTTTCTAACTTTTTTTTATTTTTCCTTAGGTTATTGTACTTCCTTTTTTTATTATTTTATTTTTTTTATATTATTATGGGTCGCCCTTAAATTTATGCTTTAGCACAAAATTAAATTCCCTTGTTTTCGTTTGCTGTAGATCTTATCATCAGGAGAACATAACATATACTGAATAAAAATACAAACAAAATTTTGAAACCATTAAAAAACCAGTTGAAATAGTAATATCACAAGATTAACTCTCATAAATTAAATGCAGCTTTACAAGAAATTTAATAAAATATAGTTAGTTACGAACACTGAATGACTATGAGAAGATTTAGAATATAGAAAGATCCCTTTTTAACTATTAGTTAAATAAATAAATTTTATGTTTATTTTTAATTTAAATTATTCTAAATATTTTATATGATACCGAAAAAGAATTATTTAAGATTGTTTTTATTATTATCTAGACGGATTTTGTGATCATTTAATTTCTCTGATTCCGACCTACAGTATAAATGCAATATTTATGAAATACTTGAGGCAATTCAAGGAACAACAAATTCAGGTCCATTGTTGTGCGAATGTCGCGACGTCCAAATTGTAAAGCGTCCCAAGAGTCCTCTGTCTGAAGCGAAAAGCGTTATTGTTCGCTATCATTATTGCATTCATTGATATAACAATGGAAGAGAAGTTTAAGGAAAAAACTCAAGTTCTAAAACCTTAATTCTTATTGTTAGAATAAGAAACCTTTTATTCTTAGTAGTTATTTCCCCATCAAATAGTTTTATTTGATAATATCATTCATTTCCTTGGCTTTTCATGTAAATCAATTGAATCGGACACTTTTAATTCCATAAAAAGTTATTGATATTTTTCCATCTTGCTTTCATTAAAAACCATTGTATAATAAGAAAGATGGTGAAGTCCGTTTGTCGTTCAGGAGTTCGGGAGTTTTTAGGGGGGTACAATGATGCTAAATATTTGGAACATAGGTGGGCGTTTGCCCCTGAAAATACCCCATTCCTACAGTGTTTGTGCCTCTGAACACGATGGTGAAGTCCGTTTATCGATCCGACCTTCCGTTCGAGAGTTGCTAGAGGCGGACAGGACAAACGCCATAGCTACCGATTTGGGTCACTAACAACCAAAACCAACTGTTTGACTGTCTTTGATAATGAGAAATTTATTGAATGTTTTCCATTGACTTTTTGATCATTTCTGTTATAATAGAAATTAGTGGCAACAATTTGATATTTTTTTTAATTGAATTGGATTAAAAATGATAATGGCATGTTTCATGAACTATTGAAGTCAAAGAATCTACAAAAAGGTTTGTTGCTAACTATAGGAAGAGACGAAATAATGTACTGTTTGTTATATCAGAAGAATGATAAGAACTGCTTTGTTTTTGTGCAACGCTGGAGATGAATACGTTTTTATTGTTAATGATTCCAGTGGAAAAAAATGCTTCCATAATGGATAGAGAACTGACGCGATGATGATTGTATGGACAAGATATCCTTCGAAAGGAAATACTTCGGTGACTGGAAGTATAAATTTAGTTATCTACAAATAGTAAATTATTAATGCTGAAATATGAAGCTGATCAAAGCATTAATGCTTTGTTATGAGTTTTATTTGTTGGACTTGTATGAGGATACCGAGCCATGTTGTCAAGGGTCTACAATCGAACGAAAGCCGTCATGTCTACTTTTAGGATCTCAAACGATGTATATGACAAATGATGAGGGATCGGTGTTCTAGAGATATAGACTGACTGGCTGAGATTTAGCTACTAATTGTGATGAAGATAAAGTAAGTGTTTTTATCTTTCCTATTTATGTAAAGAAGAAGACTTCATCAATGGACAAACAAGTTCAGAAATAGATAGATACACAATGTTCGTGAAAATGATTAATTTAGACTGTTCAATGTGCTTCGATTTCAGTGATTAAAGATTTTTTTTTTTAACATCATGCGATATATTTTTGAAATAATTCAAAAAGAACTTTAATCAAGATAAACTTTTTAAACTTTTTTTTGTGTCTTCGAAAGTGTTAAGTGTTAACATATAATAATAATAGTATGTTAATGAAGAAACATCCAATAGATGATAGAATTTGTAAACATTAAGTAATTGGTTCAATGGCAAGAGAGATTGTTATTAATATAAGAACAGGAGTAAAATAGTTTTCTACATTTTACATTTGACAAATCGTTTGCTTTATTATAATCAAATGCCAATTAGATTTTTGATATCATTAATATAAGAATATATTCACAGATCTACTACTAGTTTACATATCCGACATACAATCAAATAGCTATCCAAATAATTGCTATTAAATTAATAAATTTTTTTCACTGGTTTTCTAGTAGCTATTGTATATCGTGTGATTATAAAGTAAAGCACAGGATGAAGTTTCGTAAATTTCATTAATGTTACATTTTCTCTTAAGACTCCAAATCAAAATTGAAAGTTATTCAATATATTTTGGCATATATTCTATGCATATATTCTAGGCAACTTACATGAATGCCTTCCAAAGTAAAAGATTCTTCGTTGTAAAATTCAAATTATTCGATTCTTCATTAATAAAACGAAACCCATAGGAATTGTATTAGATCAGTGGAAAAATAGTTCTTGGCACCTTCAAGTTGCTGAATAAACTGTTAGAATACGAATTAGCGAAATAGATTAGAGGAACCATAACAAAGAAAAGTCAATCAATGGCAATTATTTATGTGTACTATTGTGTGTGTCTTGTGAACAGCTTTAACCCTGTTAGGTCGTCGCAAGGAATCAATAGTCTTGTGGATCTAACAGAAAGAAAATACAATGTTATTCTTTTCTTACGTTTAACACACTGAAATCCTCAGAAATCTGAGACGGAATTTAATAAGAATTTAAACGTATAAATAGATAATATGCACCTAAATAGAGTCAAGAAAGTAATGAAAGAAGTGCTTTTAAAAGTGACTTCTAACCATGTTTAGAAAACAGCAAAACAAAACATGATCTGCGAAGCAGATTAACTAAAGTGATCCTCAGGTGAAATTATAAATTTGGCCGGAGACTAAGAAATATTAAAACAGCAATGGAAAAAAATCATGGGATTAAAAAAAATGGGATTAAATGCAAAAGGTATTGATCATAAAGTCTTAAAGAGGATCTGAATTTTTTACAACTGAAATTGAAGAGATAAAATTCTGTAAATTCAGTTAATTCTGGAAGTTAATGGGCACGGGCACAAATCGAGTGTTCGTAAATGTCTGTTTGGGGAGTTGATGTTAAACTTAGAAATCAAAACAACTATTTAAGTAAAGTTGTCGCAACCTAAGAAAGTACAGAGAAAGGCTTAAGATATTCATTCGCTCATTTCAATACCTTTGGAAGACTTACTTGTTTATCTTTTCATTGGGAAATATACGACTGGGAGAATAAAAATTGATGGGGTTTCAGATTCTAAGTAAAGCAATAGTAAAGAGCAAGGTTCTAGTGTGGAATATTCACTTACTCCAAAGGTTAAGCAACATCTTGATAGCAAGACAACTCACTGTTGTATCTCATTGTAACTAAGGTAGAGAGAGATGTAGTTAGGGTTTATGGCCATAGATGAATAATCACAAGTATTGCTCTTAGGAATGCGTAGTCATTTGGAGCTTCAAATAAAAAAAAACAACAACACATCAGTACCATTGGTTAGACAATGCCACCTTCTCTGTGACTACACCATTTCGCACGTTTGCGAAACTTATCACAAACATTCAACAAGATTTCGAATGGATAAAGAACCCTATGTTCAAAAGCATGATATGGACAAAAGACTAAAAGACTTCGAAGATAAGTAGACATTGTTATAATTATATTGTATTCATTAGTTAAAATAGCATATGAAACATACACAAATTAAAGATTATTTACAATAAAGCTATAAAACATTTTAATGTTGTTTCATAATTTTATTGTAAATAATCTTTAATTCTATGTGTGTTTCATTTGCTATTTTAATTAATCATTAGATCGACACACGTTAAATCACTTACTTATTGTATTCATTTCTGCTGGTACTGAAACAACATAAAAACGATATCGTTTAAAAACATCGAAAGGTTTCCCAAATACTTCCTAAATATCATTGATAGATAATGGTAAAATATCAAATTACAAGATAAAATTTACAATTATAATATTAACTCTTTAGAAACTATTTAAATGATGAAGTAGTCGTGATATGACTCTGATTTGTGAATGGCATATTAAAGGCCTAAATATTCTGGACAAGCCTTTTCAGAACTAGTTCCAAAAAATGCTTACAAATTTGTAAATGATGTAAAGTTATTCCACGTGTTAACATATTCGTTGTGTTTATTTGTGTAGAAGGATTATTCTTCCTTTATCATCCCTTTGATTTTTATCTTTTTTTTTTTTTAATTTCCCATAATTCCTCCACAAAATAATGCATTGTCTCGATTCATTGTTTCTTGGTTGAAAGCTACGAAGAGATTACCTCATTTAAGATAGCTTTTTTTTTTCTTCGAGAAAATCTGGTGGGAAATTAATCTTTGTGCGTTTTCAGGACTGTGTCAGAAGCCCCCCCCCCCCCCCTTCCTACCCCTCTCAAGCTCTAATTAATATACGTCACCGTCACACCCACTGACGGTAAGCGAAGAACTATTTGTTGCCTCATAATTCTCGGCTTAATTCTTTCTTTTTTCCTTTGCTCTCAAATATCCCGCTAGGTATTACTCGCGCGTCACTTAATTGCCACCCGCATAAAGTCACCTGTGGGGCGCGAACTTTGCAGGAAGCGTCTGTCGCAGTGGAGTTTAATGCGCGTGACGTAATCGTTTCGGAAGTGTCATTTTTCATTGCTGCCGTGAAATTAGTCAGGAATCTGACGGAGCATTCAGCAAGAGAATTTCTACGCTTTTCTTCAAGGAAAAGATGACTCGAAAATCAAACAGAAATGAATCACTGGCAGACAGATCCTCATTAATAACAGTCGTCAACAACATAGACCATTGACTTGGAAGTTAAATACCTTTATAGGATACAGCAGTGCAATATTCATTTATTACAGGGAATAGCATTAGACACTGATGCTTTCGAAAATCCTCCATTGTTAAGAAGAGGTAAAACAACCAAAACGAAAATTTCAGAAATCAACTTACACAGGTCCAAAAGTACTTGGTCATATTTCGAAGTCCTTTTGGTTGTTATTGTCCTTCAATGATCTGGTTTTCTTTCCCCATCAGGCAATCAAACGACATTAGTTCCCTTTTTTTAGAAACTTGGTATTGCTCTACTTTACAGGTATTGTGGCAGCTGAAGTGGTCTTGAAAACGTGCAACTCCAATCACTTTCATCAGTCAACAAGAGCATATTCATAGCTACTTGTAATAAGTAGTGGTCTAAATCTAATAGGAAAGTTTCTGGCTTTGTTTAGTTCAAATTTATATATAAAAAAAATAAAAAATTGCAAATGCCCTTAAAAATCTTCTTTTAAACTAGTATTTCGGGTGATCTGCTGCATAAATTATCACTAAGCAGAGAAATATGAATTATTACTTTATTTCCAAATGGCGTTTCAGTATTACTGAATTTTAAAACAAAGTAAAACCTCCTGAAACAATATTAATTTAAATAAGTAAGAAAACAAGAGTCTGGAAAAAAACAGCATTTGTTTTCTATTTCTTTCATATCAATTCATAAACAAAATGAATCGACATATAATGAAAGCAAGTTTTCTCACTATCAGTTATCTATATTCTCAATACAAGGATTTTAATTCTTTTCTGTAGTGGTTTTGTTACAAACTAGAACAAATAAGTTAGCTTCCACAGCTGAGATTTTGATTCTAGATCAGATTTACAAATCAAGGTGTCATTTTGCTCTTGAGATGCGGGGTTCAATCACCGATAAGTCGAGGATTTACCCAAGGTTATTATTCATCAGGTAGACCATAGGGTTCAGTCAGTTCTCTGTGTAAAGGGGATCGAGATTCCTTCCCTTGCTTTAGAGGTGGGAGAGTTATAGACTGAACCTTCATTCTCAACAGGTTAAAGAAACATTAGAACCAACCCATGAGCCACAAGTATTCCTTCTCTTCATTTCTTATGAAAAATAAAATGTTAAAAACACAGTTTCTTATAAGAAAAATTATTCTATTTTCTTTCCTTAAAACAAAACATTTCAAAATACTAAAACAGAAAATATATACGAAATATAAGAAAATATATATAATTCTATTTTACCAAAAACAAAACAAAGTTTAACGGGTGTAGATTTGTTTCCATCGGGTGAAGACCTTCCTTGTGGAAAACAATCAAAGCATCTAAATCTGGGAGATTTTAATTTAGTTTCTTGGTTACGAAATGTGAACGAGAAATCACTTAGACTCGTTTCTTATGTTATTAAATTGTCCTTGACTCACCTGGCGTCAAGGAGGAGAACCTGAAACTTAAATACGATTCATGAAGGGGAAGGAATTATTTTATTTATCTGGGATCTCGCTATGCAACGATAAAGAGTCCGTAAATAAATAAATGTCAAACGATCCCCGACAATCGCTGTTGCTACGCAATAAACTACCCTTCAAATGACTATTTCCTGTTGTTGGATTCACGGTTGCCAGGAAACGTTACTAACCGACATGTGTCAAAAAAAAAAAACAAAAACCTGCAAATGATTTTTAATTATATTTCAAATCTATTTCCAGCCAAAACTGGAAATGTCTCCTAAGAGGTCGTTTTGCTTCATCCAGAGAAAAAGATCCGCTAACAACCAGATTAGGAGTGTAGATAAGAACAGGATATTAATTCCGCTTTGAAATATAGTTTTATTTATAGTTACTGATATTCACTGAATTCAGCCACGTGCAAAATCAAAAATTTTCATTTTCTCTTCCTGAAATTCAGAGACATAATCTGTAAATAATAGGTTTTTTATCCAAATCTGAGCAATTGCTTTCAGTTCAAATTGTTTACTTTTTTTGTTTGTTTGTTAAATTAAAGTTCCTTACTTATTTTGCTCTTTCTGAACAACCAACGTTGATTCCAAATTATTTCCTAAAATTGCAATGGGGTTCTTTTAAGTTTTAATGAAATAACCCATTTTCAAAAATTATTTTCAAATAACACCCATACATGAGATAGCTTATGACAGTACAGAATGGAAAATGTATTACGTTGCATTAGAGCTAATAGATCATCAAAGTGATTGAAAGATGGTTAGGAATTGTATATTAACTTTACATTTGTACATTAACTCTAAACACGTGGATTTTTTTTTCTGTTGTAGCTTATTGCTCAACCAGAAAATTAACAAATGCAAAACAATTAGTTTTCGATAGTTATTATTTCGAGAATCTGGGGCAGCTGTTTCTGCCTTATTAGGCGTCATCAACCAGATTTAGATCAGATTAGAATGGGGTGAATTTGGGCGGCATGAAGCCAAACACTGCGACCTGACAGATATATTGTGCTAAACCCACAGAAATGAGGACAGAGGAGAGAAAGACTGAGAAAGTATGGTGGTAGGCCAGTGCCACCTGGAGACAGTCTCCAGGTGGTACTGGGTAGGCTCGCAAGGGAAATGGGAGAACCCCGAGAAACCTGTCCAGCGCGGATCGGCCACCATCACGAAACCCACACGATAACCGAACCATGGACTGAGGTGGGAGGCCAGTGTCTTAGCGACAACGCCAACCGCGCGGCCATCAACCTTGATGATAGCTTAGCGTGCGTGACAAAGTTAAGTACAGTAGAGTCGCGGTAATCCGTGCCCTGGTAATCCGAGATTCCGTGTAATCCGAGGTGCAGCTGCATCCAGGTCAGTCAGTATCAGTCTGTCTGCTACTGTGACCGGTTCGCGCTCATTTGTTTTGTACAGTTCCAGTTAAATTTTACAAAAATGAGTGGAAAGGCCAAGAAAAAGTTTGTTTCTATTAAAGAGAAAGTAGAAGCAATGAGGAGAATTCATCAAGGCGACCCCAAGTGATAACCTACTACTTAGACGATGGCGTGACATCGCTGCTAAAAAGCGTTGCCCTACTGTGAAGCAGAAGACCTTAGACAGTTTTTAAAGTTGTAAATCCTTATAGAGAGTCTTTTCATGTAACCGGGTAACATTGTTAATGTATCTGTAACTTTAATATCTATTAAAAATTAAATTTGATACGTTTTAGTTGAAAATTCCAGTTTGTTTTTTTTATTCCGTGTAATCGAGGTACCATCAGCCCCAATTACCTCGGATACCACGACTCTACTGTATAACACTTCAGCTCCCTGAAACGGCACCCCAATAAATCAACACAACAATATAAAAGGCCCGTTTCCAGCACGGCCTCAAATTCCTTGACCCGGGCCCTGCCAGGATCAAAGGAAATTAAGTAGGGAATAAATAACCCAAAACAAAGAATTAATTCAATAAAAATAAATTTAACGTGCATAATAATTGTAAGAAAAAAATTCAGAATACACACAAATTAGTAAGGTTCTCGCATTCTAAGCTATCATCTCGAAGCCGTTTTGGATGCGGTGCTTTGATATTGTTGTGTTGAGTTGTTGGGGTGCCGTTTCAGGGAGCTGAAGTGGTATCCTTAACTTTGTCACACACACTAAGTAATCATCAAGAGTAAATCTGGTTGATGATGCCTAACAAGGCAGAAACAGCTGTCCCAGATTCTCGAGATGATGGTTTAGATGCGAGAACCTTACTTATCTGTGTGCATTTTGATTTTTTTTTCCTTACAATTATTATGTATGTTAAATTTATTTTTATTGAGTTATTATTTGATCGTTAAGTTTTCTAAAGAAATCTAAAAATCCAATAATTACTTACTATCTTTCAATGATTAAGTTTTTAAATTACTTCATTAAGATAAGTCCTTTAATCTTTTTCCTTCGTTTTAAATTATTACAGCTATTTGAAATTAGAAGATTTTGTAAAAATCAAATTGTTTTTTTAATTGCCATCTCACACTTCTTTGCAGAATATCACTTTATTATTACAAACACAAGGAAAGAATCGAATTTTGAAGCTTAAAATACGTTATTCGTGATTTGAAGATACAAATTTTGAAATGTTAAATATAGAATGATCAGCACTGTCTTTTAAAAAATAACAAAATAAAATTTTGAATGTGTTTTTAATTAAACGCAATGAAAAAGAGTCGTGTGGGATATATTGTATTACTCCAATGCATTAATTAACATTGAGACAAATTACATTTTTCAATAGGTGAGAGGACGAATTATGAATGAACATCAAATGCAACTATTGTAGGAAATTGAAAATTGTAACTCCAAAACAACGCTTGGAAACTGAAAAATCCAACGAGAGAGATAGAGAGACAGAGCGGTTCGTTTGAAAGGGATGTAGGGTCATAGGAGAGAAAGATCTTTAAAACATTTATGAGGAGAGGGGGTGGGGGTTCCAAGTTATTAGTTCTAGTGAATTCACTGAATGAAAGGCAATCAAGTTGTAATAACTTTAAAATATTCAATGCTATTGTTAGAAAAAAACATGTTTGATGGCCGATGATTTGTATAGAATATTTTATTTTTTGTGTATAGGAAGAGATATGAGGAATAAATGTTGGGATGGAGGGGGAGATAAAAGCAGTAATCAGTCAGTCAACGTAAAATGGCGGGAAAAAAAACCACCCTATCCCCTAATACTACCCCTTGTACTTGTTTAATAATCATTTTTTCTTTCTTTTTTTGTTAGCCTATAAACTGCTACAGTAAATTTTCAGTAGAATTCTTTTTTTAAGTGATAAAATTTTATCATAAATAATTTGAAAATTGAAAAAAATGAACTTTAGGAATTACTGATTAAATATTAATGTTCTTTTATAGAAGAAAAAAAAAACCTCTGTAATATTTAAACCGTAATTCCTTACAAGTTTATTTCATCAACAAAAACTGAGAATTTACTATTTGAGAGAAAAAAATGTGATTGATTATTGTAAATTAAAGTTACTGTATTTCTTGTTCCTTATATTCTTTCTTAATGGAAAACTGAATGGTTTTCTTAATGGTTTCTTTATATTTTAATCTTCAGTTTTATTTTGAAAGACATAATTTTCAAATGTAGTAGTAAAACATTCAAATTGATTTGAAGATAATGTTGTCTGTTTTGGGAAAAGATTAATTTCTTTTACCTAAAATTAAGATTGAATCGTTTAAATTAAGATTGAATATTCAAACAATATTATATTTTATCCTCTGATTGTGGATACAGTCTAAATTTATGAATAGTTAAGTTTAGACAAGGGCCGAGTGCACCAAACCTCCGTTAACTTTGATCGCTGCTAAAGCAGCATTTCTTTATTTACTATGACGTATGCGGTGACTACATAGTGATATTGTATGAACTATACGCTACCAATTGTTCCCATTGTAGTCTGGCGTCGTTTCTTTGGATTGGAATAACTCAGCAACCATACACTTCCGGTCATATGTTTATCTGACCTTTTTTACTTCATTTGGTGTAGGGAACCCGCCCCCGCAGTTTGTCCCCCTGCTTTAGATTCCCCCTGTATATGTACATTTGTGTTTATTCGACTGAAAGGATTAGTAGCAACGATTTCATAATGTTAATAAAGAGAATAATAATTAACAATTTTAATACAGCTTCAAAAAATTTTGCAGATTGAAAATTTATACTTTTCAAGTACCGCTTCAAAATCTCTCTAAAATCTTTTGATTATAAACGAATCCTTTAAATCTTTCTTCGGGGATCATAAATCTTATATAGTTTTATATAATTTTACAAGCATTCTTTTTCTTTCTTTTAATATGTGTTAATTTTCATTAAGAAAAATACTTTCTCAGAAGAATTATCCTATGTATAGAAAACGGAAATCACCCATCATGCACCAACGAAAACAAAAACAAAAATTAATGCCATGATTGTCAACGAAGCGGAGTCAGATACGGCCGTTTCATCATTGTTATGACTCCTCAGCCACTTCGATGACAAGCTTCGAAAGCATGAAGAATAAAGTGGAACCCACAGTCGGAGACGAGTACAGGTTCCACATATTTTTCATGAACCCAAACTAACATAGATGTAGTAGAAATATACCACGATTCATCATTTTTCTTCGCTAGGCCTTTTTAATCAAAATCCAAGCACGTGCTAACAAAAACAACAGAAAGATGAATATTACAGCTTACATCAAATGTCCTAGCATCATTGAATTAAGGAATATTCACATTCATATTCATAGTGATGTAAATGCTTGTGTTTGTTATTAAAGAAAAAAACTTTTCAAAGCTTCTCAAGTTTTCAACAGGAATAAGATCTAGGATGTGTGCCTTTAAGTATGAAAACTTCAAGATATATCAAACTTTCAGCATCTATCTGTAATAAATACTTTCAGAACTCTTAGCCCAAATGCCATTTGCCGAAGGAAAGCTTTGAGTCGTATGAACTCAAAGGGTTACCAGGATGGGTAAAAAAATAATATTAATATCACTATAAGGTTCGCTCCAAATAAATGGTTGACTGCAACTAGAAAATGATGAACAGAGTCACTGTTAGTGAAACTTGAACCTTTAAGACATACATGTTTGTAAATGAAAGACTTTGTATGATTTGTACTGCAACGGTAAAGACAGAAACTGTGCTAAAGAAAACCAATCAGTTGTAGAAAACAGGAAATTTTATTAGTTAATATGTTAAGAAGAAAATAACATTTTGTCTCCATTTTGTGAGCTACAAGTCTTGGTAAACCTTTAGAAAAAAAAGGTACAAAATGTTCTGAAATCTCTCTCAGACAACAGTAACGATTCATCAGAATATAAATTTAAAGAATGAAAAGGAGAAAGTTAAAATTGAGGAGCAACCAAGAACTGGAAGAAATGTCATCTCAAAAGAAAAAGGATCAATCATTAGTTAATCTGCAGAAAGAGTGGTATAGAATGAAGGTTAATGACAAACAGACAAAGCTCTATTTACTCTACTGTATACAGAAGGAATCTTAAATAGCTTGTTCTGCATTCAATAAAATAACCAAAGTACGTATTTTGGAAGAAAACGTTGATAGTCGAAATCCAGTCACGATGTATGGAGTGAATATTAGATTTACTTAAATTCCACTCGGCTAGAGAGTTATTAAGACAACGGATCCAAACAACTGAGCTCTAATTGTTCCTTAATTTGATGTAATGACAAAGGTTAATGAAAATATCGTTTCAATCAGTATCTACAAATGAGATATTCAGGAAATAGAGAGAATGATAGGTTTTTGCTCATTGATGTAGTCTTTGTCTGTCGAAATGGCTATCACGTGATCAAAGTAAAAGTAAAGGACTTCCAATTTAATAATAGAAAATTCCCAACTAAAAAATGCAAAGAATCAGAAATTGGCGGATAACAATTTGAGCATTTGAATCATCTTTGGAAACCTAAGTAGAATAAACAGTGTATTGTGATTAGTAAAAGGAGGAATCTTTGGTAAGATTTTAGTAAAATTATTTCATAAATCAGCAACAGAATTTGGTAGAAAAGTAATATAAATAAAACTATTTAAATTTTGTTTGGCGGTCATCAAATGATGGAGTAAAATGCAATGAAACGAAAAGAAAATAGTCAACTAGAACATCAAAGCTAAACCTTAAGCAATATGTAACTAAAGAAAGAAAGATTAGTGATCAATGCAAGAACAACGAAGTTATATTTTCGAAATTGTAACTCTTTATTTATAGAAGACATAATTGTTTGGTCCATGCTGAAAGAATCAAAAGAACGTCAACTGATGATTCCTTATGGGATTTCTCTTTAATGATTTGGTTACTGAAGATTGAGAGTTGAGTGAAATGAACGTCAATCTTTTGTATGAATCTGTATTTCCTGACAATGGAGGAAATGACCAGTGACTTCTGTAACACGATGAAGATATCTGCAGAGTGTTCATCCAGAACGGAAACCCTCAAAAGCAATAAAGAGAAATCATAATATACAAGATCGAGTAGAAGTTACGATATTTGCGCCACCGGGATTTGACATTTTGAATTCTGAAGATCATTGGAAAAGGTCCAATATTAAGAAGGCGAACAAAATGGATTAAGATCGAGGTTCCATGAGGAGTGTTTCAATTTTAAAAGTCCAAAATTGAATGAAGGACTTGAATATTTTTTCTTGAGCGAAATGAAGAACTGATAAAAGAAAATGGAGTTGTAGGATGTTCTGTAAGATGATTCATCGGCTGTCGATGTAAAATAACGAAAGGATGATAAAGTGTGGAAAAAAATGCTGCCTTTGTTTAGAATAGTTGTTGTCATCCTGAAATTGTAGGCTAACATCTACAGTGGCATTAGAGGCAATAAGCATCAACAAAATCTTAAGACATGTCTGCGTTTCTTTTTAGAATGTACAAGATGTCCTACGTAAAAGTAGCCCGGCTCCAAACGGCTCTTAAATTTATGATTCCAATCTTCTGTGTTTATTTTCATTCCCATGATCGACGTCAGAGGGCTCTTTTTCGCACATGTTTTTGTTGACTGTATTTCACCAATCACTGCAATGCGCATGTCATTGGTTAATTTTTTTGCTGCATTACAGGAAACGATTGAGGTGGAAGCATGGTATCTTCTCTGGAAGAAAAGATTCTGGAAGAAAAGATTGCCATTGTGGAAGTAAACCGGTTCCATTAAAGGAACACGGGACATCTTCGCAGACATGTTTCCTGACAGAAGTGTCGCAGCCAAACTTGCCATTCAGTACGGGTAGTTGATACGGAAATGGCGCACAAAAGTTTCTTGTAAATTGAGTTTTCTCAATGTAAAGAGAAACAGAACACCAGACGCTAGCAGTGGTTGCCGATATTCAACAGCGGATCACAATAAGTCCGAAGAAATCAAAACGAAAGTTAATTCAGCAAGCTAACATGTT
This sequence comes from Thereuonema tuberculata, assembly GCA_023159025.1. Lineage (NCBI taxonomy): Eukaryota > Metazoa > Arthropoda > Chilopoda > Scutigeromorpha > Scutigeridae > Thereuonema > Thereuonema tuberculata. The sequence continues at coordinate 104,999,800 of JAFIDM010000001.1, forward strand.
CCGAATGTCTTGTCATGCGATCTCTCAATTTGAAGCCGTATCGTGTAACTTGTGTCCATCAGTTGAAGGAACCTGACAAAGACAGACATATGAATTACTGCATATGGCTGCTTAACATGGTTTTTTTTATTGGAACCACTGCGTTAATGACTGACTGTGACATTTGTACGGGCACGTCACCAGCAGGTACTGACCCCAGAAATCCTTAAGTGATTCACCAAGAGCTGTTGCATGATCTCAAAGTTGATATTTGTGTGCGGTATCGAGTTCACGGATTGTGAATTCAATAGTTTTCGATAGAACAGTCCCTTCTTCCTTCAATCTATCTGGACATCTTTGAAAAGTTTTGTGCACAACTCACTCCTGAGAAGCGGAAATATGCCTTCTTTCAACAGAACGGAGCAACAATTCGAGGGCGTCTCACGAGAGAATTCGTGATGAAATCACTGAAGAACGAACAGTAAGCAAGGATTTGTAGCTACCGCGTTCTCTAGAAGTCTAAGTCGATAATGACTTGTGATTTTTATCTCTGGGGAAATGTGAAGGGGAAAGTCTACGCCAGCAACCCGCACACGTTGAATGAACTCAAGGAAAACAAACGCAGTGCCACTCAGCGTTTCGAAAAGTCCGAATTGCAGAGCGTGTAACAGAACATGTTGAACCGCGCACAGAGATGTATAGATTGTATAAAGGCGATCATTTCAGCATCTTCTGTAATAAGTAACTACATAGACATCAGTATTTTCCTGTTCCTTTGCATGTTTCTAGCGCATTCAGCCGGACTACATTTACATGGGACACCCTGTAGTTCAACAAATACAGAACAACCTCATGTAGAGAAAATAGAGAGATAGAGCGATATTGATAGAGAAGTGAAAGAACTCTTGCCAATAAACAAGGAATATTAGGATGAGAATGTCGTGATCGATCCTAATCTGGTAAACCAGAACGTTGCAGAATCTTCAATTTCATGACAAATCATGTAGAAAAAAATTGTTCAGCATGTAAGGAATTGTGCCTAGTGAATGCCTTGGGTTTTGAAGTTCGTAATTCTAATGAAAAGCCATCAGTAATGAACCAGCAGAGGCCGCGAGTTGCTTTGACAGATGAAATTCCATATCTTCCATATCAGAAGACAAAGGAGCAATAATTAGTATGATACCAGGAAGAAAATCTTGTAAGAAGAGAAATAATTGGAAAACTATTTTGATTCCAGCAGAAGGTTGCTGCAAAAGATTTTTACTTCAGTAATCATTATTTTTACGCCCAGTAACTGATAAATCTCTACATATGAAGATATTACACTTAAACAATGACAAAACTCATGCTGTTTTTGTTACATGTTTTTTTGCACTTTAATAAAAACGAAAATTGGTTCAATATAAATTATACAATAAAAGAATAAATATTTAGGATCATTTATCAGAAACTATTGATGGGGATCAGAAACAAAATAGAATTTAAAGTAAGTTCCAAAACCAAGAACTTTTAATTATAATTGAAGTAATAATTAAATTTAAATCAAATAATTAAAAAAATGTTTTGTTTTGTTTTGTTTTTTTTTATCAGAAAGACACAAATATTTTATAAAAAAAAAAGGTAGCAAACAAAGGCTCAACGCTAAAAGAAGGAATTCGCACCCTGAGCTGTCACCGGGAAGAGACTGGGATGGACCGTTTC
>JAFIDM010000001.1:105001489-105082472 GCA_023159025.1 Thereuonema tuberculata
TGTGTTTATTCTGAAGATAGATACCGTTTTAATGGGTACTTGAAAATGTCAATACTTTTTTAATGTTTTAATTTTTTCATGTTTACAGAGTGAGTTTATTGGTCTTCATTACTTGTTTATCTTAGCCACACGTTAAATTATTTTAATAAACTATTTTTTTTTTACAGTATACATTAACATGAAACTTTTACGTAATCACATTCACGATGCATTGACTATCATTTTGCTGAAAAAAAGTTACTACAGTAAAATTAATCTAATATAATCTACAGTTGTGATTGACGATAATTTTGACAATGGGTTATCTGTATAACAAATATACGGACACAAATGTATGTGACTAATGCTTAAAGACTCCACTCTATAATTTATCAAATTCTTTAGGATAGCAACCTGAGAACTGTGAAATTATTGTTCCCTTGTAGTCTTTACGATTTAAATTAATCAATAACCTGGACACAATAGAATAATAAAAATTAACATCATGGCTTATGTTTATGTAGTAAATATGGGTGGCAAGGAAGCCAAGCACTGCGACCGGAGGTCTAATGTACTAACCCACAGAAGTAACAACAGTGGAGAGAAAGACTGAGAAAGTATGGTGGGAGAAGTGCACGGGAAATGAGAGAACCCCAAGAAAATCTGCCCAGCATAGATTTACTGAGGTGAATGACCAATATCATAGCGACGCGGCCAACATCGTGGCTTAGTTCATATCAGGGCCGCGCCAAGGTATATTGGCGTCGGGATACCAAGCAAAAGTTGCCGCCCCTAATAAGCTAATTATTTGCCGCCCGGTGCCATGCACCCTTGCACCCCCGCTTGGCGCGGCCTTGGTTCATATGATGGAAAGATTGCCATCGAAAATACTTTTTTTTTGTTTTTAAATTAAGGTGTTTTGAATTTTTAGCGGTCCCATGTTATAGTTAACATAGGGAACGGCTATTGCTTTTGTGTTGTATGTATGTAACACTGTATGTCACACTCTGTAGCGGCCAAACGGTTAGAGATATTAGAATGAAACCCGCACCATTGTGTTCAGCATCAAAAAGTAGATGACCAAGTAAAAAAAATCAGACCTGTAGGACCACTCCCTGACCCCCCAAATTAACATTTTCCATAGCAGTGTTAGTAATAATGATAACAATTAACACAGTAATAATAATAATGCTTCATACATAATAATACTAACAATTGCCAGCCGGACTTCATTATTAATATTTACAAACTTATTGTTTCATAATTTCTTTAACATATCCAAATGATGCACTAAGCATTGTATTAGCGGCCCCTAGGTTACAGCTTGCCTGTAAAACATAAAGGAACGGTCTTGCATTTATATGCTCTTGCTTTTAATTATTTTGTTTATACAATTGTGATTATTATGGGGCCGCTTTGCTTTTGACACTGTCTAAAAGCATTTTATCTCCTTGAAAATTCGTTTTTTTCAGTTAATAAATGTAGTTTTTGACATTTATTTTCTGGTGGATGATGTTTAATAACATTAATTACCTTGTTTTGTAAGCTTCAGCTTCCTTTAATATGGAGTCCTTTTCTTTTTTCAACAACTACTATTTAACTTGAAAAGAAATTATAGTTAATGCATCGGAAGCGCAGTGGTGCCTCAAAGGAAAAATTACGCAATGAAGTTTGCTTTACTGAAAGTTAGTACATATTGCAAAAGAGAGAGGGCGCTAATGGTCTTCAAGTAAAATATTGGTAGATACAAATGATGTCTCAGGAATGAAGACTTACAGTAATGTTGTTATGTTCGCTATCATTGGAAATACTACATACATACATAGTTCTCTGCCAAGGGCAGGTCCTTCACTGCAAACCCAGCATTCTCCAATCTTTCCTATTTTCTGCCTTCGCTTGGTAATACTAATAACGGCTTTTACAAATGCCTCTGTCTCAATGGTAAACATTGAAATACTGTTACTGTCTCTCTCTATTCCAGTTTTGAGAGCTTATTTACATTGGTTATCTGCTTCATATTCCCCGCACTGTATCCAACTGAATAGATAAATTATTTTCAAAGGTCGCCTTCACCTTTTTGAGGATCCATCGTCAGCAGTTTTAGTAATCAACAATGGTTATCCTTACTCATCCAAACTTCTTGATCTATGCAGGGCCCCCAATCAAATTCAGGGCCCAGGTGCCAAATGCAGCAACGGGCCCTCTGCCACTTCATGGTTAAATCAGATTTTAAATCATGGTTAAATCAGCCAAAAATACTGCGAAAACACCACAGTATTTCATATTTCTTTCTTTTAATCATGCCACAGACAGTTATTAGCACTATTTTTAGAGTAAATTAATTTAAAATCAACATCTACTTTATCCGGCTCCACCCAAAAGTTAAGAAAAAAAAATTGGAAAAAATTCGCTCTAAGCAAACATTGTAATGCCGAATAGCTCTACGCACATGGTTAAAACAGAAAAGTAGTTTATATAAAATAGTTTATATAAACTTAAATATTTAAAAAAAAAAGTCTAGAAGTGATAGGCAAATTTACTGTTTTTTTTTAAAAAAAAATATTTAAGTATTTAATATATATTTTGACTAAGACCTCAGCCGATGCCCCTTTGACAGCAGAGCCCCGGTGCTGAGGGACGAACTGACCCTATCCTTGTGGGGACCCAAGATCTATGGTTGTTCGCCGATTAGATTCATAACAGACTGTTTTTTAAATCTCCTATTCCCCACCGAATAAAAAAAGAAAAAAATCACTGAAAATAATTTTGAAAGCAATAATTAATAACTTATCCTTAAGCACCTTTCATTTCACTTACCGTAATCTGCTACTTTTTTGGATCTCTAAACAAATAGGGCATGACCAGGTTCTGCTTCAATCATTCATCACTAATACTGTGACAAAACATGGAACAGCCTAAAATATTTCTCGATTTCAGGCTGAATGAAAAAAAAGAAACAAAAAAAAGTTGAAATTCTAGAATAGACCGTTACTCATCCATACTTTGAATTTATTCACTTGAACGTATTTATTTTATTTAGTACATGTTTAGTACCTCGAGATAAGTTACACTGTGCAGAGAATCCATTCGTTCTTCTATACAGGAACGTAGCCAAGATTTTGTTGGGGGGGGGGGGGGGTTTCATTACATTAATTTTTTATAAATGACTTTGCTTTCCTTAAATAAAATTTTAAAAGTGAAATGCTCTTAATACCTAAATCTATTGAGATAACAGACACTCTCAATTTCATCATTTACACTTGAACAATTTAACAGGTTATCGGTTGCTTAATAAATTGGACATGTTTTATGTATTTATCTAAAATTATGGCGTTTTTCTGAGAACATTAAGAAACATAAAATTCTTAATTACCCATAACAGATATTTTAAGAAAAACAAAAACTATTTTCAGTAATAACCTTCTTTTCTCCTCTCGTGCCATTACATTTAATACATCCTCTGGAACACTTTATAAACTCTACGAAAAGAGTCTTTTCTTTTTTTCTTCCATCTTATGTGATGCGAGATATGAGGTTGGAAATTATCGTGCCATATCTGGCACGAAAAAAAGATTTCTTAACCTAAGAGCGTATTTGAGAGGTTGCTGTATTTTTCCAGATAATAGCTTTGAAAGTTCTCATTTATACAGATCTTTTCCTTTCATTAAAAATAACGGAAACACCCACAGAAAAAGAAGCACAAAGATGCGCTAATGCAAATCATCAATGTGATATGGCTTGCACTGTGTGATATAGATACAGATAGGAAATAAGCTATTCCTTATCAGCGCTAGAATCGTAGATAAGCGGACTTTTCTGTAGTAATAATGAATTTTAAAAAGGTATGGTTATTGGTGTGAGTCTAGGAAGAACTGCGTGCGACTAGAACGTCTGAAATGTAGGCATTGCCAGAGAAACAGTACCGTAAACCGGGGCTACTTTGGCCCTAGGGGGCAACTTTGGCCCAAAGGCATTAAAAAGTTTCAAAGGACCATATCTCCTAAATAAAAATTTTAAATAAAATAAATAAATATTTTATTTATAACTGTAAGTGCTGGCTATTATTTAACCACGAATGCATTAGCATCATGATGACAGTTCCGCAGCAAAAAAAATGAAGGGTGCTGCCATGACAAAGCGCTGTGTGCTGTAAACTTTGCCTTGGGGAGCAGTATTAATCACATGCTGGTACAAACCAATTTTTTTATGTTAGTTTAATATGTTATAGTGACAAATTTATAACAATTATAAAGAATTTCTGGGCATTTTGGTAAGAAGAATTTTTTTTCTCCAAAACCTGCCAAAATTAATGAATTTTGGGGCAACATTGGCCCACTATAGTTTGACTTGAAATTGATTATTGATAATTTTTTATCAACAGGGCCAAAGGATTTCTAATTACAACAAGGTAGAAGATGATCAGGACATACAAAAGACGTGCTGGGAGTAGAAGGTATGCTGACTACACTGCTGAAAAACTGAACCAAACTCTGGATGCAATTAGAAACATGAACTCAGTCAAATCAGCCGATTCTGTAGGAATTTAGAAACAATCCTTCAAGGTATTTTGCCAAAAAACATTTGGAACTATAACGAAACCAACTTGACGGACGATCCTGGAAGCAAGAGAGTCATTACAAAACATGGCTGCAAATATCCAGAAAGAATTGTGATCCAGAAAGTGTTTCTGCAGATATGGTTGAAGAAGCCCTGAAATCCAAATCTACCAAAGGAAAGGCGACCAACGGGATGCAAATAAAAACCCCAAACAAATCTGCAAAGCCCAAAGAAACAGAATGTAAAGGAAAGGCTTCCAAAACACTAAAGCTGGCCACCTACTCCGACAGTGAAGAGGAGCAAAGTTATGACGACACGACCTCGTCGGGCCGTGATCAGGATGACTCCTCTGTTCTAAGCACAGACTCCATTGAAGGCAACTTGGAGACATCTGTAAATCTGTCACAATTGAAAATAGGCAGTTATGTAGTTGTGAACTACGATGAAGAACAGTTTCCTGGCATTGTGGCCTCTGTAAAGGAAAATGGGGCAGAAGTGAGAGTGATGCAGCGAAGTGTTTTGGTAAAGTGGAAGTGGCCACCACAGAAAAACCAGAAGTTGTACCCTGCCAGAGACATCCTAAAACTGATTGCTAAACCAAAACGACTGGGCAGTCGGGGATCTTACGCAGTTCCTGAGTTGCAGAAACGATGGGGATTTTGATTGCATATTTATTCGTTCGTTCGTGAGTTTTTTCTATCATTTACGATGCTGTGCAATTATATTCATTCTTTATGTTAAACTGTCTAAAAAGTATATAATAAGCCTTCAAGTGTCCTAATTTGGTCAAACATTCCACAATCACTTGATCCAAAAGCTCGAAACCTGTAGTGGGCCAAAGTTGCCCCTAACACAGGGGCAACTTTGGCCCACAGGTTTTTATTTTTTTACTTCAACTTACTGACTTTTTTAATTTTTTTAAATATCTTGCACATAAAAAGGATATTAAACTATTCATGCTAAAAAAATTTCAGCCTGGTTCCATTGATAGATAAAGTGGGACGTTATGAAATATGGTCAAACTGGGCCAAGTAGCCCCAGTTTACGGTACCTAAGATTATAGCTGCCTGTTTTACAGAAAAATTACTTGCCTCTAAACCAGGAAACTACGTATTGAAAAAAAAATGTCAGATAGATACCATCGAGTATGACACAAATTCTACGTCCAAAACAAAACCAGAGCTAATAACAGCCGAGTTAAATATTCACAAATGGGAAGATCCCATTGCAACCAGAACAGTTCGTCGGCAACTTCACAGATTAAATATTTATAGCATTGCTGCAGTACGCAAATCTATCATTACCAGTGCAAAAAAAAAAACGCATATAATTACACAACTGAAATCATGTTTCAGTTGTTCCCCATCACAGGAAGAATTTACTTATGGAGATGTCTGGCAGAAGCGTATCGTCCTGACTGGTTGGTTCCAACTGCAATGCATGCAAAGTCTGTGATGGTCTGTGGTGCTTTATCAGGACATTCTCGTCATTCTGAAGAGTCAAGTAACAACTGAAACCATGCCTGCAAGGGGGCAGACAATCTTCCCTGAAGGTTGTCCCTTAAAACTCTAAAGCTCAAGTTTTATATTGAAAAAAAAAAAAAAAAAAACTTATTACCTTGTCATTACTGTTGTAACTTTGATTATTTGTTTGTTTTTAGGTTTGTTTTTAATTTTTAAATTTCAAATTCGTTAATTATTTGTTGTGCAAGTTTGATGCCTCAATAAAATAATATAATACTCTGAAACTTATTCATTATGTACTGCAGTTCTTCATTAATAAAAATTTAATGTGTGTAAATTAATCATAATAAATTAAAAGCCAATATACAAATTAAGAATAAAAATATTTAACACATTAAAACTACATGTTTCAATCACGCTAAGCTGACCTTTCACAAGTAAAAAGCTATTCTTGTCAAAGGTCAGCTTAGCCTGATCAAAACATGTAGTTTTAATATTAAATATTTTTATTCTTAACGAGCTGTGCCCCGCGGTTTCACCCGCGTTAAATTCGGCCCTTCTCGGTAATGTTCGGTTCTCGTCGTGCAGCCAAGCCACCCCGTCGCTGCCGCACCCATTAATTGACGTTAATGTTTACTGCTCCGCTCCTATTCGTCATAGAGTGAAGGTTATATAGCCTATAACCTTCCTCAATAAACCGGCTACCTAACACAAAAGAATTTTTTAAATCGGACTGGTAGTTCATGAGATTAGCGCATTCAAACACACAAACGCTTCAGCTTTATAATATTAGTACAGATTTGTGTGTTGGCTTTTAATTTATTATACAGTTCTTTATGTTCAACAAATAATTTACCAAAATATTTGAGTCTGAATATTTTGTTTTTATTTTTACAGATTTCCCTTGTCAATCTTCATTTTTATTACAATATTTTGTAGCGCCCAACTAGTTATAAAGAAAAAAAAAAAAATAGTAGTAAAGATCAAAAGAGATTTAACGTGCCTGAAAATTTAAAGAAATGGGTAACAAAATGAAGGCACAACGTTAAAAGAAAGGAATTCGCACCCTGAGCTGTCACCGGGAAGAGACTGGGATGGACCATTTCAGTTTCGTTTTTAAATGCACGGCTTAGTTATTTTTTTAAATACCTTTATTAAATTCCTTTTGTGCCTAGCGGATTGCAAGCCAAGGAACTTTTGTATTTTGTATTTCAGTTAATTTTTGGTTATGATTTCTTCGGGGAGAGTTTCTGCTCTTGGGATCGAGACCCGTGATCTTAACTTCTCGCATCTTCTGAGTCTATCATCGGTGGAGTTTGGCTGGCTGATGAGTCCTAAAAAGGACGAAATGGTCCCAGTCTCTTCCTGGTAACAACTCAGGGTGTGAATCTTTTCTTGTAGCGCTGTGCCTTCGTTTGTTACCTATTTCTTTAGAAAATATCACTTGTACATAAAATTCTCACTTAACATATCATAATTATTAAGCACACAAAGAAATATATATCTAGACATATACATAAATTTTTGAAAAAGAAAAAGTTAAGTTTCATTAGAGGCACTTTCTCATTCAGTTGTTGTTATTAGCTAAGCCATTTCCAAGTGAAAGATAAACCATATTACATCACAACATCATATATCTTCTTATCATATATTATAGAAAAAGATCCAAATAAATCCTACACCTTCTTTACTTATCATTCTATATTTCGTCCTGATTAGGGGACTTCTTCAAGAATATCAAATAAAATACAATATAAAAAGAATTATTAATTACTTTATTTAACATTAAAGTAAAGAATTGATTGTCATATCTTTGAAGTATCTTCATGTCTGTTCATTTTCAATATTATGTTTGTTTCGGATTATTTATTGTGTTAAAGTAATGCCATAATTTACTTTGTTGTTCGGATTATTTAATGATGTTTATGTAATGCGTACATTTACTTTATTTCATTTAAAGAATGTAAGAAGGTGCAATTGTTTTCAAAGAATTTGTAATATGGTACTATTGTTTCAAATTACTTTCATTTGAATTCGTTAGAAGAGAAAGGTTTTCTCTTTCTTTTTATATTCTTTTTATATTGTATTTTGTATTTTATTTGATATTCCTGAAGAAGTCCCCTAATCAGGACGAAATATAGAATGATAAGTAAAGAAGATGTAGGATTTATTTGAGTCTTTTTCTATAATAAACCATATTAGCTTGAAATTATAGAAATTAAGATCATCAGATCTTTTTTTTTAAAAAAAAAAACATCAAAAAGACTAACTTTCGCTCTAAAGAAACTGATGTTTCTAGATGAAAAATATTTTCTGATTTTTCTGATTACTTATGTATTTCAAATCTACAGATATTTGCAGTACAGATTTTGAAAGAAAATAAGGCATAAGAACTTACAAAACTACCTTTACTAAATTTCAAATGTTATTTATTTAATAAAAGAAAAGTATTAGTTGTAAAAAGCTAGTAAAATAAAATTTAAACCAGCATGATTTAATTTTGACAGATTAGTTCTTTGGAATAGATCTGAAGTGAACCTATGCTTTTTTTCCTTCTTTTGGCACTAGCTGTACCACGGTCTTTTACTCACATGGGGCAACAAAAAAAACCGAAAGATTTTCTGGGAATTTCTTCATCAGCTATTTACTGGATGAGCAGCTATAATGTTGTTTTCTTTGGGAATTTTTGTTGCATTTCTGAAGACAGTTCACTTCTATCACCAATTACCTAAAGATCTTAGTGAGACTGTAATATAGAAAATGTCATCAGTCCCATGATATGTGTTCATAACATTACTGTATTAAACTACATAAAAGATCTTGCATCATAGAAAGTTTTGATAAATGTATAAGCTTTTAGATGGCATAGGCTTGGGGGCTCAAGTTTGCAATAATTTTTAATCTCCATTATACAGCAAAAACCTGTAAAATTAAATAATTGTAACCGACTATTCAGTTCTTATCCAGAGTTGCAAAAATTTTTTTTTCTTTTTTTTTACTCTGATTCTGCCTTCAGTAATTCAGTTTTAGAACTCTTTTTAACTCCAACAAAAAACCTACTGACCAAAATGTCTCCGTCTTCCCATTGACTCCAACTCCAACAAAAATTTACTGACTCCACAACCTTTTCTTGTACAGACTGTCTTCACCAGTAAATTGGATCACACTAACTTACAAAAATGCTACGAAACTCACTAACTTACAATGCCTTGATTAAGAAAATTCAAAAACTGCTTATTGTCAAGAAGTAATTTAAATTTTTGTTGAAAGCTTAGACTACCCAATGAGATTTTATTATTGAATCAGTGCAGATTGGGCTCATTGAGAAGTGGGCTTGGGTCAAAAATTTGACGTTATGCAGTAAAGGAGTTTGGCTAAAAACTATTTAATCTCAAAAGTTGAACTTACATTTTGTTTATGTAATTTTAGAATCTCTAAAATGAGCTCCTGTGTTTTGGTTCCAACGTAATTCATAAGGTGCCTCAGATCGCTATTTATGACACTTATTTTCATGCAAATATTTGAAATTTATTCTAAGTTAATTTTATAATACTGAAAATGATAGTTGACTCTTTTATAGTTCAACTTAAATAATGTCGATTTATACTACATTAATTGTATGTTTCAATTTTCTCATTTTTATCTGTGGGTTACAACAGCAAAGCTATGATTGTGATAATCTTGGTCTGATACAAGAACACAAAATGGATAGTAGACAAAGTGATGTCACATAATATAGTTAAAGAGAGAATCAATGTTGCAATAGAATTCTAGAATAAGAATGGATTAATCACAGTTGTATCTTCATATAAAATCTTAATGAAATATAAATGATTTTTTTCAAGTAAAACAATAATACACATCCTGACAACACTCTTGGGCAATAAATACCAAAGGTTTCCAAGATTTAATTTTTTAACTTTAAAGTTTTTAATAAAAGAAGTCCAGCTATTGCAGATGTGTCTTGAATGGCAAAGCAATTTAGGCCTTACCATTTAAAAACATCCAGTAATGTGTATTTGAGGAGATATTTACCATTCCTTTCAAATCAAGACAAACCTGACATTCTTTGATTTTATCTTTGCACATTGTTGTTCTATCTTTGGAGTATATTCATAAGCTGTTGATGTTTTTATTGCAAATAATAATAAACAGGATTTTCTTTGGTAAGAGGTTTGTGTGCATAAGTAACTTGAGTTTAGTTTTGAACAGACAATAATATTCGTAGTGTCGCTTTATCCTGAATATATTTTTCGTGAATTTTAAAATGCTTATCAAATCATGACTTGCAGAATGACCTCAGCCAAGTTTGATTTGTTTTTGATGAAGGAAGGACAGTTGTAGATTTCTTGGTCTTATTCTACTGGCTTCTAAAAGATAAAAAAAAAGAAAGAAAAAATAAGAATTCTTCTATAAGAATGCGTTGTGAAAAAGTTGATGTCCCACTTTTTCTAGCAGATGTTTTATATAAATAATACATTTTAAATGTATTTAATTATATGCAATTCGTATTGTACTTCAACTATTTCATGAACAGCGAAGACTCCAAGTCTCTAAATAAGTTCATGGAAATACATTACTGTCAACAACTCGTTCATAGTTTTCACATTATTCTTTTTTTTTTTTTTTTTAACTGCTTAAAAATTCTGCAACAGTAAAAGAAATCCTTACGAAAGCAAGCCAAAATGAAAGAAAGTCCATTCTAAATCAATTAATGTTGTTTAATTCTCTTTTTATATTGTGAATTAAAGGCAGGAAAAAAATCTTATCAATGACAAGTTAGTTTTTATAAAATCAATAAAATCTGTCCTATTTAGGGATAAAATGGCATTTATTAAATAAATAAAATTCTTTACATAGTACACTGTTTAGAAATAAAATTTTGTAATATGCTTGTGTAACTCAACAAAATAAACATAAACATTTTACAAACTAACTTGTACATCACAGATAAATTACATATACAACATACAAAAACGAAAACGATTGGAAAGTTTCGGTTTTTCTTTTAACTTTTTAAATGTTTGCGATAAAATGCTATGTTACATAAGAATTCAGCTATAAGAAATTGATACTCCGAAATAAGGAGTGATGAATCACAGTAGAGTTATAGCTAAGCTTCTTAATAATATCAGGGTCGGACTAGCTTTTTTTGGAAATATTCAGTGAGCCTTTTAAACTGTATTTAATTTTGGAAAGAAAATTTACTGTTTCAGTGTTTGTTATTTATAATAGTAAATAATATAGAGTTAAGAATAATGCTCTAAGGAGTTTCTGTTGAATTGTTTTATGATACAATGTGATTTAATTGACTAGCAATAGTATATCATTGACAGGAATATGTCCAGAAATGCTTTCAATACAGTGATAAGGGTTTGTCTTGGTTGATTTTACTTTCATTTAAATGATAGCTACAATTTAAGGGTTGAATTGTTCAACTATATTTATGTTAATCTTTCCTTTGTAAAATGTCAGCAATTTTTTAGTAACTTTGGTATTTATAAATTAGAATCCTAATAATGATTTTCCGATGAAATTGCATCTTCGGTTGGTACCTTGTATCTTCTCCCTTAAATTTTAATATATAAATCACAGATGTTTGTGTGCACTGGCTATTTCCCCCCCACCCCACCCCGACAGCCAGTCCAACCCTGTTATAATACTAAATGGACAATCAATTGCTTTGCAATTATTTCCTTTTTATTATCTATAAAAAATGGTAGAATAAAAAAAAAAAAAAAAAAAAATCTGCAAGACAAAAAGTATTTTGGATCAATAATACGATAATACTCACATTTTAAATATAAAATTTTCCACTTGATGAAATGATTAGAAATTAACAGTTAATGCTTGTCTGAATGATAAAAATTAAGAGATAAAAAAAGAAATACGTATGATAATTCAGAGATGAACCAAATTACTGTTTTAAAAGATAATGTCTGAAACAGAATATATGGAAGGGCCTAGCTGAAAAAGAGCACATTCCACAAAAACAAAATTTTGAGACCATAAGGAAATGTTGGCTTTTGTTTACAATTCTATTTGGAACACTGAGGCCTAATGGGTCAATAAAAGTAAGTGTCTTACTATTACACTTTTACCAATTCCAATTAGAGAATAAACCTTTTTTTCAACTAAGCCCTTCATATTAGCTTGATTCTACCAATTCAGAAACTATTTTTCTTTTTTAATGTTCATTTTCAATAACAATTTTAAGAATATTTCATTTCATTTGATCAATATAGATTCTTTTCATTGCTATCTTTCATTATTTCTTTTAATAAATGACCATTTTCTTTCAAATCTTCCAACAAAAGTTGAAACTCTTAAAAACTGAACTTGAAATTTGTTTGTTTTGTCATTCTTAATAGTCTTGGAGTTAAAAATCTGCTATTACATTACCTTAATTATGAAATAAATATATGATATTTTTTATTTGAAATTAAATTAGAAAAGAAAATGCCAGTTAAAATTGTTAAGCTTTGATAAAACTCAACATCTTTTCTATTGAATAGTTAGTTAAGATTTCTAATCATTTTTCCTTTCTGTCTCTTGGCCTCCTGGGTACCAACAATACCAAGTTGAAGTCAGATGGTCAGCCCAATGCTATTCCACCTTTAAGGCCCAGGAAAGAAACCCAGTCCCCATTTTTAAAGGGGGCTACGTGAACCCTAAGACCCATCTGGAAGAGAAACATGTACAGAAAAAAATCATTGACCTCCACCAGGAATTGAACCTGGCTCTCCAGTGCCTTATTACTGGATCACAGGGCTCGTGAAGACTGAACTGCTTAAGCAATTTCCTTGTTTCCAGATTTGAAAACTAGAATTAAAACAATTTAAAAATTAATTTCGCTATAACTAGGTTTCCCATTGAAACGGAAAAAAAATATATATGTGGAATGTAGTATTTTTGGATTTTAAAACAGAAAAAGACTTGAATCAATAAGATTAATGTAACAGGTTTTCTTTAATGAGGAAACTACCTGGAAGGTAGACACCCAATTCAAGTTCAATTTTTGAGTGAAGTATATCTTTTTCAGTACATTATATTCTTGTTCTCTCTTTTTATTGTTTTTAGGGAATGACAGGGACAACTTAAAAGAGAAGTTTTCTAATGATATTTCCAAAAGCTCGACTTTTTATATTATCTTCTTAACTACTTCAAAATTATTAATTTACGAGCACCTAAGCCATTCCTAATCAATGTTCAACTGTTTGGAAAGGCTCAAATAATAATAAATTATGTTTAGAGAATCAAGACTACAAAAAATTACTTTTAAATCTTACCTTTTCACTTTCTATGAAATACATCTATAAGCTTACTTAAATAAAAATAAAAGAAAAAATGTAGTTATTAGGAAAATTTAATTGTATTGCGAGCTTATAAATATTAAAAACTGAATGTCAATTTAGTATTTCTCAATTTTCATCCTATCTGTCCCCAACTTAATTAAATTGTATTTACAAGTAAAGATTCACCATAAAAATAAAATAATTATTCTTTGATATACATTTATATAGTAAATTCTCTCTTTGTGAAGATTAAGTAAAATAATAATAAAAAAAATATGTTGTTTTTTTTACTGTTGTAGTATATTGTTATCTTTTCATAGTCTTCCACAAGTCTACTTTCAGCATTGATAACTCTGCCACAAGAGGCATAGCTTACATCAAATAAAAATGATTTGTAGATAATCTTTAATACTACTTACAATGCAACTATCAATGCTTTGAATTTAACTTGTCGAAGACAGCAGATTGAATATACTGAAGAAACTATTATTAAAGCTTAAATAAGAAAAAGTTTTTCTGCTGGTATAAGGATTTCCAAGATCTATAATGGATTGATATTGGGATTGTTATGTAGTTGGTTAAATGAACTTCAGCAGACTATTATTGCATATACTTTTTTTTTTCTTTTCATTTTATGGTCCATGACAGCCTTTTTAAATTACAGAACAGCTCTCATTAAATGTCCAATCAAGTTAAATTTGAGTAATGCACATACTTATGTATCAGTTGATTCTGTTCCCGTTTCAATGTTGTTTTGACCAAATTAGATGGTTTCTTCCTTAGATGATAATCATGATTAATTGTAACTCAGCCTAATTATACATGTCATCTCTTACAACACTATTTTCTGCTTTTTTTTTCTAAATAAAATAACTCTTTATTTATTAGATGGCATTAATAATTAAAAAAAAATCACTCAAAGCAGTCTATAGTTTTTATCCAAAATTTACACGTCTTCATTTTACTTTGTTGTTTTAATAAAATGAACTTAAAAGTTAATGAAAAATAAGAATTGAAGAATTTTTATAGTGTTCGGCACATGCAGCTCCATATCATTCTCACGATACTTCTATACCAAATCATAACTATATTTAAATGTGCTTTTCTTTTGTTCTTAGCATCTTGAACAAATCTAAACTCCTGATTCTCTTTTAAACATCATATTATCAGTATAGCTGATTATCTATTATTCATACCTGCAATTAACAAAGTATAAACAAGCTGCACAAAACTGCAAAATTATTCCATAGAATAAAAAAAAAAAAAAAGCAAATTTAGATATGATTTGAATTTATATAATTTGAACTACCAGAATCTCTATGTATACATAATGTACTATACTTATTTAGTTATTTTTTTTTTTTTTTAATAGCTTCATTAATGAAAACATTGCCAAATAAGATCTTTGAAGACATAAATATTTTAAAATGTTTAGAGAGTTGCAGGCTATAGCAAAAGTTATAGTTTAAAAGTTAAAAAATAACAACTTTGAAATGGCAAAACTATCAGAACATGCTAAGAGATATTTTTTTTAATCTTTTGATATTAAAAAACAGAAACTATTACCAATGCTGACTTGTAATGCAATTTTTTTTTTCATTCAAATTTTTGCAAATAAAAAAAAAATTCAAGATCTGTAAAATCTGCTTCTATAAGTCATGATTTATAACACCACTTTCTATAATCCTTCTATTCAAAGGATAATCTGCAATTACTTATTGCAGCAACTTAGAATTTAGCCTAAATATCAAATAGCCAGTCTCTTTTAATGGATTTACCATAGATTTGCTTTTTTAACCATAAATTTGCAAATACATTATTTAAAGGAATTGGAAGATGAGCTATTTATATAATCCGAATAAAAATATTGCTTGTATAACATTTTTATTCAGATTTCTTTTTATTTTTTAAAGAATTGCTGAAATAGTAAATTACTTGAGAAAACATTTGTTTTTTAGTCTCTTCAAAAGCAAAATTATGTATTCGGAATTTTTGGAAAGAGGGAGGTTGTTCTCCTTTCCTTTAAGAATTTCTGTGAAATGACCAGTTGAAGTCTATGAGAATAGACGAAATATTGCCATGAGATGATTACGTTGTTGTTTTTTATGTAGTATTTATTAACACATTAAGCAAGGGACAAGCTTTATTAGTTGTTAAAATAATTTTAAGATATTCTTGTAATAAAGAATCTTTTTATCAAAGAGGAACTAAAGCAGTAAGTAAATGGAAATAACAAACATCTCCAATATACAGCTATTCTTTAAGCCAGTTTTTGTTGTATACAGAATCTTTTAAGTTCATTTCAAAATATTTAGGCTTGTTTTGTCATTTAATCTATTTTCCAGAAATCTCTACATCCATATCTTTTGAGCATTTCATTCTCATATGTTCTGCAGAAGTCAACTACTACAGCATAATAGCAATTCATCGTGTGTAGACTGTATATTAGAAAGGACCATAACACAAGTCTATAAACAAAATTGTATTTCCTTTACATGACGTGTTTCGAGAATTTACTCACAAGAAAAAAATTGAAAATTAACAAACAGGATAAAGCAGGAGTTGTATATGGTATCATGTGTAAAGGGGGTGGGAATAAGTGTATATACGTGGGAGAGACAAAAAGAAGGGTCTCCATGCATATGAAGGAGCACAAGAGGGCTGTGAAAGGTCGTAATAAGCAATATTTAACAGCAATTCATAACAAACAGGGCATGAAATAATGCATGATAATCCAATAATTTATGCTACAGAAAAGGATTGTTATCTCAGAAAATTTCACTAATGTTTAATAATCAATATGCATAGATGCTACAACACAGAGGTGTCAATCCGAACGCATTATTGTACGATTAAGGTGATACTATTCAAACTTTGATGTTATTATTAAGAATATTCTTTGTATTTTATATAGCCATGATGTAGTTATGGTTAATTTATGTTTTCAGTTTATTATGTATACATCTGAGGACGAGAAATTCTCGAAACATGTCATGTAAAGGAAATACAATTTTGTTTATAAAGACTTGTGTGTTATGGTCCTTTCTAATAAAATACTACAGTATAAATTTCCATTTAATTCTTTCCTATTAACCAAAAGCTTAGCAACAGCAATGGATTAATATTCCAATTCCTTTCAACAACTCTTCCAAAGTAGCATATTGATGTGCAAACAAAAAGGCTTTTAATATCAATATATAATTATAAGATAAACTTACAATATTTCTATCTTATAAAGGTTAGACTACAGGAAACTGTCTACACACAACTAAAAATTAAGAAATTTTCGAAAAACAATACTCCCACCACCAAAACACTATATACACTATTCAAACTTGAATATTGTTATTATGAGCATAGGGTTTAATGTGAAATCCAATTCTGGTTAAATTGAAATTATCTAAATACTCTTGATATTGTTTCCAAGTTTTTTAAACATGAAGAAAAAAGTTTTCGTGTCTATAAATTATTTTCTTATTACTATATCATTTTGAAAACATACTTTAGAGAGTTGATATTAAGTAAAAAAAAAAAAAAAAAAAAGAATTTCTGATAAAGAATAGATTCTAAGTGTTGTTCATATTTTGATTTGAACATGGAATAAATGCTTCTCTTGTGATTTTTTTTTTTCTTTTTTTGTAAAATTTACTTTCACTATAAAAGTAAATAAAAACTTACTAAATATTTACAAAATCTATCACTTTTTTAAAATGCCTATTTATTACAATATTCACAGCTTATATATACAGCAAGATTTATATTAGAGTCATTAATAATTCACAGAACAGTTAGTAGAAAAATGGCCATGCTATGCATGAATTGCACAAGTAGTAAAAATACATCCAATTGTTATTATTGTAACACAGTGGCAAATTAACGTTGTTCCCAAAGGACCAAAAAAAAAAGAAAAAAATGTTGAATGCGAAAATAAGTCAATTGGAAATGAACCAATTGACTGTTTTCTTAAATAAACGAAATGAAAAAAACAAATGAACAAACAAACAAACAAAATTGAAAGGTCTTGTTTCATCTTTTAACACTATTGCAAACTGAGCCTCAAAATGATAACAATTGACTAATTGCTCTTCTACAATAATCAGCTGACACTGACTGCCATTAAATAGTCTAAATATACAATATCTACATAAAAGTTGGGGACAAATAAGGACTTGTTAAGTTTCCTAATATATTTCGGTTCAGTCATTGCAGTTATAAATTTACATAAATACATTGAATAGTTAAGGAAACAACCATCTAACTGGGCTACTTTGTTAATGCAGAAGTGCTCAGTATTTACAACTGAAATCTAATGGAAACTTGTGTAGAAAGATATACAAAGCCTGCTTAGAGCATTATTTCATCCACCAATAATAATAGAGGAGCACTGCTATAGCCTATTTCTTTTTTTTTTTCTTTTTTATTTTTCCCACATAAATATTATTACTATTTCATGTTTATTGTTGTTGTTTTATTTTAATTTTTTTATCACAAGAAATATGCAGTCTATTTGTAAGTCTGCAATGTATACTGAAGTTAAATAGATTAGCATGACAATGATTCGTGATTTTTTATGCCTACCTCTGTGTTCAATTTAAATATCCACTGATATCTTCCATGATAAGATCTATTAGGGTGCAACTATGAAAGTAAATAAATAAATAAATAAATAAATAAATAATAACGATTTGATATATGTGTGATCATTAATATGGCTCTTCATTTAAAGGCATCCTACAGAAGAAAGAATGAAAAAACTACAGTCCCTCTTATGCGAACAAAAAATTATGGTTCCCATCAATTGGCAAAATAAAAATTCCCCGACTTTCAAGGTATACCTATTCTTAAACATTTCTGGATTCTGATGATAAAAATTTTGTCGTTTGCTCGTCCTGCAATGATCTATGATTTATATGTGCTTTTTGTCTTTCAGAAAATAAAATCACCAAGGCAAAAGTGGTTAATTCCTGTAAAGGAAAATTAATTTCTTCAATTTGCAGATAGTTTACATTGGTGGGAACCCTTAATTCTGCAAGGTGTAGTATAATTCATATAATAAAAACCTACAACAGAGGAAAAAAAAAATCTCCCAAATTAAAAATGATAACACATCACAAAGGAAAAAAAAAATCTACAGATGAGAAAAATCATCACAGTCAAGTTCATTATTCCGAGGAGTTTTGTATGTTGAAGCAAGTATCTAAAGCATTTAAATATTGACTAATAATTCTGATTATTTTTTTTTAATCTTCAAAATAAATGTTGTCTTTGTATTCCTTTTTGTTTACTTCCTTTTCTGTTCTAAGTCTTTCCACATCCTGTGTCTATAATGCACAAACACACACACAACTTTTGATTGATTGAATTGGTCAAACTATGGAATGGCTGAAAGAGTATCTATCTTCAATACCAAAAATGACTAATTTATAAACTAAGAATTAATAACAAAAACCTGGCAAGCTGATCCACAAAAAGCTGATCCACCTCTCTCTCCCCAACCATTCCACAAGACAACCTTTTTTTAAGATAAAAATAAAATCTGTACTTCGTAATGGGAGTCTCCCTCATAAGAGTTTAATTCTGATGGCAGCTTTATGAAAAATTATCTGAATGATATAGAAATATGTTGTACATAAGAGTAAATGCCCCATACACATATAGTTATATAAACAACAAGTGTTTTACACCTGTGGTATAATGCAAAAGGATATATATTTACATGGATATGGGTCATGTTGTACTTAATTATTTCTGATAACACAGTTGTATAAAATCTGTATCATCTATGCGCCGAACCCCAGATTCATTCGTATACAATCTGGCACTAGTACGTCTGGGAGAGATCATAATAATTTTTTTTTTTTTCCCCTTATTTAACTGCAACGGGATCAGACAAAATGAAGATGATTGCCAGCTCATGAGAATGTGTATTATGAATCAATGTAAAATAAACTTTTTTTTTTATATATATATTTATATATACACACAAAGAGAAGGGGGAGAAGTACTATTTTTTTTTCCTCAATTCTTCATAAATGATTGTCCAAAAAATTTCTAATTCACTTGATTACTTTTTTTTTTCTCCTTGATCTTTTTTTTTTCCCACCCACTAGGCTAATAATTCATTTTTAAAATCACTAATATACATAAAACAAAATCCCTTTAACATTTATATACATTGAGATCTAATTTTATATGATACTATAATTTCCTAAATCATCAATATATCCATTTTGTCAACTTTTGGTTTTTATATCTATTAAACATCACCCTTATTATTATTATTTTTTTACTTCAATAAAAGCTGTATAAAATCCACATTCATAACTATTTTTATTTGTGTTATTGTTAATAATAGGCTGCTTTGTCAGTGAAACAGACATCTTTGTAACATTTACTTCATCAAAGGAAAATTGAAAGAAAGTCTGACTGCAAGTAAAGATGCAAACAATGAATGTTTTCGTTATTATTAGGCCTAAAAGAAATATTTAGGTGTGACTTCTGCAAATAAGCACCCTTGAGCCGTAAGAAGTGTTCTGCCTCAACATAAAGAGCAAAGTCACATATCTGGTTAACAATTAACAGAGAGCGTTAACTATTACTGAGAGTCTGCAACACCAAGAAGTTGGTTACAACAGATTTGAATTTACTGATGTAGTATCTGTTGAAACATAAGACTTTGTATTATTAATATTATGTAGCACCACCATTGAACACCTTCAAATCAAAGAGATATTGAGAGAAGAAATGACAGATGTCCAATTTAAAAATAATCATAACAAATAAAATCCCTCAGAGTTAATAAAGGGTAAACTAATCTTTTGTGTTGTTGTTTCTTTTTCTTTCTTATTTTTTTTTAAGATCGTCTGGTAGAACAGTGACAGCTTGCAACGATGACGGCAGCATCTTCTTTTCTGCTGTGACTTTGGGCAGCTACGAAAGAAGCCAAGAGCAGCAAGGCACCGAAACAGCGTTGATGCTTTCCTGCCTGGCTCAGTCAACCTCACAGAGGCATGACGAAATCCTGTAGTGCGGCCTTCACCGTGTCAAAGAGAGGTTTGTTTTCATCTCGGTAGCCGTCCATACACAGCGTCTGCAGCTTTGCGACGTAGCTGTCAAAGTTATCAGCAGTCAGTTTCTCATCAGAACTGGGGAGACGCACATGTTCTAAGAGCGATATGACATTGTTGCGTAGAGATTCGTAATACTCATTCAAATTATTATTCTTCTGAGCAATTGCTTGGTTTTCCTAAAATCAAATAAAAAAAGAAAAGAAAAAAATGGATTAGGAATTAACATTAGAAATTTAAAACATAAAGAAACAATAATTTTTGTCTGACAAAGAAGAAAGCCTTAGATTTCAAGATAAAATTATGGATAAAATCCCCCATATTAAAAATTAGTATTTATACTAAAACTTTTCGATTCAATTTGGCTATCAACATGCACATGGCTATCAACATGCACATATCCACTTCAAGGTGCTGATGTACAGAAGATGGTGATAAGCGTCAATAATATTTCAATAGTAATAATAATATTACAGTCATTATGAAAATCATGTTAATCTACAGTTAATATCATTTCCTTCCACTCAAATCTATTTTTATGTCATAAAAACCATACATCTGAATATCTTACTAAATAAGAGCTTGAGGAGAGGTAGAAGTCAACAAAACTTTTATTTGAAAGTTTGCATAATTTTATCCATTTAAATGCAATAAATTTTCATTTGTTCTCATCTTCCTTTGTCATGATTTGACCTTAAAAGATAAATCAGAAGCTAATTCATGTACACAATATTCTTTACAATATCATAGAATGTCCATGAGCATTATTCAAAGTGGATTAACATCTCAAAAGCATAGCAAACTCAAGTCTTCAATTATTCTGCAATCGCAAAATTGCCAGTTTCTGTTGAGTTCAGGCTTGGAGATTAAATTTTAGATCCTGCATTTCTTTACATTTGTTTGTGTTAATCAAGAAATATATGAACATTCAGTAATTTCCCTTCAAGTAACAAAGAATGGCATGTCAACTCTAGCTCACAATCTGAGTTTCTTTTCTCCCTTCTCTTACTTGCGACAGATGTTTTGAATTTGTAAACATATAGCATATTCATGAAAGGCCTTTATTGTTGATGCTGCTTTTCAGTATGTTTTGATAATAATCTCCCAAAGACAATGAAATATCCTTCAGATTCTGATGTTCTTTGGTAACAGATTACTAAATTCTTTTGATTTAGTAGAGAGAGAATCTTGATTGTTCTCATTACCATTGTTTAATCTGCAAGTAGAGGATACTACTTTTATTAAAACTAAAAGTTAAAGGTTTAGAATTGATAAATGTGTTTTCAGGCCACTGTACTGAATGTATTTTATTGTTGATCTTCCACTCCAGAATGCATGTGATAGCTAGAAATACAGTCATTCCTTGACTTACGTCCAGGTTCCTCATCAAGCAGGACTTAAGTTGATACATTAAATCAACAGAGTTATAGGGGTTAGGGGTCTTAACCATAGTTAGTATACTGTCCCAAGCATTGTCTATTTCACTGATATTGGATTATTAGCAATTATTATTGATAAAAAAACAAGAACATTAGTATTGGGAAGTAATATGAAAGTAGATCCTTTCAAAGCCTCTGCGATTTTATCCTTATTTTTCAAAACGGTAGTCATTGTAGAATGAAACTGTCCGAAGTCAGGTGCGATCACATTGCCTGGCTTACCAGCTTCATATTGCTTTATAGCTTGCAACTTCGTTTCAAGATCAATTACTCGCCTCTTTTTCAGTGATTCATCACTAGGTTTTATGACTGGTGATGTTGGGGCCAAGTTAACAAAATATCATGAAATATTTAACGATAAATACACAAATAACCTATTTCTCAAACACATTTTTCAACAAATTGTTGAAGATACGTGCCGATTGACAACTGCCAAGGGCAATTGCCGCTGAATAAGCTGTTGCCACTGCATATTGTTGCTAAATAGAAACCTTTTTACTTTATGCTGTCTTGCGTCTTGTTTGAAAGTAGGGTTGAAATGTTATTTATTCCCTTATGGGATCACAGACGTATCTTCAAATGGACATAACTCAAGCAGACATAACTCGAGGGATGACTGTAGGTCTATTTCTATTTAGGAACTCTTTTTTTTTTCTAGTTTTAATTTTTTCCAATTCTTGAACATAATTGATTATCTAATTATTTTCAAAAAAATGTAAGCAGATATTTTTTTTCTGGTTGGAGCAATATTGTAAAGAAAGATTTTGTCATCACTTAGGTGTAATATTAAAAATTAATATGAATTTATTTCCATATTTTCCATATTTACTTAAATATATTACTCTATCAATACAATAATAATAAGTTTCTGATTTTACAAGGATTGTCGGTTGTCTGAACTGTTATAACATTACTCACTCTCTCTCCAATTCTGATCTGGGCTTCCATGGTTGTGATATCAGTCCTCAGTTTTATCATTTGGGATTCCACTTTAGCATTTTCCTTTTGAAGATCTGCTATCTCAAGCTCCAGGGCCTTGATATCTTCATCATTTTCAATTCCTAGTATTAAAGAAAAAAAAAGATTTAAAAACATTAATAACACTGGTCAACATGATTTTTATCTCAAGAAAACTAATAATGTAACTTTTTGTGCTGAATTCAAATATGTGCTTAGAATTTCTCCATCACCCATAGTTTTTCTGTGACAATGACTTTTTAGTATGAGATTTTTGTGTTTTTTGTCATCTTTCCAACTTTACTAGGTGAGAGTTCTCTATTTATTGTTAGTATTATTTGGATGTTAAATACTCAGAAAAAGGATTTGTATTCATACTGATAAGGGAATGGTTAGGTTTGACAGGTCGAAACCTCCCTTGAAACTTTTACCATTTATTTAGGACCTCAAGTAGTTATTGTATACAAAATTTTAGCTGCCAATATGCACTGGAAGGGTGTAAAAAAAGTTGTTAAAGTTACAAGAAATGATGATGTGATGTCATCACTCTTTGCGAGTCACTCATGACGGCACCCTATCTCCAGCTGGTGGCCGAGCTCTCAAGAACAGACAAAACAGACAGCTCGGCAAAGGAATATACTTACTTTTAAAATTACACTAATATAATTACTGTTTAATATAATTACTGTAAAATAAAAGCAATAACTGAAAAGTGTGGCCACATTTGTATTTTAAAAGAATGTGATTTTACATAGAAACAAAAAAAAGAAAAAGTAATTACAATTAAAAAAATTGAAGAAAAATTTATGTAACGCTAATTGTAAATTGTATACCATAAATGTAATTACAAATAAAAATATTGACAATAAATGGAATAATAACTTAAAGAAATTAGCAAAAAATAAAGGAATAGATGTTTCAAATAAAAATGGAAAATACTTTCGTAAATTTAAAACATTTCAAAATCGTAAAACTGTGAAACTATGGGGTTTCTAAATATTGAACTTAAGCAAATGTCTAACTTATTACTAGTAATAAAATGTAATTATTTATTAAAATCCACAACAGAAACTTCATAAAAACATTTATTAAAATAATAAATGATTAGACAAAGTTTGTGTTGTGGATTCTAATACTTAAGAGGAGTGATCTAAGAAGGACATATAATCTTAAAATGTAATTATTATT
This sequence comes from Thereuonema tuberculata, assembly GCA_023159025.1. Lineage (NCBI taxonomy): Eukaryota > Metazoa > Arthropoda > Chilopoda > Scutigeromorpha > Scutigeridae > Thereuonema > Thereuonema tuberculata. The sequence goes on from JAFIDM010000001.1 coordinate 105,025,435, forward strand.
TGAAAAATAAAAGCAGCAAATGAAAAGTGTGGCATCATTTGTATTTTAAAATTAAGTAATTTTAAATTTGTAAAAAAAGTAAGTTTAAGTAAAATACGCTTTTGAAAATTTATGTCCAATTGTTAATTTTTGTCTCATTAATAGTTAATCATGGGTAGAATACGAAAAGTTAAAGATGTATAAAGCATACTGTAGCTGTCTCATTACATAGTTTACTATTCTTGTATGCACTTTTACCAATTCAATTTCCCTGCTAATCTCCCAGGATTATTGCTCCCCTGATGTTCACCTTATTTTACGCCACTACATATCACGCCAGAAAAATAAATCTAAAACGACAAATTCTTAAAACGAAAGTACAAACTCATTTTAGAAGAAAGTAAATTCGAGACAGATATATTTAAGATTTGTGCAAAGTAATTATAGGATATATAAATAAAGTCTTAAACACACAAATAACTGTATAAAAAGATTTAATATACACTATTAATTCCGATAGCTATCCATCTGTCATTTAAGAGTGAGTTAAAAATATAAAATATAAAATCTCTCCAGAATTTAAACATTAACTTGATTACATCTGATTGTGACACACCGAGAATTATCTATTCATATTCCCACACGTTAAATATCTTTTGTTTTAATTATTGGATATTTTTATAGCAGTTACAAAAACATCCAATAATTATCTATATCCACAGGGTTTTTATTTCCATTATTTTTGATTATTAATGTAATTTCATATATAGTTGGGTTATGATATGCCAATAGCTTACAGTTAGCATTACAAATATGTTTTCTTAAATTTTTTCATTGTAATATTTTTTCTTTATTTTTTTTTTCAGTAAAATTACTTTCTTTTAAAATACAAATGTGGCCATACTTTTCAGTTATTGCTTTTATTTTATAAACAGAAATTACATTAGTGTTAATTTAAAAGAAAGTATTTTGCTCTGCTGGGCCGTCCATTTTGTCTAACCTTGAGTGCCCGACCACCAGCAGGAGATAGGGTGACGTCATGCATGGCTCGCAAAGAGTGATAATGATGTCACATCTCTATTTCTTGTAATTTTAGCAATTTTTTTACACCCTCCAGTGTGAAGCTAAAATTTTATACACAATTACTACTTGAGGTCCTGAATAAATGATAAAATTTTCAAATGAGGTTTCAACCTGTCAAACCTAACCATTCCCTTGTGGGTAACGAAGACACAAGACTGTGCAGGTTCATTCATATTCCGACATGTAGGGACATGTTTAGTGTGCCAATGTCCAATCAGTAAGAGTCAGTAGTGAGTTGGATGTGAACGTGATGACATGGCTTTGTAAGTACTTTATTTTTATTTTTTACTGTGAATGATACATTTACAAGTTTTGTAGTGTTGTAGTTAGATTTCGAATATGCCGAAAAAGTGTTCTCATTTGCTGTGTATCATGTGCTACGCTTCGCATCGCAAAGATAAATGGTTCGCGTGATGAATTGTGTAGTTTGACCTGTAGTCATTATTTTAAATTAAGCTATTTACTTCAACTTTAGAGTATAAAGTTTCAAAAGGATAATAAATTAAAATTTTGGGGTTAGGCAAAAAAAAAAAAAAGTAAATGAGACATTACTACAGTTACATTAAATGTAAATAAACCAGTTAGGCTCACAGAATTTCCGAATTTTATATGCTTTCTTGTTCACAAGTAATTTGTGATTAATCATGTCCAAGTATCCTATAAAAGAATATACTTGGAGTGTGAAACATTACTTCAGAACTTATGGTTCAGGATGTAATGGTAGAGCATTCTTAGCAGCTATGACTAGTTGTTGTGATTTTCAGAGGAACATTTTCAGAGACCAGCACCACCAAGGAAAACCATACTGAATTGGGTGGAAATGTTCAGAACAACTGGTGCAGTGGCAAATCATAATGAAGGGGGATCTGGAAGACCACAAAGCACCAGAACGAATGAGAAATGTCAATCATTTATTGAACAAAGTTCTCCAATCTCCAAAAAAAGGCATTTGGCACACATTGAAAGAATTAGACATAGAAAACACCAGTTTCTGCTATATGGTGAAGGAAGTTAGCACTACTCCTACCACATACAAGTGCGACATTAGTTGAGGCCTCAGGATTTTCATTTGCAGTACTGTGGTTGTGTTGTGGAGCCCCTTTATGAGGACCTAAATTATCTTGACAATTGGTGATGGTCTGATGAGTGCTATGTTCTCCTCAGTGGACAAGCAAACAAACAAAATATGCCTTTTCTTGGCTGAGAAAAGTCTAATGACATAAAAGTTTTATGGGCAAAGACTACTTCATTCTGAGAAGGTAACAGTGTGAATGGTAGTTTCAAGCAATGGTGTTATTGGCCCCTATTTCATTCAAGATGAAAATGTTAATACAAGAAATGTAAATGCTATGGTACACAAAGACCAAATCATCAAACAATTTCAAGCAGATTTACAAACATTATGTGACCTTAATAATCTGGATTTTGAGAAGCAAGTGTTTCAGCACTTGGATGGATCCCCTTTTCCTATATATAGGTGATGGAAATAAAACAATGTCACATGATTATTGCCATATCAGCTTCTGTCTAGAAGGACAGACCCACTGTTATATGATATGTTTCTGTGGGGAATGTTAAAAGAACAACTTTTCACACCTACTCCAAGAAATCTGCAACAGCTTGGCGAGAACACTAAAGCGGTGATCAGTGATGTAACACCTGAACAGTGCACTGGCATGGTTTACCAAATCACTGATCACATGGAACTTATCATTCACAATGAAAGAAGACATGTAGAACATGTAATCATATGATAAAGAGAGACTAACTGGTATAATATAACTTTGTATTTTTTTTTTGCCCCAACCTATGTAATATCTGTTGAAAATAAGTTAAATATTTTATGAAGAATGTTTTTTGAACATGCAAAACTGATCATTCTGATTGAAGATCTTACTCTCCTCTTAAATTATTATTTATCAGAAAATATGATAAATAAGAACAATGTTGTTGAATCTCAACAATACAAGCCTGCTACAAGTGATCAGATTAGGCGTTTTTTGACACCTGTCTACTAATTACAATTAAATTTCGATGTCATATATACTGAAGTTCAAGAAAACCTGAGATAGTGGTGGTATTGCAAATGGAAGCAACAACACCGATTAAAAAGGTATCCTCCACAATTGAATTACATATAATGGTGAATATCTCTGTAGTCCATTATTGTATAATTAGCAGTGTATCACAATTTAAGTGAATTTGAATGAGGCGTGATAGTAGGTGTCAGAGAGATGGGTCACTCCATCTCTAAAACAAACACAAAATTTGAATTTTCATGTTCAACAATTTCAAGTGTGTACCACGACTATACAACACCAGAGAAGACATCCAATGTGCTACACAGCTGTGACGAATGAAAACACTTCTGTGGACAGCATCATCTGGATAGCATTTTAACATCTGACTGGTATGCAACATTGCTGATAACAGAATAATTGAATGCTGGTACCACATATAAATCAGATTTTGAACAGTTCTCTTTCTTCTATGAAGTACAGGAGCTGACAGCTCACTCGGGTTCCATTGTTGATCTATCAGCACAGGGCTCTACATCTTGCCTGGGCTTGTGAACACTGCCACTTGATGCAAGACAACTGGAAATGCTCCAACTGTATTTGAGCAGATAGACAATTACACATGTGAAGAAAGCCCCATGAGGTAGTGGAATCCGCATGCCAATAACGGACAGTCCAGGACAGAGGTGGCTCTGTTAAGGTATGGGGTATTTTGAGCTGGCATGAATTAAGACCCTTGGTACATTTATAGACATCATTCACTGCTGAGTAACCATCTTGTGGATCCTTGCACCTGTTCATATCATACAATAAAATGAGAATGAGTTCCTTCAGCAGGACAATGCACCATTGCACAGGTCCCGCAGTCATCAAATTATGATTGGAGGAGCATTCCTCTGTGTTTAGCTTCGTTAGTTGGCCCAGTCGTTTGCAGGATCTGAACCTAACAGAACACCTGGGATGCAGTTCACCGTGCTGGTGAATATTAGGGAAATGAGGACCTTTATCGAGAAGGCATAGTGTGTACTATCTACACAGTACTTCAAAGAGCTCGTGGAGTCTATGCCTCATCATGTTTCTGTGGCAATCCTACCAAAAGGGGGACCTATGTGTTACTAGACAAGTGCTTCAATTTTTTTCAAACTCAAGTGACTGGCATGGTACATCATTTTCTTACGAATGTCATTTGAAGTTATCTATCAGCTCGAATTGTCCCATTTTGATAAATCCAAACATAAAAATTTGCATTCGCAATTTATAGATACATATGGTAGATATGTATCTTACTGGGTTTTCTCTCAACAACTCAGTATTTGGAAAAAAAAAATACAGAAATAAAAATTAAAATTTCACTTACAATCTTAACAGGAGTTAAAAATAATGAAGACTGTTCTTAATTTAATAGTATTAACTGTATATACTATATGGCTAATCGAAAACAGATAAGATACTTTCACTGTGAGATCAAATTATCATGACCACCAACCTAACAGCAGGTGTTTCACACCATGACAATACAGCAGCTATACTGAGGCATGGAATTGATGAGATTCTGGAAACTAGATAGGGCATATCAGTTTGTTGACAGCTCGGCTGAAGTTCTTAATGGTGCATCCAAATAGCGAACTTCTCATGTCATCCCAAAGGTCCTGAATGGGATTCAAGTCAGGCAAACATGTACGTAATTATGAGCTGGAATTCACCCTCATGTTTGATGAATCTTCTGTACACAAACCTTGAGGCATGACAGGGCTCATTACTCTATTAGAATACACTGAAAGGCCTCATTGAAACGCTATTGCCAGAGAAAACCTGATCTGCAACAATGGACAATTAGAGAGTTGCATCAAGGGAATGCTCAACTCATATTAGGGATTTCAAACTATACCATGAGAAAATCCCCAGACAATGACACCTCCATCGCCAGTCTGTCTGTGTAGGACTGTGGTGTCAGAACCAAAGTATATTGTGGAGGTCTGTCTTATCCTGCATCACCATCCATCCAGAATATATGGAACCATATTTTGAAATATTTGGACTCATCAGAAGAGATAACCTATTCTCAATCTTCCACAATCCAATGGAGGTATTCCTGTGTAATCACGGGGCACTTATGCCGATGGGGTGCCAGGTAACATAGATGGATACTGGATGAAGGATTCTGTGCTTGATGACCTTCAACATATTAACAGTGGTCAACAAGCTGTCTTCCACGGTCATTCAATTGTTGGCCACAGATTCATGACATGATGATGATATCTTCAATGGTCAATGGAACTCATCCATCACAGTTTCTCATTTCTGATTTTCACTTAACAGGATGGGTGCTTGCTGAATATCTATCATGTTGACAAAGTTTGAAAAAATGTCTCCTCCATAGAAACAACACAGAACAATCTGATTCTCAAGGAGTCAGATGCTTGAGGGAGCGTAGTCAGCTCCTTCCCTGATCACTTGGAAAGTGATTGGTCAAGATCTTGGCTCTTGAGTGCTCGACAGACTTTTGAATGCTGTCTAGTTTAAATGGAAGATTAAGAGTAGAGGATGTTTATTGCTTACGGATGCTCCGCCTCTAACTTAGATAGCCCGAATTTTGCTCTTGATCATTTTTGGAGGATAAATCTAAGAGATGGTTGTTCACTGAGCCTTCTGGCGAAAGTGGATATAGCATATCATTACTAAAGCTTATACCATTATCACTGTCCATCAAGTGAAAATGACCAGAAGCTGTATGGGAATTTAGTTCACCATTCGTATTGCTCTGGAACTTAATGGCATCTTTCAGGCAACAGCTTTTTCTATTTTAACAATGGGCACCAACACACTGATATGGTAGTGTCTGCTGCTCTCCTATTTATGTGTGTCGGGTCACCTTATCTGTTCATGTGACAGTTGAATGTGGGACAATCCACTGGGCCAGGAAAGGTTGTAATAACTTGATCACTCAGTGAAGACAGATAAAAAAATGTCCAAAAAGCAGATTTGTTCAATAACGGCTATGAAAACTTATAAGGTCATGTAATTCAAAAAGAATTCAAGAATTAAAAAAGGCCACACACAGAGAACCTGATAGTATAGATAAACAGTCTTATTTGCAGAATTTAGAAGGTTTTTTGTTTTGCATATATTTCTAATGTAATGTAACAACTATGATGAAACTCAACTGGTTTAAAACAAGATGCCAGTGCAAATGTAAAACAAAAGAAAAGAAAAAAGCTTTGCAGTTAAACTCCTAAATGTTATTTGACTTTGTGCTTTACTTAATGTCAATTGTAATGTACAAAAAAGGAAACCTTATTGGTATATTGTTCAAATCAAGAAAAAAAATTTTTTTTTCTAAAAAGTCGCCATGAATATTCTGTGTGAAGTTTAGTGAAGAACTACAAATACATGGAAGATGAGAGAGGACTGTTATCGAAAGTTCAAAAACTACTTTGCATAGTGTTAGAGAATCAAAATAACTTTTGAACAACAAAGGTGTATTGCAACTGTGCACTTAAATGTTTTGGCGCGAAATGATTAAAATTTCTTAATAAAAATGAATTATTATTTTATTAACTTGTTGACTGTAAGAAAATAAAAATGGTATTGTCTTGTTTATGCGGACATGAATCATCAAATTTAAGTAATCTAAAAAGAACATTCACAAAAAATTCATAAGTGCATGACCTGAGGAAATGTTAACGTTCAATCATCCTAAAAAACTTTTTTGACATACAGAATGTCGCTTGCAATACTTAAAAGGAATCAAAGTTCAGATGTTTAAGTAGACAGTATTTTTTAACCCTATTCTTTTAAAATTTCAGTAGTTCAACAACATTTTTCTATTTTTATTCACATTTTTAATCATTAAAAAATAATCATAATTGTTATTAATGCTTAATCATTACAAATATATTATTAAAAAACCAAATAATTTTAAAATAGAAAAATAGTTATAGATTAAGAAAACTTTAAATAAAAATAAAAAAAAATAACAAAAAACACACCTGATTGAGCTTTAAGGTGAATGGAGTTCATTTCTTCGTTGGTTAGTTTAGCCTTTTTCATGGCTTGTGTCGCTCTTGGACACCCTGAGAGACTTCGATGTGTTAGGAAACTTCCATTTGCATGGCCAGTCCCATCACAACCAGGGGTTGGACAACTAAAAAGAAATAAAAGGGTGTAATTAAGACCTAAAAAAATCTAAGTCTCTTTTTCCTCTACCATATTTTCTTACAAGTTTTTAAACTGAATTGTACAATATTAAAAAAAGACAGCTTTAAAAAAAGATCAAGTGTCGTTTCAGCCACATTTCAGTTTTTTAATGCTTATGAATCATATTCACCACATACTTCAAACAAAATTGCTGGGCTCTTCAGAATAATAATCTTAAAAAAGCCACCGAATTAAAATTATCATGCTAAAGTTAATTAACTATTTTTAGCAACACCATACACAAACTGTTAAAAGAGCGGGGTGAAGTGTTAAAAGATCATTTTGTCTGTCTGTATATCACAACCATAAGTAGAATTTTGGAAAGCTTATGCCTTATAAAGATGGGGAACACAAGATGGAGACAGTGACCCCTCAATAACTAAAACTAAGAAAATTAAAAAACAAGAATCAAATGTGGAATTCAAATCCTTGGATAGCGCTCAGGCTACCACAAAAGGAATTTGACCACAAAGAAAAGAAAAGAAAAGAAAAATACAGAAATAAAAAACAAACCCTTTAACGGGTAAAAGAAAAGCAATTAAATCACATAAGAATGCCTTTTTGAGTAGAGCTGGCTGAAGAGAGCCTAACAAGCTCAAAACGGCCATCCCAGAGTATCAGCTCAACTCAAAAAGGCATTCTTAAAAGATGGGGAACAATAAGAGTTTCTATCTGTGGGCACTTCCTGTTCAGGTCTCGTGATAATTCTTAAGAAAGAGTATTCTTAACACCTTACAGGCATTCTGAGTGATTTTATTCATCTTGTGTTTATAGCCATGGCCATAAAGTGGTTAGTGCACTGCATTGTGGCAAAAATAACCTAGGTTCAAATCCTGGTCATGGTAATATTTTGAGTTTTTTTCCTTTTTTTTATAGTGGGTTTTTTTTTTCTTATTTTGATTTTTTATTTATTCTTCTATTTTTTTTTCCTTAATTATATTTCTTTTTTTTTTAATCATTTTTTGTAGAAAATGAAACATAAGGAGTCACTGTGGTTTTGTGTACACTACGAAACCAGTTTTAAGCCTTGTTTAATTTAAAATTCTTCTGTTAATTAGAAGAATTTTACATTAATCAAAAATTAAAGTTTTATCTTTTCAGGGAGGGAGATTTATATTGCTGAATTTTATGTTTCTGGTGATAACAAGTGAAGACATCTAGCAGCCAAATTAAAACAAATAGATGATTTTTGTAAAAACTAAACATATTTCTATGGATTTTTCACAAAATGAAGCCTGCATAACTGAACAAAGTAATATTTTTCTTTTTTTTAACTTACAAACTTAAGAAATTACACCACAACCATGGTACTGACTTCATGCAGAGAAGTCCTTCTCACATGACAAATCAGTTAATAGAGACGGAATATGGTTTAAGAAAGAGGAATAATAGTGATAGAAAAAAAAAGAATTTTTTTTTAAATAACTAAGTAAAATTATTTATAATTAAAATTATTTATAAAGTGGTAATTTACTTTAATTTTATTTTATTCATGAGATCAGTTCCTTAAATTCATCCCATTATTTTTATTAGTTTTTAACCTATTTTTTTTTCTAGCTTTCTTATTTGTATCTCGCCCAATCGGTGTTTGTTTACTATATGATCCTGGATTCCTTGCTGTGATCAACTTCATGGCTTTGTTTACATCAGTGTTTCCAACTTCCAGCACCAGGTAGATCTCCAGTGTTTACATGCAAATTCACAATCTAACTACAGGGACCTCTTCACGGCAGCCCGAGATTGCACTGATATGTATATAAACTCTCTCTATTAACTGATTTGTCACTTCAGAATGACTTCTCTGCATGAAGTTGAAGCCATGGTCGTGGTGTAATTTCTTAGTTTGTAAATTAAAATTTTTTTTATAATAATTTAATTCAGATGTGCAGGCTTCATTTTTGAAAAATCCATAGCTATGTGCACTTGTGCAGCACACGTAAAATCTTTCTATTTCTAAACAGATTTCTTTAGAAAATAATGTCATAGAAATTATTTTTTAGTAAAATATAGGGTTGACCTATATCAAACTTTAATTTCAAAATAATAAATAAATAAATAAATAAATAAATAAGGCTTTTGACGAATCTATGGTGGATGAATAAATTGGTGCTCTGATGAACTTTTATTTGAGAAAGGGGTTGCAATACAAATGAGCCTCGAAACGACATGTTAATAGGTTTTTTTTTTATATGCTTTTAACAGCTTATAGTGTGCTGTAGTGATTGCAAATAATAATTAAATCTGCATGTTAAAAATGAATGCAAATAAATAAGGCTATTTGGTCTGAATGGGCCTAGTAATCCATTGTTGGGATGAGAGCTGGAAAGGAGCTATGTTCAATTTTTGGCAGACGTCAGGGATTTTTTCCTTGGTTGTTTTCTCTCCAGATAGGTCATAGGGTTCACCTAGCTATCTTTAAAATGAGAACATGATTTCTTTCCCAGGCTTAAAGTGGGAAAAAGTTGGACATCCAACACCTTCTTCACTGTAATGGTCACAAATTATTTTGATCTATATACTTCAACACTCTGACAGGGCCTGCATGGCCTGTCAAATGATATGTATGTTTTATGTATGTTTTGTAAGTTTAAAAGACTGTAAGACAATTGAATTTTGGAGGGTTTCTGAGCTCAAAAATTAAAATCTTACAGTAGTGCTCCAACTAATGGGAGATAATGATGAAGAGAACAAAGGACGACAAACTACACAGTGTTGCATTGCTCAATGTTGAATCATAATTATCAATGCATGGAAAAGCAATAAAATCAGAATGTAAATACAGATGATAGTTCTGAATATCAAAAAACTGTTGTTGGATTAGGCAGGGTTTTTTTTTTTTTTTTTTTTTTTTTAATGTTTCAACAGTCTATGCTAGTCTGTTGAAAAACATAGTTGACAAGACAGGAATTAAGAAAAAGATTCATTAAAACTAACATCTGACCATCACTAAACACAACATATGATTTGAAAAGTCCTTTTTCTAACTCTCTAAAAGATCAGCAGAATTAGAACCATCAAAGGATAGATTTTTCTTTTTTTTTTTTTTTCACATTCCACAAATCATGGAACAATGAAAGATGTAATTATGAAAATTATAGTTCACCAAATAACTTAGTGAAAATACAATCCACTTCTTAGCAGTCTATGATTGCAGAAAACCTATTGTAACCACAACTGCACAGCAATAGTTTCAAAAGCATCTGTTAATCTCTTGAAGCAACAAAACATGAACAAATAGAAAAACAAATCTTGTGAAGAGAAAATAACATATCAGAGGTGGCCTAAACACTTAAAGACCTTGAAAAAAAATTATAAAAATATATATTTCTAGTTCTTTCACACAAAAAAAATAGTAGAAACAAAATTAGAGTCCTTTGATTCTAAAGTAGATTGAATCTGAGATGATGATGATACTATACAAAGAAGGACAAAAGTGAATGGGAACAATCTGAATTTTGCCAGGAGATGCAAAATTTTGGATATGCTACTTTGGTTAAAAGGTAGGTAGATGTGCATCAACGGCTTCACCAATTGGGAGCAATTAACCCATTTGGCACCTTGCACCCCAGTAAAGACCACTGATATTTTTTGAGATCTGAAAATTCTGATTCAAACTTCTGCAAGAAAGGAAATTATCATGATTTTGATAGAAAGGAACAAAATGCTAAAGGGTGCATGCATTTACAACATTAACCACACAAAAAAAATAATTTTCGAACGACAGATATGGTCACTTTGATCCCAGACCCTAGCAAAGAAACTTGAAAGCAGCTTTTAAAAAAATGCAATATGGAAAAACAGAGCCATCTGTAAACCTACATTTTAAACTTGAGGTGTTACCTTAAAAGTATTGGGTGAGTGCAAAAGTTCTACCTTTTTTATTACCCATAAAGAAGAGCAAATAAACGCAAAATGAACAGTACCTATTATTGTGCATAATCCTCATTGTTATCTAGGACCTCTTGCCATCTTTCTGGTAGGAGATGAATCCCACGGCGGTAGAATTCTGGCGGTTTCGAGTCAAAAAAGTCTTGGATGGCAGTTTTCACAGCATCAAGATCATCAAAGATTTTCTGACTGAAGGAATTGTTCATTGCACGAAATAGGTGATAGTCAGTTGGTGCCATGTCAAGAGAATAGGGAGGGTGTGGTAAAACCTCCCAACCAAAGCCCAGTAACTTCTGGCGAGTGATGACAGCAGCATGTGGCCTGGCGTTATCGGGTTGAAGGATAACACCGCGACGATTGATGAACCTGGCCGCTTTGCTACCAAATTTGAATGCAGCCTGTCTAAATGTAGACAGTAGAAGGCAGCATTGATGGTTTGGTTGAGTGGCAAGACCTCCCAGTGAATTATTCCCTGCACATCCCACCACACACACTCATTAACATAAAGTTCAGCTTTTGAAGTCGATGCAGGCGGATCAGAAGGGCGACACACAGTCCTACAATGCTTTACCTTACGGTACATAACCCACTTCTCATCTCCTGTCACAAATCGGATCAAGAATGGGTCATTTTTGTACCGGGAAAGCAAGGAAACACAGGTGGCGATTAGGTCATCCCGTTGATTAGCTGTCAGGTTATGTGGAACCCAACGATCCAACTTTCTCGTAAAACCCAACTTAACCAGCCGTCTCTCGACCATTGTCCGATGTACGTTGAAGGTCTCCGCTAATTCTTGCACGGTTGGGTTCGGGCTGTTCCTTATGGCTTGGTCGATATCGTCCTCTCCAATATGTGATGGCCATCCACTCCTAGCCTGATCTTGGCAGCTTCTGTCTCCTTCCCTAAATTTACGAAACCATGGACGACATGTGCTTTCATCTATTGCATCCTCCCCATAAACTTGACAAACATTGCGACATGCTGCAGCTGCCGTACTCTTTTTATCGAACTCGTATAATAAACAATGTCTTATATGCTCCTTCTTGCTTTCCATGTTACACCCTCTGATATTTTTTTTGATATGATTAACTTTGTGAGATAAGATGCATTTATATGTGAGGCATCCACACGTTTGATTGGCAGACGATTTGCATCATTACAATGTCATGTGTGAGGACAATTCCATTGCAAATTTTCATATCCAAAAACGGGTAGAACTTTCGCACTCACCCAATACAAAACGAAGTAAAATAAGCAACTAATTAGTTTACCATTACTGGAGCCACATACTTTAGGATTTATTAAACACTTTTCTAATAAACTTACAGTTGATCAGGGATAAGATATTTTGAAATACAAAAAAAAAAAAAAAAATGATATATTCTGCAATCTTGAAGTATTTTCACTGATAGACTTAATGTATTTCATTAATTGTTCTTTTACTTTTATCTTACGATAAATATGTATTAACTGTCATTATCATTCATAAATGTGATGTAGAAGTATCTTAATATTTGCACAATGCCACTTATGATAATACATTGAAAGCTTACTTAAAAAATTATTATGTGATTTCATACAAAGCAAATACCGTATATGCGCCAATAAACGCAGAGGCCCTTATTGCTGCCAGTCTCTAATAAGCGTCGGGCTGCAGAGGGGACACAGCCAAATAGTAGCCAGTCTCTAACAGTAGCCGGGTCTTGATATTTGCCTACCGGTACTAGTGTAAGTGTCCGTATCTTTATAGTCGTGCGTAATATCTTACAGTACATTGCCTTACAAAATGCCGCCGAAACGGTCATTTGACATTGCCTTTAAGATTTGCGCGGTGGAATATGCAAAAGAAACTTCTGGTGAGGCAGCTGCCCGTCATTGCGGATTTGGACGACGAATAGCAGCGAAAGGTACAGAAAGACATTGCCATTTATCTTTAACAGTCTTATGTAGCATGTGAAATTCAAGTAAAGTAGCTGTTTGAAATATTAGCCTGTATTTATGTATAAAAATATTGCATTCTGAAGGTTTTTGTTAATAATGGCCGGCCTCTATTAAGCGCCGGGAGCCGAGGCTAGTTTTGCAAATAAACGCTGGGGGCCTCTATTGGAGCATATACGGTATATAATCTTATTAGGTTTATTTTTTTTTTATCATTTCTTCCTTTTCTATCTCAACTTCTTTGTTTCTTTCTTTTTTATAAGAAGCCAAGAAAGCCAGTGATGTATGAATTTAATTTCAAATACTTAACAAAAAATGAAAAGCTTACCTAAGACCATCCATCTTGATCGGTCGTCCACCATCACTAGCCACTGTCTCATGGCGCATTTTATTTCTGTTTGCCAATGGACACCCAGAGGCGCTGTAAACATAAAGATAAAGAAAGAGCTTCATTTCATGACTTGTGTACAGTACACATGCAAATCCCTCCTTACATTCAGTCATTTTTTTTAGTTCATTGAACAGTCATATCCCTTACCAATTAGTTTATAAAAGCAATGTTCCAGCAGTTTAGTTTGATTTATTATTAGCCAAACATAAAAAGAAATAGTGATAAAAACCCTAAAACTAATAAAAACATTCTATTTAAAATATGAAAGAGTTTAAGAACTCTACTTCTTAAACAAGTAACTCTCAAATAAATTACTGCTGCTCAAGCTTAGTGTATCTATAAATAAAATAATGATGATTAATATTCAAAACTTAACATCTTAATTTCATTATAGAGAATATGATATGAAAATATCCAATCTTAAAAACCAAATACGCTAATTAATTCACAATACATTGTTTGTCTTCTTATGTACTTTGAAATACAGAATTGAATCCATTGGGAAAAAAACACACGTTATTCCAGTCCAGAAAAATCTTGTTCAACCATACTGTTTTAATAATACATGTCCACAGATGTGCAACATAATTTAACATGTTCTGTCTTGCCAATAACAAAACTTTCAAGAACATCTTCAAGAATATCTTTTCTAGGTCTTAGCTCATCCTGTTTGAAAAACTAATTTAAGGACTGTTAAAGCAACTTTAACAAAATTTAATATGCTCATTGCCAAAAATATTAGCACATCCAGAATCAGCAGTCAGAATGGAATGACACTTGGCGAAGACAATGAGAATTATAATGCAAATAACTAATTACAATATCAGAGCAATGGGCCATTCTGAGAGCAAAACACTACAGTTAAACAGTCCCTTTACTCCTGATTCTTACAGCCCCTAGTGTGGATACATGAGACGATATATAGGAGATGACTCCCCATGCCACGATGTCACCAGTCCTGACAGCAATGTGTGGCTCAACAACAAATTCCGGATTTCTGAGCTACCCAATGATTCTACATACTAGAGTGCAGTGGTTATCCGTGTAGAAACAAAATCTGGATTCATCACTAAATACGATTTGTTGCCAGTCCACAAGTCATCCATGCCATTAGCTCACTACACCATTACAATCGATGGTGGGGTGTAAATAGCAGACAGAGAAAGGGATGCCAAGAATGCAAGTCTAATTCTGCAAGCTGCTATCCAATTGTGGGGAAAGACACAGGGGTATCTAGTGATGCCACTACATGTCTCTGGATGGTGGACAAGGATACCCTTGGATCAGATCACACCTATCATTGGCGATGACACAATCCTCTCTTCTGGTAGTCTGTCTAGGTCTCCAGTGCCTTCCCTGTGCATGTGTCTTCCCTCACATCTCCTCTGCTCCCAACACCATTGCACACTACAGTTGGAATGGTCCAGGTGGCAGCCAATTCCATGGAATGACCAGCCTGCCTCCAGCGGTTCAGTGATACGATCTCTCTCAAACTCTGTCAGTTTGAGAAACTGACACCGAACACATCGTCAAGGCATGCTGAGGACTCTGCTGAGACCTGTACGCAACAACCATATTCTGATTATAAAGCACGCAACAGTCCTACAACGGCTATTCACATGACCACAGCAGTAGTGATACCAATGTTCCTGGTGGCAATTTTCAACAGACAATCGCGACTCAACTGTAATCAGTGGCACAACTATCTGTGATGGAGTCTTATACCAAGTTTCGTCATTCCCGGATCATTTGTTCTGGGTGTGCTAATTTTTGGCAATGAGTGTATTGCAGTTTTGTCTAAATAACATGCATTTATTATAATTAAGGCTTTTCTATTCATTAAAATTTGTAAATAAATTACAACTTATTTTATAAATAAGTTGTAGTCATTATTGTAGTCATCCATACCTAATGCCACAGTTAATGAAAACTATCATATGTCCCCAACGGGAATGAACCACTTGGAAATGCATTACAGTATTTTCACACCTTGTTAGAGGACCTTGCTATAGCCATGGCAAGAATTCAAGGTCAAGAACCCTCATCAAGTGATTCCTGAATCATGAGACAATGTAGAAGAAAAAAATCCAAATCCTACGGCCAATGCCAACTCACAAGTTCAATACTGGAAATTTGATTTGAATACTCAATATCTTAGAAATAGTAAAATGTATTGGATTATCTTAGGGAGGACAAATTAATTTGGACTATCTTATCTCTCTGTTTAGTAAAATCATTCTTCATCATTTATTGAATTATGAATTATCCAAGCACTTTTTTTTCCTTAAGAAAAATTAGGTGGTTTTAGACTATTTAATATATCTAATTCTCTCAATAATGAATGAAAAGCATTTAGACTTATGAAATGCATCGAAAAAATATTGTCTTTATATTAAGAAGATTAATAATCAGTATTTCAAATATAGTACAATACATATAATTCAATAGCATAATATAACTAAAAGAATATAATAATAAAATAAACATTTAACTATGTAAAAAAAAAAATATAACATCGTCAGATATCTAAAACAACATGCAAAACACCAACCAAAACAAAACAAAAAAATCAATAAATAAATAAAATAAATAAAAAAATAAAAGATCAGTTATAAAACAAAGAAATGTAACAATGATAACTCAAAAAAGTGATGCATTATACAGAAACACATAAAAACAAAAAATGACAATGAATTAGAAAAAAAAAACTGCTATGCATTCTTCACTTTACTATTACTTTTAATTCAATATTAAACTAGAGACTTATAAGTGGATATTAATTAAATTTCTAGATTTGTAATATCTTGATGTGTCAAATTTCCACTTTATTGAACTAATCGAAGAATCAATACTATTAACAGTTAAGTAGTACTGTTACTAATTGAAGAATTAGTACTTCAGTAGTACTATTTACAGTAATATTGCATTAGTATTCTGTAAATAACAAAATGAATGTTTTCTTTGTCTTTTATTTAATTACTGATATCCACTTGAAAGCTTCAGAAATTATATAAAAAAAATAATAACATTAAAAAAAAGAAAAAAGACAAAGTGCATGTTAAGCTGAAGGTGGTGGCTGTTAGTACCTGCGGTGTGATTGGAATTTGCCTGTGATGTGGCCTGAACCATCACAACCTGGGATTGGGCAGCTACAGAATAAGAATGGTGGAATTGAGACAAAGTGGTAGAGAATTAATGACGACACATTAAACTAATTACTACAAAACAATCAGTTCCTTAACAATTTCTAATTATGTTAAATGCCACATTTTTCCTATTACAAATAGTAGCTACACAACATATCCTTTTTTTTTTTTTTTTTTTTTTTTAGTTTTTATTCAGAAGCAGGCAATTGCGAACAACCACAACGGAAGTTTAACATGATAATCATTACATTCATGCAAATTTCAATAATAAAACTTATCCTACAAAGTTTGTGCGATTTCAGTTCTATTCTAAGAACAGAAATCCACAATTGAGATTTTTCTTTCCTTCAAATATTAGCTTAATGTGTCACCAAGGTTAGTGGTTGTTCAATTAAGACTAAATTAAGATTGTGAAAAAGAAAGAGAAAAATGAAATTCAGATGGATAACGTTTAATTGCAGTATTACATTAATTATAGTAGAATAACATGCAAGTTGAATTTGAAAGCAATTGACACATTTCTTGACATATTTCCAGTTAATTAATTTTAAAGGTGATTAAAGTTTACAACATGGAGAACTTGTTTGTTATCTGCTTCTTTCAACTACTATCACTCCAATGGGAAATTTATCAGAAACTGTGCCAAAGTCATTTAAGCTAAAAACAAAATATGGTGAAATTTGTTCACCATTGAAATTTAATTTTAAATCTTTTTTTTTTTTTTTTTTATCTTTGATTGCAATCACAGACAAAAAGATGGAACATTATTTAAAACCATCATTACTCTATGTAAATAGGATGTTTAAAAGCAATAACAAAGAAAGAAAGAAATACACAAATTTTGCAATTTTCATTGATTATGCTCCTACTGACCAATCCCAATTTTAAAAAAAAGTAAATATTTCTTGAATTAAAAATCATTGATTTTCAACCTTTTTTTTTTGCTTTTATTTCAGAAGCAGTAGTATATTAGAGAACTGCTGATTCTAAAACAAGTTTTAGAAAAAAGCAAGCTATTTCATATACTATTTGAAATAAAAATAATGTTTGTTAAGTCATTAATTATATGATTCATATCTCCAGTTGTAACTATCCCCAAAGGCAATCACTAACAAACTAATTATTTAGCATTGTCTGAAATAGCTATGGAAGCAACCAAGACAACAGTTCAATATATTTCCATTGAAATCTGATTTTTTTTTTTAATTTTCTGCTTCATAACTTAATAGCTATGCCATCCATCATCTCAACAGATATCACTGTTTCGTCTATCTGCTATCCACATCCATCTTTGATTATCTCAATTTTTATTACATTAAAATGCGATTATGTGAAGAGACTTTTTTCTGTTGTTTTGTTTTTTTTTCTCCTTTTTGTGAAATATAATGATTTTATCCCAAGATTTTTTCAGCAATAAATTTTCTCAAAATATTCTCTGCATAACTACTGGATTCAAAAGACTGTTATTTTTATTATTTTGTAGATATAAAGGCCTAGTAGTAATCATATTAAAGAAATAAAAGTGACAAAATATATTAGCACTTTTTCTCTAAATTAAAGTGATTCTAATCTGGAGAGCATGAGATATTTCATTGCTAGAAGGAATAAAAAAAAAATCATCGACGAAACTACATTTTAAATTTCATATTTAGAGTTTTAAATGTATCTTTTATATTTCTATATTATTTCAGAATTACTTTCGTTTATTTATAGTATAAAGAATGAAATCTGTTACAAACAGGATAAATAGGTGCAATTAAATTTTCATTCAAAGTTTAAATTAAACCAAAATAAGCCTTCACATCTAAAGTAATTTTCGTTTTGTTCATTCTCTTTTTACTATAAGAAGGTAGTGAGATTTGTTAAAACTTCAAAGGAGAGGGAGAAGAGAGCAAAACCGAAAGTTTGGGAATCACTGCAAAGCTTTTTATTTTTTTTATTTGTATGTATGTTTAAACTAAAACTAAAATGTGTAACTATTGGAAAACAATGTGGTATATTAAGATATCAAATAAAAAATATAAAATTCATGATGAAAGTGATTTTAATAATTTATGACCAGCTTTGCGATCGCAATCAATTAATAACATTAATTTTATTATACGCAATGCAAATAAATAAATAAATAAATAAATAGGTTCCTCGCAAAACAAATCTATGCTTTTTAAAAGCATTTTTTTTTCTTGTTATGAAATCTTTAAAAAAAAATATGAAATGGCAACATAAAAGGTTCGGCAATGCTGATAGGACAAACGAATGCGAGCAAGGAGAGCTAAATGCGTTTCGTCATTGCGCTTTTTATTTCCTGGTTAATTTTAGACTTTGTGGTGAACAGAAATAGTGATTTCATGATTTCTACTTCAGGTATCACTGAAATGTTGAGGAATAACGATTTATAATATTTAGAAAGTAAAGTTTGCGATTAGTGCGTTAAACAATGTGAATTTTAAAACAAAAGAGGATATAAAAACATTAAATATGATCGCACTATTTATAACAATTATATTGCCACAGTTAAGAAATTGGTTTCTTTCAAAGTTACGAAAGATTTCCAAGATTATTTTTTTATGCTTTTTTTTTTTCACTCCTTGTATATATGAACACTGAAACGGTTACTTACTGTTATAACATAACCCGAAAATTACTTAAAAGTTTCAACAAAGTCGCTTGAAGAAGTAATAAATGGCGCTTAGAATCTTGGGAATTTTGAAAAAAAAACAAAAGGTAATCGCAGTTTTTATTTTTACTTTTATTTTATTTCAGTTTTATATATATCTGTGGACGGCTCGATGAAGGATCACAAATACATCATAGATAATCCATTTTTCATTAAAATAAGGTTTTGATTTAAGTATTATGCTCGTTGGCCTTTTCTTGAAATGGTAACAATATTTGACGGCAGGGGGACCAAGTTAACCATAATGACAAGCGATGCTAACAGAAGAACAATGCTTCATGATTTGCAGTGTTGTGATACTTGTAAGTTGACTCCTGACTGCGCAGTTACTGTCATTATTTAATGGGAAGGAGTAAAGCAATTTAACTACAAAATCGATTTCTACCATAAACTGATCTGAAGCCATTTGGATGATTGCTGTAGATTTACGCAACTTTAAGTTTGCCATCTGAAGAAACTTTTATAACAGAGGGGAAAATTTTCTATTCTTTGATTTTGAGTTAGATTTTTTTTTGCTGATATATATAGTCAGATCCTCGGCAAAATAAAAAAAAATAATAAGGAGCTTTAGTTGTGATTTGAATGTTATGTGCCAATAACAAATTTCAGGAATTCAATTATTTTGTTTAATAATTTTGCAAAAAAAAAATTAGAAACCAAACATGACAAGTCCAATTTTACGCTCCTCTAATTATATAAGAGTAGAGTAAGTGAAATTAGAGTTTAAGGTGCAAGATGTTGCAAAATAATAATAAATTTCCACTCCTATGTTCCAAAATTTCTGGTTTTAATACTCTATGGAACATTTTTGAAAAAGTTTCAGGTGTTATTGCCGTATTTTGCGAAACTGAGTTATATTAACTGAGTATCACAGAAATTTTTAAGGATTAGAGGAAATGAAAAAAACCCCAATCTAACATGAGTAATTCTAAGTACGGTAATAAGGATAAATATGCAGGAGAAGGATAATGTGGTTAAGATTAGACTATAAACAAATCCTTCTCAAATAATCAAATCCAGACCTGTGTAGCTAAAGCTGAACTTAACAAAATAAGTTACTTCTTTGAGAATGTATGTGCGATTCCTAAATTAATGTTGATGCACATCAACATTCTCCTTGAGTACTGACTGTTCTTAATAAATTTTATGGGTAATTTGTTGTTGTAAAGCCACTATGTAGATTACAAAGCAAAGAATGAAGTTGGTGATAACTGGCTTTAATCATTAATGGATAAATGTAGTAATTATATTTAAATAGAATAAAATTTATTTTCTTTCTTGTTATTGTAATTTTAGGCTAAACTTGTGAATATAGAACCTAGTTAAACATTGTAATTTTATGTCATCCTAATTAGACCAGTGAGATTTACATCCTGCCAGGATTTATATATTAGAAATAAAGTATCTTCCAACCTCAGCATCATCATGGTATACTTTTCAAAACACTCTAAAAAGTGTGCCGTAATTTAAATTTTCATTTATTTTATAGAAAGTAAAAAATAAACAGGCATCAATTGATAAAAATAGAAGATATTGTCAACTCACCGTAAAGGTTCTGGTTCATTCTGAGAGTCCTTAGGCTTACTCTTGGGTTTGTTGGCCCTTGGACAACCGGACAGACTGCGGTGGGATGAATAATTTCCGGTCACGTGTCCTGAGCCATCACATCCTGGCGTTGGACACCTGTATGGAGGCAGGTTATCAGGTAACATTAAGAAATAGAGGACAGTGTAACAAGAAGCTACACTATCTAGGGAACCTGCAAACTAGAAACTCTAGTACACACTCTCACTATGTAAACACTTATTTTCCTATAATTACATAGTCTCCCAAAATTATTTTTCATAATAATGTTATTATGAAAGCAATGGTACTGTTTTATGTTCTTAATGGTATGATTTCTGTGAATGAAAGAACTCATCAGTATTGCACTTGTTCTATTCAATGTGACAGTGATCACATCAAACAGGTGCTGCAATGGCATGCATTTTTAGTAAGAGAATATTGTTCTCATCATTATACTGAGAAACATTTCACTTATTAAAAAAAATACAAGCTTTCTGAAATTTCCATTTTTGGTTTTATTGTGTATTAAAAGATATCTAGTAATACTTTAAGTTACTTGAACCAATTTTGAGATCAATTTTTCTAAACCATGTCAAGAAGAAATCTGCAGCATCTTATTGAGTGTTTTCCAGAAAAAAAGAAAAAACTTATCTGATGGAGTCAGGAGATTAATAGAAATTGGTCATTACGTTTCAAGATTTCTTGATAAAATATTCTTTTATAATGATAGTCAGCAAGCTATCATATAAAATTTCAGAAACTAATGATTATATAAACTTAATCTAAGATCTAAGGTCTTAGACAAGGAAATAAATAAAAATGATATGAAAGAGGTAAATTCTTTCTTATCAAAAAAGAAAAGTTCTTATGATAGATCATTCAAAGTCTAATGATCTTTTACTACTTCAGATATAATAAATCTCAATTTACCATTTGCCTAAACATATCTTTAAAATTGTAAAAGGCAATAATAAAAATTGTTATACTTTTGAAAAACTTCTGTTTACAATTAATTAAAAAAAATAAGAAAATTTAAGATAGTTCATCCTTAAATTTTAACATTTTAATAATTATATTTTTATATCACAACAACACAACCAATAATTGAATTAAAATTTAGAAGATTATTTGTTAAAACTAAAACATTTTTTTTTTCATTAACTATATGGTTCTTATTCCTTTACTAAAGAAAGAATAAGGAGATAGATGTTAAATTATTTATCTTAAAAATATTCATAATCTGTAAAAGACTAAATGGAAGCTAATAACAATGAGTTTAATAAAGCAAAAGAAAAATGATCCAAAAATGTTTATACCTATCTTACTAAATACAAATCCTCCAAAACCAATCAACTTTATCTTAATTGTATATTAAAATTCAATTTAATCAGGGATTTAAGAAAGACATTTACTATTGTCTGAAAGCTCTGATCTGACATAGTAGTTTAGACTGTTATACCATTGTTCAACATTTGATAGTGCAGTATAATTGTTGGGCATTTCACTAGTAAGTTAGACTAACAAGTAATTTTACATGATGGATTTTGCAATTATGCCACAATCAGCACATAGTGCCAGGGTATAATTTGCACCACTGCAAATATTGCAGATCATTAGATTAGCATTAGTTTTATTCAAAATTTTGTAATTCCTGCCTAGTCAGACCCAGGATTTTGGAATGGAATGGGTTTACGTGGCCATTTTTACCAAAAACAAAAAAGTTATCTTTCCAGATGGGGAGGAGGGAAGAGGTTACAAAGCAGTGAACTTTCAACCAATCAAACAGATCCAAAATCCTAGACATTTTTTTTTTTTTCCATTTTCAGATGTATGTTACCATCTCTACCAACCCTTGCTCTTCGGTTTGCCAGGGATTCCTGTTCAGTATGTTCTCTGTCTCCCAACAAACAGTCAAACAACAATATTCAAGGAAGAAGAACCATACAATGTTTTACTTTAATATAATAAAATAAATTGAGGATCAAGATCATAGAAATAATTGAATATTAAGCAAGTCTTAAGACACATTTTTAACTCATAAGATTATAAATAGTTAATAGTCTCAAGCCGTGCAAAACTACTAATAGAAATAAAATTTCAAAAATAAAGTTTCTGTGATCCTAAGACTCAATTGCAAAACAGAAACAATCAAAGCTATGTTTAGTTATCTTATTTAAAATTAGAAAGAAATTATTAAAAAATTCAAGTTAAATAAGAAGAAATTGAAGTAAGTTACATTAAGCAATAAATTAGCAAAGAATTAAAAATCTGTAACAGCAAAATTTA
This sequence comes from Thereuonema tuberculata, assembly GCA_023159025.1. Classification (NCBI taxonomy): domain Eukaryota; kingdom Metazoa; phylum Arthropoda; class Chilopoda; order Scutigeromorpha; family Scutigeridae; genus Thereuonema; species Thereuonema tuberculata. The sequence goes on from JAFIDM010000001.1 coordinate 105,048,604, forward strand.
AAATGTTTTTCAGATTTATTTTTTTTTTTTAACAATTAAAAATAAATGTACTTCTAATCAACCTCATTATCTGGATTATCTCAGTGAATACAAATGTACTACAGGAATTATTTAAAATGACATTATGGGCCATTTGCTAAATATTAACTTAAGGTATGAACAGAATATATTTTTTATTTTTATTTGGCTTTTGTGAAAGCATCACCCACATTTTTTCGACTTCAGAAACTTTCAAAGATTTCTATATATTTTTAAAAAATTCTCAATATTTTGGAATATGAAATCTTTTAGGAAAAATATATATTTTATTGAAAAATTAATTATTAGTTGGTTAAGGCAATTATCTTTACCTGCCGCATGCATCTCGTAATGGTCTTACCTTTTATCAGCATTGTGTCTTTATTTATTTACTAATTAACACAGTTTGCAAGTAAGTCGACGTATTCCTGTCAGGGCATGATAGTAGAGCTCATTTGCAATTGAAATATGTTAATTTTTCTGTACATTTAGAAGCTTCCCAAAGGACACCTGAACTATTATTTAAGGAAGTGTAAGATATTTCTTAAACCTTTATAGCTCATTTGAAAGGTAATAAAACCGAGAAGTTTTAAAAGTCACTTTTACGTTTATTGTGTTATCAAATTTCAGAAATAAATTCACTTGAATATACAATTGGGTTGAAGGTTTTTACAACAAGTGTAGGTTTTAGCTCTTGTATTTTTATCATCTTGGAGTTTTTAACATACTGTTTGCTAATGTTAACTGTATTACTGTGTAAACTAATGAGGGAAACAGAAATATTACAAAAAAGGCTTGATTCTGTTTTGTTTTGTTTTATTTTTGCTATCATACTACTTGGGAGTGTACTCCCAAAATAGTATTTTGACAAACAACAGAAATGTTAATTTCTGACAAAATACAAAAATTAACATATCTCAAAAACTATTGAGTTTTGCATAGTGGATATTGTGGTTAAATGAATTGCAAATGCAGTCTACTGTCATGCCCTGAAAGGAATATGTCGACTTGCCAGTCACCCAGTGTATATGATGAGAAAGAATGTTTTATAACTTTATAGATTATATAAATATATATTTATGGATTTTATTTTGGTTAAGATAAATACTTTATTTAAATAAAATCAGCTTTCGTATCTTAATTTAACAATAAAAATGTCAGATAAAGAAAATATGAGTTAAAAATTCAGTGATTTTTTTAATTGTGAATTGCAGAAAGCATTTAATATATGAAAGAATATTGGAAAAATATGAAAACAAAGTCTACTTTGTTAGGAAAGATAATATGGAAAGTAATTATGTTACTCACTCTAATTCCACTTTTCTAGCTTAAAAAAAGATTAATTACTACCAGAGAATATAAATATATACTTATTGACTTTTTTAACATAAAGTATAAAAAAATTAAAGATATTTGGATATTGGAATTGTTAATTAAATGATGGGGGATTAGAAAGGATAATATTAAATCGAATAATCCCAAATTGATCATTTCAGATCATGATATTTTTAGTTAAATACAGGACACTTTTAGAATAATTCTGTTCTTTTGACTTCAGTATTTTAAAATTGAAAACCTTCTCTAACTATTTAGTATTATTATGAAATTTGAAATCTTTTATCACTAAATATGTAGAACAATTTTTAACTTCTACATCTCATTATTATGAAAGAAGAGTATATATTTCCTTTTAAGAAAGGGGGTGGGGAGAGAACTAAGAGATGTTTTAGTTTGGTAAATGTCCCATTCGTAACAAAAAATATAGTGATCTGGCCCTTGGATAAATTTAATTTTGGTAATATCCAGATCAATGAGATTATTATTTTGTTAATAGAAAAGGAAACTTTAAAAAAGTGTAATAAAGTATATTAGCAATGATAATTAATTTTTTTTTTTAAAGTTACAGATTTTTGGGATTTATTTTGATATATCTGCAGGTGAGGGGATACATTGGAGGGCTTACTTTACAAGGCTGCTGTTACCAGGAGATGGCCAATCCTGGAAGAGGCAGTCGCTCAGCCCACTACAAGTGCAAGAGAGAGGAACACATTAGGTCTTGCACACACAGGCTCTACCTCACAGAGAACACAACAGAACAACAAACAAAGAAGAAATCTAACACTTACTTAAGCTCCTGCTGTTGCGCCTGCAGCACTAACGATCTATCGGCATGTGGACAACCAGACAGACTGAAAGAAACAGAGATTGGCTCCTGATCAACTGCTAAACAAGGGATAAGAGTGACAGTGCTGGACAATGCAGAGAGATATGGCTAAGCAGTTTTTAACTCCTACATTGAAGAGTTTTCACTATTTTTCATGTCAACTCAACCATAAGGTTGTTTTTAAAGAACAATGGGAAAAAATGAATTAGGATTGTATCTTACCAGTTTTTGCACCAATGTCATGATGGACTATCTTATTATTTCGTAAGTGGTGATTACTTTATCGTGTAATGGATCTAATTATACGGTCGACATGATGCCACCAACATTATTTTGGGCATTGATTGTAGTCTGGAAGGTTTGACTGCAAACTAGAGTCAACTAGGCAACATAAAAATGATTTATTACAAATCAGAATTACTACTACCACTTTTGCTTAATCAATCTACAAGTTTTATATTGAGTATTTACAAATTTGAGTTGATTAGGGAAAAAAAATAGCAGAAATTCTAATTTATGGTAAATAATTTTATATTGTGAGGTTGAAATTAGAATTTCTTATAACATTTTAGTACAACCATGCATTCTTCAAGAATGATATTACAGACACAAGATCTATGACCACTCACAAGAATGCTTTTAAGCATTTTAGTTGTATTTCCAAAAGTATCTTCCTTTTTTTCTCATCATAAAAGTTGCACTAAAGTATGTCTTATATTACAAGGAAAGTAATTTATTTTATTGTTTTTTTAAATGATTAAAAAAGTTGTATTAGTTGCTTTATTTGCAACTAATAATGATTTGTATTGAAAAAGATCATTGGACCAGTTCTTAACTGCAATGTATATATATAAAAGAAACGTTGGTTTGTTTGGGGTTTTTTTCTGCCCGCTACTTCTCCAAAACCATAAGACACAGAAACACAAATAAGGTGTCAAATGCTAGATATAATATTGAGGATGACTACATTTTATTTTTCATTGATGTAGGTCAACAGGAAGTCACATGACGTAAGGTCAACTTCAAAAGCATTTGTTTTAGATGACCAAAATGTAAAGAATGTTCCTTTCATTGAATGAACTTTTTACAGGTAGTCTGGTCGCGATCAAAGGTCACGCGACTGAGAAAATGACCTCAGAATCTAAGGTCACATGATCACTAAAAATTTTACTTGACGGGTTTGCTAGTTCTATATAAAAAATTACTTTTATCAAAATTTATCATTTATTTTCCATTTAAAGATTGAAAATACATCATTTCATTCATTAAAAATTTTGCTTCTGTATACAAGATACCTATAGGTATAAAATCAAGAGGAAGAAAATGACAAATCATCTTTCAGGGTCATAAGGAACAGGGACTTTATAAAAAAATGCAGTAGTATGCAGTTTCTAAAATGATACTGAAATGGAAACTTGGATGACAAAAATTGCCATTTAAACAAATTTGTTTCCAGTTTGAGTGATTTGTTCACTTGCTATGAAAGAGTTAGTATATTGTCTTTGATTAGAACAATCACAATCATCATTACTTCCAAGAACTAAAAAGATTGGCATTTGTAGAATTGAAAGAAAAAAATATAATATATTGCAAAGATTTAACTATAAATAAAAAAGGGGAAGAAAAGAAGTAGTATTATACTCTCATGAAGAGACAAAAAGATCTTTCCTTCAAAATGAAAGCAATAACCATGATAACTTTTTTTCTTTTTGTAATGTTATTGGAAATGATTCTTTCAATTACATTTATAACTGAATTTTTTCAAAAATTGGTTTGAAATTTAAGCTCTATAACCATAATTGTATTTTGTTATAGTTTCTTCTTCCATTCCTTTACTTAAATGGAATTTACCTATGAAGTTATAACTTTGCATTTCCCACACGAGAGAAAAGTAAAAAAAAAAAACTATACACAAGGATGTGATCCATTAGTAGAACTTGGTATCCAATTAAAGTTCACTTCAAATTTTAAAAGTAATTAAGGTTTTTCATTGCTTATCAGCTATGGATTCAGAAGATGTTTAATGTAGAGCACAAACTTGATCATGTTCTTTAAAATTATCTATTACTGGAACATTCCCATATCAAAACTAGAGAAAATAACTAGTAAAAGTCAGCATGAAATAGCAATTACTGCTGCATGTTTAAATGTATCATGCCAAAATTTTGTTGAAATTGTTCATAAGTGTGCTTTTGTATGTATGTTTTTTATGCTTTCGAGACTAAAAGCTATCCAGTTATCAGTGAAGAAAGAGGATTAGATTTTGCCTTTACACAATTTCTTACAGTTATCGAAAAGATTTGCCAAAAAAAAAAAAAATCTGTTGCAGTGATCATATTAGTACTATTGCTGTTCCCTATCCCCTCATTATTTCAAGCATTTTTCATGTCTAGCCTTCAAGATAGGCTTTATTCTGCAAATCTATCAAAAAAATTTTCATGACAATTTAGCAGGCACACTTAAGTTATTTGTTTGGAAACTAGAAGAGAAAAAGAAACTACTGCATTATTTTGAAAGATTCGCAGAATAAAGCCTATTTGCAAATCTATCAAAAAATGCAGTAGTTTCTTTTTCATTCTAGTTTTCAAGCAAAGAACTAAAGTGTTCCCACCAATTTTTTATGAAAATTTGAGTTATGCTATATTCTAAATTAAGATTCATAAGTAAAAAGAAAGATTAACATATACTACGTAATTAAGGAATAATATCAGAAGAACTTCAGTAATAATACTTTCATCTGCAAATGGCCAGTTGGATATAACTGCTTATGGCAGAAAATGAAAGTACTATCCAAATTAACAATAACTCGACTGAAAGTTAAAGGTATCCCATTACAGGCCTATATTGTCCTTGGGGCTGCAGGAGAGGTGAGGCCCCAGGCTTTCCTTGATAAAAAGGACTAAGTTGAGTGAAACTTGACTGATGCAAAACAAAAATTAGTTTTAATGATATTGTTCCTAGCACAGATCCTGCATAAAGTGAAACTGAAAATTCTTACTGCAAGATATGGTAAATTAAAGAAGCATGGTAAATAATGTTTTCATGCTTCAGCCCAAATTTAGCATTAGCTTATTAAGTATTGTATATGCATGTTTTTTTAGCCTATTTCTCTTGCAAGTCTGTCGTGCACGTCACCATTGCCACTTGTTGCTGCAATTCTAAATAACTGCTGCTAAAGAACTGGAAAAAAGATTGCTCATCAGAATTAATAATCTAAATATCCAAATTACAACCACTATCACAACATCGATAATGAAAGAGAAAGACAAAGCATAGATATCAGGAATTGCATGTATATTGTAATAAAACCAAGTGTTACTACACAAATTTTAATTATAGCCTAATAACAAAACTGCTTTTGTTAGTTACTGTTGAAGAATCATCAAAATAAATATAATACTGAAATTCAAGAAGTAAAGCTTCAGAACTTTAAAATTGTGCATCAAAATTATATCATTTCTTTTGGATTCAGTAAGTATTGCATCCATAATTCACATAGCTGTGATAAAAAAACAAAAAACGAAAAAAGGTAAATTCTTTTAAAATGTTAATAATAATAGTGCCAATAATCATTTGTAGGAATCTGAATAAATATAGGTAATGTAAAAAGAAAAGATTAAATAATGATATGCTAATATACAACCAAATGAATTCCTGAAAAAAATTACAAAAAGAAAAACTAGGGAACTTTCATGCTTTAATTGATTTGATCATAAAGTAAAATTACTGGTCTTGAGAATACACCAATATTCACCACTGAGTATTTATAGAAAAATAATAAGACTCAATATTTATCATATAATAATTTTGATGTTTTTATCAATTACAATTTTAGTGCCAATTTTTTTTATTTAGGGCTTGATCATAAGGACATTTATTGTAGATTGTGCATAATTATTTCAAATTCAGTTTAGTCCTATCTGGAAATCATTCTAGCTGTAAACCTCTGCAGTTCTCCTATTTTTCAACTCCTATTTTATCAATGTCGATTCCTAATTTCTGACTTCAGTTTCGGATCTGATATTGAGACTCTCTAAGAATTAAGTGTTTGCTTCTAGTAAAGTAGAATTAAGCTGATCAACTTAGATAATCTATTGATTGAATCTAATATTATAATGATGAAGAACAATCAGTTTTATAATTTTTATATATAAGTAGTTGTTCCTCTTCAGCCGCCAAAACTTCATGATTTCTTTCTTATTTAAGAAATGTAATCGAAAACTGCTGTAAGTGGTTAACTGAATAAAATGATTTAAAATCAAGAAGTGTGCGATGACAGGCAAATTACATGAAGAAAAAGCAACTACTCAAAATCAGTAGGAATAAATAAAATAAGCCAGAAAAATATTTGCTTAAAAAAAAAAAAAAAAAAAGTGGATTGATCAATATTCATCAAGCACACAAATATTTATGTATCCAGGCTCAGACCTAGGGTTGTGGGACTCCAGGCGAGTTAGAATTGGGGGAGGGAGGGCAGCCCTTTCTTCAATGATAATGTCCTGACCCCCCCCCCCCAATCTAACTTTCTCCAAACCTCCCTACAGACTACATATTTTTTTAAAAGTACATATTTTTTTAGTTATCTACAGCTCATTAGTTTTGTTGGGGCAAGCCAAATTTTAAACAAATAAAATAACCCTATTTTTTTATAGCTGGCTCAATAGAAGTTTGATAATATTACAGCAAATAATAATGAAAAAAAAAATCCTCAACCAGCTGCAGGGCCCCCTCCAAACATGGGGCCCAGACAATTGTCTAGATTCGCCCCCCCCCCTCATGGCCGGCCCTGATATATCAAAACTTATAATCTATATTTCTAAATATATATATAGATAGATAGATAATTTGGAAGCAAATACTTCCATTCTAAAAGAAAAACTGAAAACTATTGCAAAAGACAGCTATAAAGAAAATTATTTACATTTTTAGCAAATACTGGTCATGAATAGACATAAAATTTTAGCAAATATTTTTAAATAAAGCTGTTTATGTAACCCAGTGGAGAAGAAATGTAAACTTAAAAAAAATTAAAGGGTTGCAAGAAAAACTATGAGAAAATAAAAAGAGGAGAGAATTATCAATTGTATTTATTGATTTGAACATTTAATCTACATATATTGCTTTGTTTGTGCAAATGTAAATGAAAACATATTGTGATTATTAGTTATGGATTGCAAGTATTTAATGCTATCAAAAAAACAAAAATAATGATGAATGTTATGAAACAGTCTCTCTAGAGAGTGTGTGTTTAAAAAACATTTTTTTTTTTTTTTAAATATTGTTTTTAGTAATTTGAATAAAATTTTGTAGTGTACAGTTTAATAAAATATTTTATTAATAAAAGAAAAGTAAAATTGATTAATTACTTATTTAATAAATGTGCAACTTAAAAATCTTGTCATATTTTATTAGAATGAAAATCAAAAAATAGCTGTATGAATGATACAATTTGAATCATAGGTCTGAAATGCATGAAATAGATAGGGTTAAAAAGAGATTTTGAAGTACTCATAGCTTTGGGAGTTTTGCTCCAAAAAAAAAAAAATTACAAGCTACAAACAAGAACCACGCCTGAATTTTGTCTAGTAGTAAAAGATCAGAAAGAGAACTGAAAGTAAATCTTATGAAGAAGCAAAGATACTATTATTATTCTTGAAGACGCCTTTGAAATAAACAGATGAAAAAAAAAAGGTTAAAGGTGACCAAATGATCTCTATATCATCTTAAAAATGCAATAAGGGATTATCAAAAGACTTAGTGTGTTTTCTGGTGAGAACATTTTAGAGGTTAAAGACAAGAGATAGCAACTGAAACTGTAACTTTTTGACTGATGTGACAAGTAGCCTGTGATAGTTTGGTAAGACTGAGGTCGATTTCATCCAGATTCCTAATACTGTTTCTCAGTGAAGTTGTTGGAATCCAACAAAGAGAGGTTTTCAGGAGAATGTTTTTAGTCATTCCTCACATAAAAAAAAAAAATCAAATATTCTGATAATTGTTGAAACTATGGTGGAATAGGGAGATTGTACTGAAGACACAAGCACCTGATATTGACGTTCAAAAACGAAGGTAATTTTTGAAAAAGAATAAAAAATTAACTGAAAATGGGAGGATATTGTTCAATTAAAACTACTGAAAAGATTGAAAGAAATCAATCTTACTGGTAACTTCTAATTAAGAAATGAGAGGACATTGAATGTTCTGGAAATAAGACATTGCATTTAGTGTAATATCATTTGAAGCACTAAAGAGGTTAACACATTCACTACTAATGATAAATATATATATGTCATGTGATGTCTTTAAATCCATAATAGTAAATGTGTTGAAGTAAATGATGAATATTTGAAGCAGAATTTTTTAAGAATTTACAGTAACTCCAGAATGGCTTAGAATTTTCAAAAACAACCTTGAAAACTGAAGAATGATTAGAAATGATGAAAAGCTAGCTAGATGAAAGTGTATCTGAATAATTTGTGATGAACAATGATTTTCATACATTTGTGAAATTATAAGAGAAAAGCATTTTGATAGTTACATTAGATAATCACTATTAATTCTGGTAAAGTCATTATAATACGGTACCTTCTGTAGAAAGCATTAACAACTTTGTTATTAATATTGTAGAAAGCATTTTATTTTAAAGATTAATCTTTCAGTTCTAAGCAACAACATGATTTGTATTTAAACTTTTAAAATAAAAATTATTACAAATACTTGCAATTCTTGAAGCAATATCAATTTTGTGTATTGATAATAATGATATAGCAGTCATGTATGAACAAGATACTTTTTGTAAGAAATAATTATGTTCAGAATATAAGGAACTGACCTCCTGTGGGTGGCATAGTTGCCAGAAACATGTCCCATGCCATCACACCCTGGAGTGGGACACTGAAGCAGTTCTTTCCCATCACGACCACGAGGGGGTGGGGGTTTTAAATACTTCATCACCCCAGGGGACCTAAAAAACAAAAACAAATAAAAAAATTGAAATATCATTTCTGTAGCAATAAAATCAAGACAAGTCAATGCATTTGTCTTCGGTTAAATATAATCTAGGCCTCACTGATAAGCAGTAATTATAATAAAAGAAACAAAATGTTAAGCTCACAAAGTCATCACCTTTTTAAATGAGAAACTTATATAAATTTTCTTTGAATCCAAATTCTTAAATCCTCTTGGATTAGATATAGTTTTTTTTTTTCTTTTCTTGTTCATTGGATAAGTTTGAAGTTAAACATTAAAGCACTTAGGCAAGACAGGAGGTAAAGCTGGTTTTGTTACCACCAGCCAATGGGTCTAAGTTGAGATCCAACACAATTAAATGATCAGTGGGAATTTAATCAAAAATTTATTCAAACAAAAGCCATATGCAAAATTACAGGAACTATAAGCCAATTGATTACTATTACACCGAGTGTTTATAAAGTGTTGGCATGTAACAACATTTTAATTGGGAGACTTTATGGATTTGTATCTTGTGAAATGAACAATTATGTAATTTGATAAGTCAGTAATGGACTTATTCATTATATCTGGAAAAATATGGGGAAAATTGGCTTTATATTTTTGAATTATTTATTGTAGAATAAGCCTTTGCTGCTAATAATTATACTTTCATTTATTTATTTATTTATTTTATTTTATTTTATTTTTATTTTACTTTATTAGTATCAACTGTGTTTATCAATTTCCCAAAGCAAAATTGAGACTAATTAGCAATTAGGTAAGAGGTACCTTATCCCCTTCCCCAATTCATAATTGATGCTCTACTTTGTTTGAATGATCTTTATTGAAAGAATATTAGGAATTGAAATCACTGTATTTGTTGGTTTTTGTTTTCTCTGAATTATAATAAAGAAATGACTCACGATTCCTCCTTGACAGGCTGCCCCATTCTACTATCATGGGGGGAGAGGGGTGGTGACATGGGGGCCAAGTTGCTGCTGCTATTGCTTCCAAATGGACTCCCGCAGTAAGGACTGTTCTGACTGGTTCCAATCTCCGTTTTAACATCATGAGTTGCACAGTGATTCGTAGAGAAGTCCACGGGTTCTGTCTGTTCGTCCATCCCATTATAACTCGGCTTGTGCATCGGACTAATGAGTACAGATGGTCTTGGAGTTGTAGGGGTCATTGCTGGGCTTGTGTTGTGACTGAAAAAAGAAATTTCAAATTAAAACTATGCATTTGTCAGAATAAATCTTCAAAATTTTACTCATAACATATGTGCACAATTTATCATGCTTACTAAGTCCCCGTATAAGACTTATATACGGAAATAATTGGGCAATAAAATTAAAAACCATATCTAAAAAATTAGAATTATTTAAATTGTAAAAAAGTGATTGTAAAGATAAGAATTTATAGTGATTACGAATTGTCATAGATTTAAATTAAGGAGCAACTTAACTTTGATAAAATAAAAACTCAATATGAAGAATAACTCTTCTGTTAAAAAGGAAAAAAAATATTTAGATATATTCCTCATTTCTGCTGTGGATTGCTACTGCCAAATTTGAGACACCCTGTTTTTCTTGAATGCATTGACAAAATGTTTCATGAAAGAAATACGAAGGGTTAAGTGGCTGGACAAGATAAAGGTGATGGTAGCTAAAGGTGGGTTGTACATGGCCCATACCTTTAGAAATAAAGTTACTGGTTTAGAAATAAACAGTATTACAAAGATTTAAGGCTGGAATTTTTTTTAAATACAATTTCAATAGATGATGTCTTGAGGACTACCATACACAAAAAATGGTTACCACTTTCTTACACTCAGATCATCCCATTTGTAAGAGAAGAAAAACCAACTTCTAAGAACTTGCCATATCTATTCCTCTTGTTGAGGAACAATTATGTAATATCACTTAGCTTCTAGGTATAAACAAGGGAGGCTGGGCTTACTTTGAGATATAACAAACTTTCTTTCTTTTTTCTTTCTCTGATCATTTTCAGAATTGTATTTTGAACATCATACAGTTATTTGTTAATTCTTCTTGGAAATTAAAGTTAGTTGTCAAATTTCAATTGATATTCTTAAAAAAAAGCATAGGCCTACTGCTTTTTTTTACTAAATGATTTGTCATATTTTTTTATAATTAGTCATTAGTATCAGGACCGGATTTCTGCCTAGGCCTAGAAGGCCGGGACCTAGGGGTCCCAGCCAGCCGAGGGGCCCCGCCATATTTTTCTTTCCTTTTTTTAGTTGTTGAATTGGAGATTCGGTTTTTTTGGTTGTAGATTTTCAGGATGGGGGGGCCGCAAATATCAAGTGCCTAGGGGCCCTAGGTATTTAAGTCTGGCCCTGATTAGTATTGTAAAAATACTAGTTACTAACTTGTAAGATTAAATGGAAAACATTAAATCAGAAGTTTTAAGTAATGCAATTTGCTACTTTTAGTTTTGTTTGAAATTTACATATATATTATCTTTAGAAAATAATGCTTCAAAAACAGTTCAAGATTGTCTTTATTCTTTCATAGTAAAAAGATTACATATTTTACAGTATAGAAAAAACTTTTTATGCTTCACGGCATTAAAATGAATATTTGCTCAGACCCATTCTTCTGAATAAAATTATGGATAAAATTACTTTTGTTCTTTTTCAAGCATTTACACATAATTTAAACCTTACAGAATTCTATCAGTAGAATTTATTGTACTCATTATTAATTATTTTCAATTTTAGTGGGTGAGATTTTAGAGCGATGAAATCAAGTTATACAAAGGCTGGACAATGATTAAATATAAGTTAAGGAAATTTAAACTTATATTTAAGTTTGCTGAACAGCAATCTTACTTAAAATCCATCATCTCCTTGCCCACATCAAAAAAAGAATTGACTTCAACATGAGGTTTACTATATGAAAAATTAGAAGTGCTGAAATATCTCAGCAGACATGGATTTAGATGACTGATTAACATTTGCATTAAAGTTTCAACAATTAGAATGCAGAAATTCAGTTTGGAAGAAATTAACAATATGTAATATTACTTTAACACTAATTAATTATTTAATTAGTGTTAGTTAAAATTAGCATTGAGTAATTATTTCAATTAAAAAATTTGATTTATAAATATGAAAAAAAAAATAATTTTACATCATTAAACTGATAGCATTAGGGTCTCATTATTGCTTTATCTTATCACTGTCCAGTAACTAGATTTTGAATATTATGAGTTCCTTTGTAATATTCTTTCATAACAGATGGAATAATTTAAATTGAGGAATGATGAGCATTGTCCATTTTTATTTACTACTTTTTAATCATCCACAAGCATCAGCTAATATGATGAGCAATTGTGGTGACAGAAGAGACATCTTCTATTTTCGTAAATGTGATATTTGAATTACTTTTAATTCTATAGTTAGACCTACTGAAGTTCCATTAGCGATCCCTTAGTGAACATCTTGATCCGTAAGTGAGCATCTTCTCTGTTTGTTACTTTGAATCTTTTTATAATCCTCCAACCCATTCATGGTAGTGCTCTTTAAGTAATTTTAATTCATGGTGAATCTTGTGTCTAATTCATTGAATAAGTTGCCAGAAATAAATAATAACTTTTTTAAGAATGAATATAATTTTCTTCAAATACAGAATGTTTGAAACAATTTCAGATTGCAATAAAGCTGACTTTCCAATTTGTGTGACCTCTTCTCAAATGGCATCCACTTACTACAAGGATAAATGTCTGTCAGTGTAAAAAAAAAAAAAAACCTGCTACAGAAAATTAACAGTTCATAATATATTAAAATCATGTGTCCTCGTCACTGCTTACAGTTGTTATAATAATAGTAATAATTGTATGACATCTGATAATAAACTTGTTGATACCCAAAGTATCTCTGTGACAAAAAAAAAAAAATTGTTTAATTTGAGGTACTTCTTTTGAGACATCCTTTAAATCAGTCAAATGAAAAATTATATTTGTCCACAAAATCACGTGACATCTGTACCTTAGATCCAAGATATTGGTTGACCTGTTGTTGATGCTCAGGTCGAGGGTCTGCAATTGAGGAGGACTCCTAGGGGGCGCAGTAGAGGAGGTTGACAGGTCGATGACATTCGTGGAAGGCTCAGGATTCTTGGTTGATAGGTTGATGGCTGCTGGCATTTGCGGTTCATAGTGGAACTGAGGCCTAAAACAGCAATGACACATATCAATTGGCAATTTACAAATCTTTCTACTTTGAGACAGGATACTGAGAAGCAAAACCATTTGTCCAACCTAGGCAAAATTTTTAAAAAACATAAATGTACTTTATGAAACAGAGAGGCTAAAATGCACAACTTCAGACTGCAGTTTGTCATCCTATTTTGTAATTATTCCTTTAAACAAGAAGGGTTTCCACTTCTTAGCCCTATTTATTTATGAAGTATTTACAACTTGGGAATGCAAACTTTGTAATAAACTAAGGCACTAAAAATTCCAATACAGAAAGGAATGGGAATGATCACATTACAAGACTGAAGAATACTACAATATACTAGAAAAATGATTAGAAGAATAATTTGTATGGCAACTCTTACAGGAAAGAGACGAGGCTGGCCTTGGTCAGATAACATATGCTCATAAGTAGTATCTATTCACAACTGAAAATGCCTTAAAGAAGAGAATGACAAAGTAAATATAAGTATCAGGGGTCGAAGGGAGCTAATTACTAGACAGTGTTATTGTGAAACACTGGATACTGTTAGATAAAATGCAAGGAAATTTTTGAGTGGACAGACGACAGAACTCGATGATGATAGATTCATGAAGACAATGGCATAGAGGATTGCAAAGATTGACATCTGCAATTAATAGCCATAGTTGACTGTAGAGATACAATATACACTCAAGAGTGATACATATTTCACTCTTATTTCTTCACAAATGTCTACATGAATTGTATTTTACAATTTCTTTCAAAGATTTGCATTCCATTCTCTGTTTTGATTTCCCTTGACATGTCAGTACACAGAACATTAAATAAGAATGGTATGAAGAATATGACTGGAAGAATGGAAAACAATAAATTTTTCTGATGAATTCTACTTTGTCTGTATCATTTAATGGCTGCACAAAAAACAACAACAGGTGCAACATCAAATAAATATTATGTAGAATCATTCATACATAATTCATGTCATTCCATCCCACCTATCCTACTCATTTTTACCATTTTGCAAACACATCTGATTGGAACCAGTAGTTTCTAACACACTTTATCACCTTTAAGGCCACATATCAAAGAATTGTAGATATAGATTAGAGCTTCACATTGTGTCATATGTGCTTCAGTGCATAGCAGTATGGTGTAGGAAGCCATCTTGGCACTCATGTCTTTTCATGTATTGATATCATCCCATGTGAATTCCCTTCCATCAGCCAGTTCTACTTGCTTTACTTCAACAAGCTAATACCAATCATATGTTGCCATAAGGTTAAAAGACACTATAAATTCCATAGCTCTTAGCTGCATATAATTCGAACTTGTCCTTCATTAAACATGTCAAGGTAGGACTTGAAGAATCCAGCATTATCCTAGCTGAGAAGATTGTATTGATTGTATTGTATTGATAGTATTGATCAGATTGTATGTCATTCAGCAACTGTGATAGCTTTGTCATTCATCAACACATTATTCAGTTCCTATTTGAAATCCATAGTTGAGTTTAAATCCATAGTATCTTAAATTGTATCCACTCTCAGTACTTAACAAATATACAATTATAATAATTTATCATATTAATATAATAGAATCACTCTTTCAAGTCTAATGTTACTCTCATTCCTTTTGGGTTTGTAGTATCCACTGTTAATAATATATTTTTTTTATAAAATTCTCATTTTTCAAAATAAAAATATTTACCTTAATATATTCAAAACAATAAGCAATTTAAAATATGAGTAATGCAAGATGGTAAAAAATCCAAAAAAATGTTTAAATTGGTATAAAAATGTCTCAGAAAATTTAAATGTGATATTTATGTTTTCTTTTAATGTAATCTTAGAATTTTTTTAATGAAATGCTTAGGAGGTTAGTTTTATTTATTTTATGAAATTTAATTAAGTGGTTTTAATAAGAATAAATTATATAACTAAATCATATTATGCAACAAGAGGCTTCGCATTTAATGTGTGATGTATATCAACATTCATAATTTAAATAAGAATATTTCATTGTGTATTATAAGAAAATGGTTTAATTTACTTTGGTGAGTAACAACAATAGAAAGGAAATGTACAGCCAATTTCATTTGTATCCTGTAACTAAGACATTGATTAACTTTTCCTTACTCCCTTTATAACAAGTCATAATGTTCTGAATGAATAATTGCCTTTTATTGTTACATTAAAAAAAAATAAAAAATAATAAGAAAGTAAAGAAAGACAAAGGTCCAAACAGAAATAAGACAACATAAGGATGACGTAAGTAATATGAAAGAACTGGGATGTAAAGAAACTGTGAGGGACCATCGTATTGTAGAAACCAAGGAGCTAAAAATAAGTTTTAAGTATAATTTGACATTACGAAAGTGGATATTAAAATTAGATTCATGTCTGATATCAATTTAAAATGAGAAACTGAGGTAATTTCTTAAAAAGTTTGACACATAACAGAAGCTCACTAATGGAGTAACTGTTTGGTGCAAGGCCAGTGTAGCACAGTTAGCTGCGTTAGCAGGAGAGATGACAGGGTGCTGTTATTCTGTAGGTGCTGGTGTTCTGTAGGTGCCAAAAAAAAAAAAAAATTGAGAGGAAAAAAATTGAAACATGGATTTGGTTGGAATTCACATAAATATTGGGACTGATCCACACAAACACTAACCAGGAAGAAGGGCAACAATTGTTAGGTTGTGGGAGAGGGGGTGACACCAGAAACTGTAGTGTCTGAGCTGATTGGGTCGATTCAATTTTGATTTTCAATTATTCAATTCTATTAGAAGGTAAGGTTTATTAGGACAATGTGCATTTTTGATTTACTAACAACGAACTGAAGAAAACTGAAGAAAGTGCTCTGATTGTTGTTGATATGAATGTGGCTATTGTGATATTTTTAACAAAAAGGGGTAATTACTGCTTCAGCTTTTTTTATTGTTTAAATTACTATTTAAGAGTTGTGAATAGAAAACACAGATGCTCTACTGTGATGTGGGATTCAAAATATTGAATTTTTAAGAATGATCTACTAGAATTATACATTTTTCTAAAAATGAATATTTTACAGTAATTTATTAAAAAAATATAGGTGTTAGAAGTTTTTGAAGGTTAATTAATGTTTTATCTAATGCCACAAACCTACTGGAAAAACTAAAATATTATATCTGTAATGTAAATAAATAGTAATTATGTTTAGCATCACTAAATCTCTGTAAATAATGAATAAGTTATTATTGAAATATATGATAAACAAAAGAAAATGAACTAATGTAATTTAGATTATAATAAATCTTGAATAGATGATTGATTGGAAGTGATGTTATTGCCAATGAAGAATTGCCAATCACATATAGAATAAATAAAAAAAGCTACTTGTAGGTTAAAACAGAAAATTGTAATCTTTCACATAAGATTGCAGACAGTACATCAACAAGTAGTCTTGCTATGTACATTATATGCTATTCCCTTTCCTCTTTTTTTGTCTTTTAAGTTTTTTTTTTACTCATCTTCTTAAGCCAATGCAAAACTTAACTGCCATTTTATGTAATATCTGTTGCATATTTGCTTATATATTACATCTAATCAGAACTGAAACAGTGAGTCGACTTACTGTATTTCCTCAACAACTGGGATCTGTTCAGGGGGAATAGCCCTGTACATACTATCTCCTTGCTGAACTTTGGCACTGCTGCTAGGAAAAATATAAAAGACATCTTGCTAAGACAAAGTTTTTAAAATGTATAAGCAAAGCATAATGACAATAAGTTGGTAAAAGGAATAAGTTAGCTTTATATTTATTTTGTTTTATTTTCTGAACTGTATCATAACTGTTTCTTTGAGAACTCCTAATTTATTTCAGTAGTAAAAGTGTGGATGTAATGAAGTATTGAAGAGAATTGGAATTTATGTTACTTATCTGCCTATTACCAACCCACTGTTCATTTGAATTTGCCATTTTTTTAATTGATTCTAATCTGTTAATTGGCCTTTTTTCCTCAGCTTAATTCTTCATTTTCTTTGTTTTAAATATAGATATGAATAAATTAAGACTGTGCTTAGAATATTTTTGAACACAATAAAAAACACAACAAGAAGATTACAAAATCACACTCAGTAATACAAGACACTGTTTCAATAAATAAATAAATAAATAAATAAATAAATAAATAAAAAAGGAAAAAGTATGATAAAGGAAAAGTGTGATAAAAAGAAAAAAAGTATAAAAAAATGAAATTATTAGTATTTTTCAATAAGGAGTTTTAATGTGCATAAGTGAAACATGGAAATAAGGAATAGAAATGCTACAATTTAGAAGCACATTATGAATCGACATCAGTTTCACACTATAACAGTTACTTCATGCTTGCTGCCTATTTACCAGTTACCAAATGGCTCATGTACATTGAATGAATTAAAAAACTGGAAACACTGGCTGATGAAACAAGCAACATCTGTCTTCGAGATCCATTGAAATCAGCTTCTGAAGATATACCAATTCTTTTCCTTATTTTTATGTTATTGATGTTCTCAGTTGATGAAAATTAAAAATCATGAACATCTGATGTGGAATGCAAAACCTAATGATTAAATTGGCATTTAAGAATTAATAGAAATATTATTTTCAAAAAATTTTAATTGTTTTAATTTTAATATTTTCCTTTTAGTTTTAAGTAAACATAAATTTGCTTCATTTTATTTCTTCCTTTTTTTAATTTTTTTTTTCCTTGGGGGGGGGGGGGGTATGCTTTTAGTTGTCAATTTTTGTAACTTATTCACTGCAGCATTTAAGATATAATTTGAAGAGTATTTCTATATCTACCTAAGTTTTCTTAAATAATTATTCAGTGATAACAGTTTTATGATTGAATAAATATTTTTTTGTTTTGTTTTATGCTTATTGTTACAATTGCAATAGAACTGTGCAGTGTTTTTGTGAACAATTTCAAAAAGTGATTTTGTTTATTAAATGTTCAACAGCTTATACAGTGATGAAAAACTTTGGGATAGGTAAGTGATAAAAAGATAAATTTCATTGCTGTTTTCATGAAGGAAGCAAAAAAAAAAGAAGGATATTTATGCTACATAATTACTAATTACTAATTCTATTAAATTTATTGAAAATGGGAATATGCAGCTTTACAGCTCCTGTGTTATTTCTTGCATTCTGAAATTTTACTTTAGTTCTGCTATCTGAATAATAATCATATATCTAAACTATCTTACGAATTATTGAGGTAAGTTTTAATCATTTTTTACTATGCTGATTTAAATTTGTAAAGTGAAGGCACACAAAGTTTAACAAAAATTCAATTAATTTTTCATTTCGATAATTTCCTTGTTTAATATATACTGTGGAGATTTATGATTTTATAAGATGCAATCGAGATTATTAAGTTTATATCCATAGTTATAAAATACAAAATGCAGACAGAAAAAATAGCACAAAATATACACATCTGATGTTTTGGATGGTTTAGCAAGATATTTTAGGCTTCAAATAATTTTTAATTAATTTTATCAAAACAAATTGTATCTACTAACTCAAGAATTTAGAAAGAAAATCAATCAATATGATAGCCAAGTAAAAAAAAAAACAACAGTTATAATCTTCACTGCATGCAAACTTTCATTATCATTACTAACAATTGGTTAACTGAAGTTCTTTTATAAAGCATATTTCTTTGCATTTTTTTCCTATAGTTAAAACTTGAGATATACATACATTCATTATTATAAAAATGTGGAATTTAAGAACATTGTTTGAATTTCCAACCCACCTATATTTTTCCAGTTCCTTGGCTAAATTTGTTCTTGGAGTTGTCTGAGACACGCCATAAGAAGGGTAATTGTAGTCCTGAATATCCAGTTGCTTAACGAAGCACATTGGACGTAAGACCCTGTCAGATGCTGCAACAACTATATTGAAAGCAACAAAAATAAAACGAACAAATAATTATTCACCTGTTATGAAAAACAGCATTCAACACCTAATTATTCACAACAAAACTAATATCTACAAGGAAAGTGGAGATTTTTTTTTCCTTCCTCTCTGTATGGTGAAAGTTTTTTAATATGGATTCATTTGAAAAGTCAGTTGACTGATCAGAAAATAACAAGATAAAAGAAAATATTATTAAAATTAAAAAAAAAATATTAAATGAAGGACAAATATATCATTCGACTTCTGTCTATGCAATAATATATACATTAAGTCTAAATATTTCTTGTTCTTAATGGTAAACGGCATTATGGATTCTAATTATCAATAGTGATGTTTGTTAATTCTTCTTAAGATTGAGCAAGTCAACCTTTAATTCTCACTATCTTTGGTTAATGAAATATTGGTTACATGTGCTTGTCTTAAAGCCCTTTAATGTAAAATTACATTATAAAAAAGTAAATCTATTTACGATCTCAATGATATATATGTTTCATATAAAGAGAAATTACATGATAACACTTATTTTTCCTTACTGGTATATATTATATTTGATATACTATTTTTATTTCAGAATTTGTGTTTGAAATACAAGTCTACTTTCTTAATTGATGAATAATGGTAGAAATAAGGAAGGAAGAAATTCATAAAATTTGGAAGAAAATGTATGTGATCAACCAAGCATTTCACTTGATTTGCATTTGATTATTTCAACCTCCTGAGAAATAACTTTAAATATATTAGGAAAAACCCCATCTTAAAAATCTATATTATATTTTTCTATATAATATGAGATTATTTCATTTTCAATTTAATGCTAATTCATCATCACGAGTCAAAGTAAGGATAGGAGAAAAATTGTCAGAGGGAAGTGGAATAGGGAGAGGGGTGCGACAAGGATGCCCTCTATCACCTACGCTGTTCAACATCTACTTAGAGGAGTTAGTGAAGAATTGTTTTCAGAACATGGGAGGGGTGATAGTAGGAGGAAGAAGAATAAAGTGCATAAGATTTGCTGATGATATGGCATTGTTAGCAGAAGAGGAGATGATACTAAGGGATATGCTACTGCAGCTGAATGACAGCTGTGAACAATATGGAATGAAGATAAATGTAAACAAGACAAAGACTATGGTTATCGGAAGAAAGACAAAGAAGATAAACATAAGTATTCGGAATGAGACATTGGAACAAGTGAACAACTTTAAATACTTAGGGTGTACTATAAGTGGTGATATGAGCTGCTGCCAAGAAGTCAAGAGGAGGATAGCAATAGCAAAGGAGGCTTTTAATAGGAAAAGGAGCATCTTCTGAGGAACTCTGGAAAAAGAATTAAGGAAAAGACTAGTGAAGTGCTTTGTGTGGAGTGTGGCATTGTATGGGCAGAAACATGGACATTACGACGCAGTGAAGAGAAACGACTAGAAGCATTTGAAATGTGGATATGGAGAAGAATGGAGCATGTGAAATGGACAGACAAAATAAGAAATGAAGCTGTGCTAGAAAGAGTGGGTGAAGAAAGAATAATGCTGAAACTGATCAGGAAGAGAAAAAGAAACTGGTTGGGTCACTGGCTGAGAAGAAACTCCCTAATGAAGGATGCACTGGAAGGAATGGTGAACGGTAAAAAAGTTCGAGGCAGAAGAAGATTTAAGATGATCGACAACATTATGGTAAATGGATCTTATATGGAGACGAAGAGGAAGGCAGAAAATAGGAAAGATTGGAGAATGCTGGGTTTGCAGTGAAGGACCTGCCCTTGGCAGAGAACTATGTATGTATGTATGTATGTATGCATCATGAAAACAATCTCAAAGAAAAAAGTGGTGGTGGATTGGGATAGTGTCAGTGAGTTCTGAAGGTAATTTACAGCTACATACATTCTTTACAGAAAAATTATATAAGATATGTGTTGTTAACTTAAAATATAAAGAAAATTTGAAGGCAAAATGAAATGCGTAATTGAATTTCTTATAAAATAAATGAAAGTAAATGTATGTACAGTTATTAACAAATAAAGTTAAAAACAAAGAATTAACTATAATTTCTTAGATTAATGAAATGCGTAATTGAATTTCTTATAAAATAAATGAAAGTAAATGTATGTACAGTTATTAACAAATAAAGTTAAAAACAAAGAATTAACTATAATTTCTTAGATTATCTCAGGATTGTTTCTAAGACATTCTACAGATATGCTGGCATTTGCTGAAATCTTAAAAATTTACTGTACTTTATTTTATTAAAGGAATGTTTATTACAATTTCATGCTTATTTTCTCGTTTGTAGTCAGGTAGACTACATAAATTATCTCTTCATACCAGACTTTAATTTTTTTTTAAAGGCATAAATACTGGATGTACTAGTATTGAATCTTTGTATTGGCTTTCCCTGAACTTTTAGATTAGTTTAGGGCCTGCGCATTACGTTTTAATATTCACTACACAGACACGAGTTCAATACAGGATTTTTTTCCAGGAGGGGAAAAATATATTGGCAGTGTAAAAAAAGCTTGTAAAATTGTACTTTATATTGAGAAATTACAAAAAAAAATGAATGAAAAAGCCTGGTCGCATAGGCAAAACCGGTCCCTCTGTATTTTTTTTTATGTGTTAAAACTTTGTAATTTTTTAAATTTTGTGTGTCAGTGTCTACTTTGTATGTTTATATAAAATAAAAGTAAGTAAAATAAAGTAATTAGTTATAACAAAATTTATCAGTTTTCTAACTTTTAATCCTCTTGAGAAAATAAACTTTCTCTACTTTAATATAAATTGAAAATTCCAGGGAGGGGCAAATGCCCCCCCCCCCCCCCCTTTGCTGCTATGTGCAGGTACCCATGTACACAAATCTCATCAAAGAAAATAGAAAATAAATAAATTTAAAATACAGAAAATATTTATTAAAAGGAAAACCAAGGCTGCACATGAATAAATATAATTTATGTGTAATTTAATACCTTTTAGTCCTGTCAATTTTCAGGAACAAAGGTTTTGAGTGCACTAGAGCACTTATTTTTTATTCTTATTTGTTTGGATCTGGGGTCACTGTTGGCTGCGAGGTTGACTTCCATTTATGACCACACCTTTCTGGGTTTATCATCGAGAAGGGCGAATTGGGCAAAAAAAAAAAACAAACCCATTCCCTCCGATGATAAACTCGAAAGGTGTTTATATTTATTCATGTGCAGCCTTGGTTTTCATTTTAGAAAATAGAAAATCTCCCCTAAATTTTGTGAAGTCTTAAATTGAAGATAAAATTTAACGTGTGCACATTCTAACTGATAAAATTGAAAAGGCAAACACACATAATTATATTCAAAAAGGTTTTAAACACAATTAAAAATACGAAGACAGAACCGGTTTCATTCTATGATGGGTCACCAGTTAATGTCCCATCATAAGACGAAACCAGTCGTGCCTTTGTATTTTTAATGTGTTTAATACCTTTTTAAATATAATTATGTGTGGTTGCCTTTTCGATTTTATCAGTTAGAATGTGCACACGTTAATTTTATCTTTAATATAGTGGCTTTTTAGTCTTACATTAAATATTTGCTGTTTTCCAAATTTCTTTGTTTATTCCAAAAGGTCAGATAGTTTCTTACCTGGAGCTGGCTGTGATGTAAGTTTTGATACTTGCTTTTGTTCTTTTTGTGCCTGCTTCTCCATAGCGGCAATAGGACACCCCGACAGACTAAAATAGTTGGATACCAAATAATAGATTATTATTTAAAAAAAAAAAAAAAAGTTAACAATGTATGATCATATATAATTCTGCATTTTAATTATTATTTTTAAAATTGATTTTTAATGTTGGAAACTTTTTTAAAAAAAAAGTTTGCATGCTGATTGATATATATATATATTTTATAGGATATGGAGAAAAGTAATAAAATGTAAAATAATTAAAAATTTGTAATGTAGACAATGTACAAGAAATCAAAGATAACAATTTAGATTAGTATGTAATGCAAATTGAAATAAACTAATTCACAGAAAATTACTTATGTAATTTGGTATTTACAGGTCAAAAAATAAAAAAAGCCAGTTCTATGTTTGTGCTTGGTTAAAACTACCAAGCTGGTTTAATAAAATCCCAATACCCATCATTTTAAATATGAATTTCATTAAATTGAAATTGGAATAAACTGAAGTTTTAGAAACTTCTTACAGGTGAAGATGGTCCCAAAGGGAACAAAGTATGCCATTTGACATTCAGTTTAGTAATACTAATAATTAATTATTACTTCATTATTGAAATACAGTGAAGTGTATTAAGTATTTAATGAAAGGGGATACAGATGCTAACTGGGGAAATATACTCAGTGAGTGACAAGCTAATTGAACAGAATCTGGATCCTTTAAGATGTCGTGGAATCTGGTTGGATATTATGCCATGGAATATGGTATCTGGCATACCCAAGTGATATAACAGTATAACAGTTCAGGAAATCAAATTATCTATTTATACATACCGAAGATAATCTGTTTTTGAAGCTGATAGTTTTGCTAGCAAGCGCAACCTCTAGTTAATGACAGATGAATCTGCCTTTTGCCTTTTCTTTCCAGATGTAGAGAAATGATCAAGCAAAGTTTGTTGCTAATGAAATATGTTAAAGTCGTTCTACTAAGTCCAACTATATATGAGATTAGTCAATGGTAACCATTGATGGGAAAATAGCTTTTGTTCCAGGGATGGAAAAAATTGCAATTCATCCAACAGTTGTTTGTTGAAGGGTGTCTAAGGCTACAGATTATTCATTAATTCCAAACAAAGCTTCCTTTAATACATTAACATTTGAAGATCCTGATGTTAGAATTAAAACTGACTACTGGCTAAACTCTGATTTTAGCACTTACACTCTATTTCAAATTTATCAGAGCTACTATTAACACTAAGAGAGATATCCTTAATAATATTTTGTATAATGCCGTTTAACTGTCAGGATTACCATATAAACAAACCTTAAGATCATAAATGTTGACACTGAATGTAGCAATTATTATACTATGTCTGTCATTATGCCTTATTGTTAGTTAACAAATATTTCTAGATGATAAGGAAAAAATACATTGCAATAACGAGGGGAGGGGTATTTTGCTATAAAATGATTGTATAAATTGTTAGAATATAAAAAAATTCATGTTTTTATCTCAGATGCTAGTGTAAGGATTTTAAAGTATATCCACGTTAAAATAATGTCTGCAATCCTCAAAATAATGAATACAAAGATAATTTATTCTCTCCTTTTACTTACCTTCTGTGCGAATTCCTATTGCTGTTGACATGGCCTCTACCATTACATCCAGGAGTGGGACACCTAAAAAACATTGTTTTCTTGAAAATTAATATTTTTTTCAAAGTCTTTGAATAAAAATTATTAGCATGTCAAAATATATAAACAAACATTAGCAATCAATAATACAATAAAAAAGTACTTACTTTAATATGGTTTCATGCATGGCAAGAACTATGGAAGAAAAAGGAATTCAAGGTTTTTTTATTCAGAAACAATGAAAGGAGAATAATAAGCTTGAGTCAAAACTAAAAGTTATCAAAGTAATTGTGTAATGAGGGAGGATCTCATGGAAGCTAACAAATTTAAGACTTGACTTATCTGTTTCTAATCTTATTATTCTTATTTATTTAATCACAATTAGTCTTTCATAAATGCAATTAAAACTAATAATTGTAGCCAGGATTGCCTAATTGAATTTCTGGAAATCCCATTCCTAAGGTAAAATACATTAATTAATGAATTAAATTTTTAAGGATAAAAATTTCTAAGATTTAAATTTTGAACCTTAATTTTATATTAATTTTAATGTAATTTCACCTATCAAAATTTTGTAGAAGTAAGAACGCAGTTTCAAAATTTAAAGCAAAGTTTCACAAGGAGTTATGATAATCCTGCAAGTGAACTTGCACAAATTTGTCATCCATAAAGTCAATCTTAAAACAATTTTGTTTTGCATTCTTCATCGAAAATGCAGGAAAAATGCATTAAATTTCATCAGTACATTGTTGAGCCTTCATTTTAAAGTAATGAAAGCAAAAATTTAATAGAAATATCTCATACTTTTGTTTTGAATATTCAAAGAATGAAATCTATCTTAGATACTGAAAATATTTTATGCTGCTACAAGTAGTACCTCAAGTTATATCAAATAAATTTCTGATTTTGGCTAAAATGTTACTGATTCATATCACCTAATTACATCTAAAGCCATGTATATTAAAGACTAACAAATAACAACACAAACTCAAAGTACAATAAATGTCAAAAGAAAAAGGATTCAATAAAGATTTTATTTCTTCCTAATTTAATTATTAACATAAAAGCCTGAAATATATTAATAGTGCAATTAATTTAAGCCCAAATATGCATTGACTTTTGACTTTTTTTTTCAGGATTAATAACACTTAAATGTAATTCTCTAAATATATTTGAATGTTTCCTGTGAAATAACTCCTGACATAACTGTAATCTTAATTTTTCTTTTGATAGCACACATAAAAGCCTTTATCCATTTTGCAACTTCAGAGTATTAGTATAGAGTTTTATGGATATTAGATAGAGAAATATGTAAATTTAATAACATATATATTAACTGCAGAGTAACAGTTATAAGCTATCACAATTTATTATCAGAACTACTAGTTCTGATAATGTAGTTATAATTTGAAAATGTCACAGTGTCTGCTGACTACATTTACTTCTAAAACTCTAAATTCACATAAAAAAATTACAATCGATCTATAAATATTAGATAACCATCACTGACTTTTGAATTAATAAATAAATGCACTTAATTTTCTTTTCTTGTCTACATCGTAGTTAAATGACCGTTATTTTTAATGCTGAATTGTTTGACTGTACTATTATTTGGTCATTACAATAACAGATTTTTGAGCAAAACTTAAATTGAATGAATTGAGTTAGAAATGATAAAAAAATGTTTTGGTGGTATTAACAATATGTTTTTCTTAATTTACTGAATCAGAAAGCAATCAGTGTATTGCTTTAATTTGAAATTTTCTAAAATACTATCATTAGACATATTTCCTTGATATTTCTTGGCTTACATTTAAATCAAATCTACTAGTTTAGATTTAATAAGCTTGTTTGTAATGATGGGGAAAAAAAGATGATTCCATATATTAGAAGAGAAATATGAAAATGTAATACAGTGTTATCTCCGAATAACGGACAGTCACGGGACCGGAAGTTTCGTTCGTTATTGGAAGGTGTCCGCTATTGGGGTAGACTATCTTCTTTTCATTTTTTAGCTTATAGCATGTCATTTAATGAAAAATTACGTACAATCTTAATTAAATTTCTACAATTACCATTGCGCTATGAGAGAATAGAAACAATTGCAAACTACATCCCTTTTTCAATGAGTGCTAATCCGTTTGTCTTACTTAAAATAATGACAATATTAATTACAGTATATAGAAAATTAATTTCATTAACTAAAGTAATCAGTTAACAGAGTTTGACATTTCTCTTTTGCATTGAAAACATGTTTCTCAATATGAATATTTAAATCGTTTAACTTTGCAAGGCCCTCAGAGTCCCCTTTGCACAGAAAAAAACTTTTCCAGTTCTTCACGGTATCTCAGTGCTTCTGAAAAGTCTTTAATTTTACAGACATCGTCTTCATTCACAGGGAAGTCATTCTCATCATCGTCAGAAAGAGCAAATTGTTCGGTTGTGTTTTGAGGAATGAAATTGTAACATTCAAGTCCTCTTCTTCAATCCACAAATCCTTGTCAATTTCAACGTAACCATTAACACGGACATTTGAATCCAAATGTGTCATTAGCTCATTAAGCTCTTTTTCGTTTTTATCTGTTGCACTCTCAGGTACCACTTCGCTCGTACTTGCAATTCCTGCCTTTTTAAAACATTTTAGGACGCTCCCAGGTTCCACCTTTTTAAGAGCTGACGTGATCCAAGAAACTGCATCCAAAACGGATACAGATTGGGCTAGCTCTTCACTAGAATTACAGGAGTAATTCTGAGAAAGAACATGTAAGAGAAAAAGCTTTCTGTACCTACTTTAATGCTGCGGATAATATCCTGATCAAGAGGATGTAAGAAGTGGTGTTAGGTGGGAAAAAGACTAACTCTACATTTTTTAATTTTAAATCGTCAGGATGAGAAGTAGCGTTGTCCAGGAAGAGAAGTATTTTTCTTGCTAGCTTCTTCATTCTTTTGTCCAAGTCTACTAACCAATCACTCATTATTTCAGTCGTCATCCATGCTTTTTTGTTAGAATTCCAGGAAACATTAAGTTTTCGTACGTCATTGTTTTTAAAACATCTTGGTTTTCTAGGTCTTCCGATGACAAGTGGAGTTTCAAACTCTCCCAGCATGTTGCAACACAACAAAATGGTAAGACGTTTTTTGGGAATTTTGCCGCCACTACATTTCTCTCCCTTGAAACACAAGGTTTTGTCTGGAAGGATGCGATAAAATAGACCAGTCTCATCAGCATTGAATATGTTTTTATCATCATATCCTTAGCACACTGATTTCAGTTTTTAAACCCAATCTACTGTAACATGATTTGGGTCTACGGATTTCTCTTCACCACAAACAGATTTGAAAGAAATATTGTTACGTGTCCGGAATTTTTCTAGCCATCCATTTGATTCAAATTCTTCCATTTTCGTTTGAATTCACCATCCACATTTTTCTAATCTCATCTTTGTCCTTCAAAAGTTCACTTATCGGAGTTTTTCCGACTTTAAAACGTTCAGCAAGACAACGCACACTTAGCTTTTCTTTTTCAGCAACTTCAAGAAGATCAATTTTTTTCTTTCAGTGCCAATCTCTTCCTTTTTGACGCCATTTTAATTCGCACTAAATTTAATCAACACGTTTAAAGGGTTTGACATTTACAAAGCAACTGCAGTGAAAAAAAGGGCCTCAGATTCGTGCATTGATTCATGGGACACCGATACAATGTATCAATGTATGGGACACCGATACAATGTACCAATGTATGGGAGGACACCGATACAATGTATCAATGTGTGGCTCACCGATGAAAATACAACCACGATGTTATATGACAGAAAAAACAGAAACGCACATAACTAATATGTAATAATTTTGTACGCACGTTTAATTTAATTCAACAACTATGATGTGTTTGTCGAAACGTTAAACGAAAAAAAAAAATTTTGTACAGTTAAAATAACTTCCCCTATTCGGACTGTCCGCTGTTCAGAGTGGATAACATGGAATGTCATATTTTAAGGGACTGGGACTCGCAATAACGTCGCTAATTAGACGTGTCCGCTATTCGGAGTGTTCGTTAAAGGAGGTAACACTCTATAAGCATATAATAACATGAAGCAATTGACAACTTGGCATGATGAGACTTCATGAATAACTTTATCAATCATATAAAAATCCACTGAAGTTATATTGCTTCATTTCAGATTTCTAGTGTTTTTCTGGAAGCTTCTTTTTTATATGTAAAATTATGTGACAGATTTAGTAATTGCATTTTCAGTTTCACAAATGATGAAAAATAGAAGTTCTTTGTTGAAATAGAGAACTCTTTTCTCATTTGTCATCAATTATGACAACAACTGGGTTAGTAATCAAATTTCTCAAAGTTTCATTTGTTTACAATTCTTTTCATGTCAAGGATATTACTAGCAGCATTCAAATGAAGTTTATTTTGGATACTATAAACTCTTTTTGCTGTCTATGTTACTGAGAGAGCCATATTCAAGCTTTTTAGAATTAATATTGTTAGTCAGTGTTAATGATTAATATTAATATTCAGAGCAAGAAGAAGAAAGCAAAAGAAGATGAATGAACTTACTCTCTGGTGTTACTTTATCTTTTCTTGGACATCCAGACAAACTGAAGTTCCAAGAAGAAGAAGGATTAGTAAAGAAGAAAATAAAAAGAAAGAGAAAGCAACCAAAACTTCATTCGAATATGTTTTTTTCTTTCAAAAGGACAAAACAGCAAAAAAAAAGCAGCATTAAAAAAGAAGATTAATAATGGATTAGATATAAAAACTTTTGGCTTAAGGCAAATCACAAAATCCCCATAAAAAAATACTTTTGCTTTTTTTTTGCTCCAGAACTGTATTTCTTAAAGAGAAAATAAGTTTTACTTTAATGTCACAGTGCAATAGGAAAAGGAGAACTCATCAATACTTAAATTACAATGTCTTATTCGATTTTGAATTTTTAAAATATTAATGATAAAAGGAGAAACCTTTTCTTTTTCTCAATTAAAAACTTTAATATTTATCTTTTCCTTAATGAAATCTTAATGTAATTATCATTTAATTATGTTTACTATGATTTCATCTTGTACTGTACTATGTTAAATTGGAAGCTCACCAATATAACATCAGTGATTTTTTTTTTCTCGCAATTTTTCTGAGGATTTCATGATTATTTTAATTTATTATTATTCATAAAATTAGTAAAAATATTAAAAAAAGAACGAAAGAAGAAGAAAAACTAGTTCTTTTATGAAAAGAAAAAAAGTGTTGGAATCTGTAAGTTGTTTAGATTTTCTTTAAGAATCCATAATTTTGAAAATTCACTCTGATTTAATTGCAATTAAGTAACAATTACACTACCGGTTCTACAATTTTTAATAATAATAATAATAATAATAATCGAATGAATCATAAGTTTGTTTGAAATCTTAAAAAAGAATTTAAATTTTAAAATTTGGTTTTTGAAAAAAAAAAGAAACTTTTCTAACAAAAGAACTGGTAAATTTAAGACAACAGTTTCTCTAATTTTTTCCTTAATATTTATTTGAAGAAGTTTATACCTCTTAGCGTTTTTTTAACTCATATCATAACTTACTTTAGTTTAAAATTTAAAAAAAAAAATGTCAGTATCAAAATTATGGATGTAAAAGAATTTTTTTTGAAAAATAATCCTTTGTAACTATAAATTAATTTTATAATTAAGGCTAAATTTACTTTTTTTTTTCATTTAAAATTTCCATTTTCTGTTTTTTTCTATAGTTTTACCTGCGGTGATGAGAATACAGCCCAGTAATATGGCCAGTTCCATTGCAACCAGGGGTAGGGCATTTGCTATCTGTAAAAAAACAAATATCTTAATTGAGATTGTGATGAAATGAAAAAAATCTATTTAAATCAAATAAAAATTGAGAACATTTAAATGATCATTTACTAAAAATAAATAAATTAAGATTACTTTTCATTCTATCCTTTAGGATTTCATACAATAGCGACAAGAAGCAGAGAACATTTAAACGATGCCTTTCAAGCGCTTTTCAAAAATCTTCCAATATTTTCATAGTTCCCAGACTAATAATTTTTTTTTTTAAGGAAAGCCAACATGGCCTTAACATGTTAACTTGGAATTAATAAGTTGCTTATCTAAATTTTTATTATTGTTATTTATTTTATTGCTGTACCCCGGAGTTTAATAATGCTAAAAACTCTATTTTAAGCGTTTTTAGGATTGTAAACGAAACTTATATATTATAATACTATATTAATATGCGAAATCGATAATAATTTTTAAATTTCAAGAAAGGCTTTCTGCAATTATGTTCAATTCGTATAAAAAAAAAAGAAAGTTAAATCTTCTGCTCCTTATTTACATAAGTAACAATTTTTTTTTTTAATTTTTAAGAGGTATGTTCTCATGAAAGAAGCAGGGAAGAAATGGAATGGAATATAAGGATTTTTTTTTTTTAGTTAAAATTTAGTTAAAATTTATTTTAATAATTTATTTATTTATTTAATGTTTATTTAATAATTTCTGTTGTCGAAATGATATGTGTGCCTGTAAATCATCACATATAAGCAATTCGTATAAATCTCCTTTCACTATCGTACATTGTTTTACAGTGGAATGTTTAGAAAAATATTTGAGATTATAATTCCGATGAAATTAATGCGTAGCGAAATAAAATCGCTTTAATGGTAGGAAACAGTTCTTTGTAAATTATTTAGTTATTTAATATGACATAGGTTGATTTAGGATTATTTTTTTATTTTTTTTTCGCTTTGCATTGAATATAATTGAATGTAAATTACCTTGAATTTAATATTTATAACTAAAATTGTGGCTTCTTTTTTATAACAATTCAACTCTTATCATTAGAATTGCCCTACTCTAGTCTTTCATTGAATCAATGTGGTTTTTTTTCATTATTAAGCATTAAAATTGCTCTGCAGTGAAGCCTATGTTCGGGTTGCTTCTTGATACAAGAGACAAACTCTTAACGCTGGGACTTTTTTCAAAAGTTGAAATTTTCAAACGCAACTAATTCTTCAAATTTATCAAAATTTAGGTTTTTCTTTTAGGTTACTTTGGAAATCTTAGGAGATATGAGATTATTGTATATACATTGTCACCGCCCTCCCTTTTTCATATATGATTTGAATTAGTGAAAGATCTTCTTGAATATTGCTTAGAAATCACTAAGACTTACGACTGAAACAATTTCTTAAAAAAACTGAAATTAAAGGAGGGATGGCCTTTAAGTGAATAATAAGTGAAACAATGAAGATAATTTTTCAGATAATAAAGTTCCTTCAAAAACTTACTGTTTCTATCCTAACAATACCTGCAATTTTTTTTATGGCTTTCAGTTCTTTTTCGTTTATTGTCAACATTAAACGAATTTCAAATTATATGTCGCCACACAACCGAGAGATAAATTGAGTTCAGCGGCATTTATTGTACTTTGTGTTTCATTACTTGTTTCTCAAGAGTAATTATTTCACATTGAACCTAACGTGTTTTCGGTTTTCAGATATAATTTATTACAAGTTTTTTTTTTCCTTTTTTTTTTACTTTAAGGACCAATCCCATTTATTGAAAAATTTTTTTTCAAAATTTATGGTAGGCGGAGGAATTCCATCATTTGAATAGTTCAACTTTTAATAAGTTTTTGTGTGTGTATTTTTTTATACGAATTTATATTCTATAAATGCAAGAAACATAATCATTTTAATGAAATAAATTATATATAAAATAATTACGTTTTATATTATAATATAAATACATAAATAAAACTAAAAAAAAAAAATACAAACTTAAATTTGTATTTGCAAGAATAAAATTTGTTAAGCTATCTTAACAACTTCAATTTCAGTTGAAAATCATCTAAATTTTTTATTAGTTACATTCTTTTTGAAGAGCGACTAAATATTTTTTTCAAATATAATCTGACAACTAAAAAAGAAAGAAATCACAGAGAAAAACTACAGAAAATATCGACCTTATTTGTTTAAAGTACTTTCTAACTGATATCGTTATTTCCTTTTTTTTATTTTGTTAACATCACTTTGATAGATTTTATTTCAGAATAAGGTTTTTATTTTATTTGTTAGTTTTAGTTTTTAATTTGATAAGATCTAGTTCAAATAGTTTTTGTTTTTATCATTTGATTGAGTCTTTTGGCATTGTAAAATTTTGTTTTCATATTATTTTTTCCCACCTAATGGATACAATATGCATATCAGCAAATTTTATAAATGCTTGTTTGTTTTTCAGGTTTGCATAACTTTAAGTGGTTTGTAAATTCAATAATCTTTCAAATGTTTTCATTAGAATAACCCTGGGACTCACGTATAATACGTTCATTCGGGTTAGAAACTATTATCTGCTTTGAAGATTTTAAGCGTGAATAGATTCTCGCACGAAAAATTGTTAATTGTGTCTTTTTTTTCTCATGAAATGTAAATATCAATCTTTATTGATTTGTGGGTTTTCTTTCAGTAAGTCGTACCTTTCATGGGGTCTCCGGGTTTCCTGGCGGCGAGGGATTCGGCCTTCCCCTTATCCTCGTGAGGTCGGGGAAGAATGTTTAGGCTGCCCAGACTCGTGTCTAGGGGCGGCCTACTCTCTGTTTCGGGGGGTCTCAGTCTGTTCTCGTCGTTGAGCAGCAAGAGGGACATGACCGGCTTCTGTAGCTGGGTCTGCAACGGACTCAGGTGCGGCAGTTGGGGCGGGGGTGTTACGAACCCCATCTGTGCTGGCGAAGGTGGAGGGTGGAGCGGCGGCTGCGAGTACATCATCTGTTGCTGTTGCTGTAGTTGTTGTTGCTGAAGCACGTGCTGGTGTTGCATTTTGAGTTCGACTAACGTGAGGGCGCACCGTTCCTCGAGACTGACGTCATCGCGGTAGTCGTCGGAGCAGCACGAGCCACCCGCAACAGTGGTCCTCGATGGCAAAAGGTCGCTCTCCTCCTCCTTGTCTTCTTCGTCTCCTAACAACCGAGATTCCATCACCGGTTCCATCTTGTGCCTCCAAGAGTCCTCCTCCTCGTGCACAACGCCCACCATTTCCTGTCGCTCCTCTGCCTCCTCCTCTTCCTCCTCATCGGGTAACGCAGTCACCAACTCCTCTTCTACTTCCTCCTCTTCGTCCTCTTCGTCGTCGTCGTCTTCCTCCTCTTCATCTTCTTCTGGTTCCTCCTCTTCTTCTTCTTCTTCTATCTCCTCCTCGTGGATTCCTGCATTCGACTGGATGTTAGCGCATTCGGCCTCGATCTTGAGCAGATTCTCGACCACATCGGCCGACGCAGAGTAGAAGTGGTCGAATTCAGGA
>JAFIDM010000001.1:105082482-105131036 GCA_023159025.1 Thereuonema tuberculata
AGTTGGTAACCGACTCGGTAACCACGTGGTCCATTTCGCCGCCGTCCTTCTTCTCGAACAGGTTCTCGAAGAGTGGTCTCTCCTCAGGCTCCGCGCCCTCGTAGAAAGACGCCATGTCGTTGAATTCTTCGGAGAGAGAACGCAGAGCTGCCTCTGCTTCCTGGATGCACCGTTTGTCTTCGTCCAGGTCTTCACCCCCGCCCCCGCCCCCTCCACTGCCGCCCCCGCTGTCGTGAGGAGCGCCATCCTCGTCCTCAGAAATCCCCTCATTGTCATCGTCGTCACTATCTTCGTCGTCGTCGTCGTCGTCGTCATCTTTTTTCGTTCGACCTCTACTACCTTTCCTCTTTTCCCTCCCTCTGGTCATTTTGGCCTTGGGTTCTCCTACGATGGAGTCAGGATCCGATTTACGCTTCTTAGCAGCAATTGGACAAGCAGCAATCCTGAAACAACCAGACAACATATAACGTTATTGATTTGCTAACAAAAAGTAGAATAGTTGCATATGAAACAGAAATGTCAAATATAAACAAGTCGAACTATCATAACATTAATTTAATCAGAATACTGAATTCCACATAACATATACTGTAACTATGAGAATGCGCCATCTGACCTGCAAGACTACGCTATTTATTCATTTTAAGGATTAACGAAATGCACACCTACGAAGCGATACTGACTCTGAAAAATAATCCTATTTTTAACATAAAAAGAAAAATAAAGAGAACATTCTCCATGACTAACAAAATCCCACGAAGGAGAATGGACAAATCTGCCCCAACCCTGTATAGCGATAAGATATATACGTAAGGAAAGATCTGAATATCAATGGAACATTTCTCAAAATATCAACAGAACATTTTTTTATCATTACGACTTGTCTCAATTATTAGTCGGTTCTGAGATTTGTTCGTCTAGATGTGACATTCGAGTCATTGATTGTAATGAGTGGAGGTGGCAGAGAAGCCAACGACCTACAGGCGGGGGCGCTTGGCTGTAGGTGGTTGGCTTCCCTGTCACCCACACTCATCAAAATCAATGACTCAAATGTCATACTAGATGTATATAACTCCAAACGGACTAATAATTGCGACGAGTCGTAATAATAACATATGTTCTATATAAGGAGATCTTTCTGTAGATATATATCTTATCACAATGCACGGTGGGGCAAATTCCCATAGGGATTGCCCATTCTCCTTTAAAACCCAGCTTTTAGTTGACAATAAAAAGGAAACATATCAGTTCATACCAGCTTTCAAAAGTACTGTACTTAACCACTTAAAGAACACTTCACGTACCGTAATTTCCGCGAATGTAAGTAGCGTGTTATACTTGTAAATGTTGGAAAAAAAAAATTCAAAACCTCGAGCTTCCATAAGGCTGCCATGAAATAACCCGAGTTATTTTGGTTGGATCAGTGTCACATATTTATTTAGTTTTTTGTATCGAACCAAATATCTCAGTTATGGATACGAATCAAGACAATCGAATTTCTACGAACTAAGCAAAGGAACTGTAGATGTGCAGTTTAGAGACTGTTTCCTAATTATGGCAACTTGAATATACAGGATATTAAACATTAATTCCACGATGAATTATCATTATTTCTTTAACTCGTAAGAATATGATAACACTGCCCGCTAAAGCATCTGAACATGAAATTGATGAATCTTTTAATAGGCCTATGTTAGTTGCGTCAGATTATTTTATCACTTATCTGAATAAAACAAATATAACTAAAGTTGTAGTGGTTCTTTACTGCATTGAAATTAATTTTGCAAAAGTCTCTCATCAGTATATAATGTTCCTCCTCTTGAAACAAATAAAAAGAACTACTGCCATTTTGAAGATGTAAAGATGATGAATACCATACTCATTTTTCGTTTCCACTTTAATTAGTAAATAAAAGTTTGTTGAATTCCAAATAACCTGTTAAGATGGCATTCCGCCTAAGAAGAAAATATGCAGAATAATTGGAGTTAGAGACAGAAAGAATAAATAGAATCGTTTAAGAAACAGACAATACATAGGAGTTGTCTAGCTTTTTCTAATGCAATTGCTTTCCATTACTCTGCTTTCAAATTCCGATGTTAAAACAGGTTAATTGTCCAATTTGATAGGGAATAATGATAGACTACAATCTTATTGACTCAAATTTTACTTGTTAGATATCGTAATTATATATATATTCAGAAGAGGTTTCAAGCATTGATATTTAACATTTTTTTTAATGGGTTTCGCATAAATATAAACCGTCTTTGTTTGTATTTACAAGCTATACTCTTTTTAAAATACAGTCGAATGCAGTGCTTAACTCGAATTTTCTTGAATTATTGCCAATTATTTTTGTTAAGATTTGAAATTAAACCAGAGTGTCTCAAATTAGAGGGCTATTGCTTACGTTCTGTGCTTTGCGAACTTCCCCGTCACGTGACCAGATCCATCACAACCACGAGTCGGACAGCTAGAAAGTTTAAAAATAAATTAGGTTAACTTGTTAAAATACTCTGAAATGCAGAGTCTTTATTGTAATAAATCCATAAATAAATTTCCAATCAAAATAAAAAAAATAATTTAGGAAACAATTTGTCATTGCAGTAGATGATGACCAATTGTAAGAAAACTTTCTCATTGTAGTCGATGCAGTAAAGAATAATGTAAAGAAATAACGTAATGTATAAAGAATAATGTAAAGAAATAACGTAAAGTATAAAGAATAATGTAAAGAAATAATGTAATGTATAAAGAATAATGTAAAGAAATAATGTAATGTATAAAGAATAATGTAAAGAAATAATGTAAAGTATAAAGAATAATGTAAAGAAATAATGTAATGTATAAAGAATAATGTAAAGAAATAATGTAAAGTATAAAGAATAATGTAAAGAAATAACGTAATGTATAAAGAATAATGTAAAGAAATAATGTAAAGTATGAAGAATAATGTAAAGAAATAATGTAATGTATAAAGAATAATGTAAAGAAATAAAGTAAAGTATAAAGAATAATGTAAAGAAATAACGTAATGTATAAAGAATAATGTAAAGAAATAATGTAAAGTATAAAGAATAATGTAAAGAAATAATGTAATGTATAAAGAATAATGTAAAGAAATAATGTAAAGTATAAAGAATAATGTAAAGAAATAACGTAATGTATAAAGAATAATGTAAAGAAATAATGTAAAGTATAAAGAATAATGTAAAGAAATAATGTAAAGTATAAAGAATAATGTAAAGAAATAATGTAATGTATAAAGAATAATGTAAAGAAATAACGTAATGTATAAAGAATAATGTAAAGAAATAATGTAAAGTATAAAGAATAATGTAAAGAAATAACGTAATGTATAGAGAATAATGTAAAGAAATAATGTAAAGTATAAAGAATAATGTAAAGAAATAATGTAAAGTATAAAGAATAATGTAAAGAAATAATGTAATGTATAAAGAATAATGTAAAGAAATAATGTAAAGTATAAAGAATAATGTATAGAAATAATGGCATGTATAAAGAATAATGTAAAGAAATAATGTAATGTATAAAGAATAATATAAAGAAATAATGTAATGTATAAAGAATAATGTATAGAAATAATGTAATGTATAAAGAATACTGTAAAGAAATAATGTAATGTATAAAGAATAATATAAAGAAATAATGTAATGTATAAAGAATAATGTAAAGAAATAATGTAATGTATAAAGAATAATGTAAAGAAATAATGTAATGTATAAAGAATAATATAAAGAAATAATGTAATGTATAAAGAATAATGTATAGAAATAATGTAATGTATAAAGAATAATGTAAAGAAATAATGTAATGTATAAAGAATAATATAAAGAAATAATGTAATGTATAAAGAATAATGTAAAGAAATAATGTAATGTCTAAAGAATAATGTAAAGAGAGAGTAGATACAGGTTGAGTGACTACGAAATCTACTGACATCAAACAGAAATAATTCACCGTTAAGGTGAAAATTGTGAAGAAAAAATAAAGTGTGAATGAAAAGATGAAAGGTTCAGAAAGAAATAATAATTTAGTACTTTACTTGTAAAGCGTGATATTATGATTTCATTAATAAATGAAAAAAAAATATGGAAATAGTTTTAATTCTCAATTGTAACTTTTATAAAATTTTATTCAGACTTTAGAAATTGGGAATGTTCTCACTCACCTTGGAATATCCTGTTGCAAAGCTAAAGAAAAAGTAAAGGAAAAAATCAAAGAAAGTAAATTAGAAAAATCGAAATATTCGAATTTATATGAACTGCAACGAACTCTTAAATTGATACAGTTAATCCCTCGCTATGTAATGTTTGTACATTTCTATCATTACTGTATTTAAGAATTTTTGCTTTTGATTATCAAGTTTTTATTTTATTTATACATTTAAAATGGAAAAAAATGGAAAAGCAAATGAAGTACCTGGTAATCCTTTGGCACGAGTCGCCCTCTTGGAGTCCTCCGTCTAAAAAGAGTTAGAAAACCGAAATTAATGAACAGTCCATATTTAAAAACATAGTGAAAAGCCGTAAGTAGCCAAAGGGAAACATATTGAAGCAAGTTATTTCTAAAGTTTAGTAAATGGCACATTTCGAAAGCTTTCGTCAAAATCTAAACTTCAGCATCATAGCGATATGATCAAAAACGATTTACAATATTCTAGAGATTTCGCTGAAATCAATGTTATAAGATTCTTTGTATATCTGCCTTTGTTGAGAGGGAATATGCATGAGGAAGGAAAATGGTTGAAGCAAAATGTCGATGAATCATGTCGGCATAGTATATATGAACAAACATGGGCCAGCAACTTCTTTTTAGTGCTCTTACCCTCTTTCGAAATTATGGACGCGATATTATCATTGTTATTGCTTCTGCTACAGTAAATAATGTAAGTTTCTACGTAAATACTGCCAGAGCAATTCTGAAGTTCAGTACTATTAAAAAGAAAGTTATGGCTGCATTTGCGATCTGAAAGTGATTAGTAGATGCATCCTTGCATTCAATAGCAATGCAAATTTTAAAGATTTTTCGATAACTTAATTTAAATTATTTGTAAAATACTGTTTTTTCTACATGTTCTAAAGTTTAGATGTAGTAACTTACTCCGCAAATCATGTATAGGTAAAATACAGTTAATGCAGGTACGAATAGGGCATCTGCAATATTAAAAATTCAATTTTAAGTCTATTACTTTGATATAATGCTGATTCGTATCTTTTAAAAAGTTTTGGGGAAAGTGCTATTAACAGCAGTGAACTCAAAATCATAGATTGAATATTATTTTGTATTACGTATGAAAAAATTCTTCAAGATTCAAAACTGCTTTGCTGTTTCAGGAAAATTCTTCATACAAGTGAGTTTTTGAATTCAGTATCAAGATTATTTTATAACTTCATTCTCTCTTAATCTGAAAATCATTTAAGAACACATTATCGAATATTCCCCTACAATTTCATACATGTACGAAAATAATTCCTAATCCAGAAATAATGCAGTTGGGTTATAAACATATGTAATTTAATATAATCCAAATACATGTTTCGGATGTTATTTATATCCGAAACATGTATCTGGATTAAATTACATATGTTTATAACACATCTTTTGAATTATTTCTGGATTAATTAGAACAATGGGTTCCTTTAGTTATTTGAAATATTCATGTTCGAGGCATAATTCGTAATAATTTGAATAGAAAATTTTCATTTTCCAGTTTTTCAAATGGGATGGATTTTATTAATTCACACAACAGGGAAAGATTCTATGTTAGTCACATGGCAGAATTAAGCTCTAGGTAATGTGCGACGTTTCTCTTTCTAATGAAAGTTCGTTGGATAATAACTGAAAACTTAATTGCAATAAGTTTAAAAACAATATCTTCGACAACATATTCATCAAACGATCTGCTTAAAAGAAACCCACAGCATTTGCAGTTTAAGAAGTGCAGAGAAAAGTTTTTGGATTTTCTGCAACGAAATGTAAGAAATAGCATATGGTAACAATTTCTTCTTCTTCTTCTTCATCTTCTTCCTCTTATTATTATTATTATCCATTACTGGGTTTACATAATTTATGCAATTATACAAACAACATAATCTTTTGATACTAAAATAAGTGCTAATTTAAGAATACTTCATACAATAATGAGGAATCTTCTAGCTATGGAATATATGCTAAGAATCACTGAATGCTTTTAGCATAAATATTAAAGATTTATGAATTTGCAACTTATCAATACTTTTTTGTAAGTGATTTTGTAAAATTTATGTCTGTCATGGATATAACTATTCATATGACTTCAATATTTTTGAGATTGAACATTTTCTTCGGACAATCTTAATTTTTTTCCTCCAAGTAAATGGTTTCTCTGTTATTGGAATTTGTTACTGTTAGAGTGTTAGTTAATAATGTATGCTTTCTTTTTTCTATATTTAATAGCATTGTGTCTGATCTGTTATGTGTTACCCTTCTTTCTGTCATTACCATTCTTTCCAATATAATTGGAATTTATTGTTTTCTAAAATTGTGCATGTGACGAATATGAATTTTGTAAATGTTTTATATTTACTTTAGTGTGTTTGGTTCCCTTTTTTAATTTTAATTTAAAATTGCTTCTGTTTGATACATTCAGTCTGATTCTTTTGAGCCCGTATTCCAAAGCTAATTTCTTAAATATTTACTATTTTCCCCATTTCATCATGTCTCGCTTTGTGCTGTTTTGACATAATGTGTGCATCCTGCTGTCTCAGGATGAGTGTTGCAACTTCTACATTGATCATTTGGAAGACCTTGATCTTTCATAATGTACTTTCTGTAATTTTTTGTGCTTTTACAAACTCTTCGGTTTCGGGGAAAAGGGTGCCGTTTGTAAGCCATCTGGGAATTTATTCTACATCAATATTGTCAGTATTAATCTCAAGTAGATATATTTCATGAAGCCGTTTTGATTTCCATTTTTTAATGATGCTGTTTTGGGACCTCGACTTCAAACGATGGGTCGCTGAGATTAAGTGGGGTGTAACCTTTCACTGCTGCAATTATAGCTTTATGTAGTTACGTGTTTTGGACGTAATCTCTGCTGCCCTGAGTTTGTTTGCTATGTAGAGTCGTGATATCCATCAATTCTCTTCCTAGGTAAACTAAGGCTTTCTG
Organism: Thereuonema tuberculata; assembly: GCA_023159025.1. Taxonomy (NCBI): domain Eukaryota; kingdom Metazoa; phylum Arthropoda; class Chilopoda; order Scutigeromorpha; family Scutigeridae; genus Thereuonema; species Thereuonema tuberculata. The sequence continues at coordinate 105,089,653 of JAFIDM010000001.1, forward strand.
TACATGCTTTTGAGTGATGGAATTTGAATTTTGTGTAATTATTATTATTATTATTAAGTACTTGTTGCATTTTATAATGTGAAATTTGATGTAAAAATCAAAATATAATAGATTACACTCACTTGCGGCTGAATAGTAGCTAACAGGTGTCTTGGAAGAAGTGTCATTTTAAATCGTAAATTAAGGTTCATTTAAATTTCACTAGAAGGTTCTCGAATCCCCAGAGCTATTCAGGGAAATATTATTAGTTGTATTTCCGTATATATATATATATATATATATAGGGTCTCAGTTTGTCTAACCCTCTGTACAAGCACTAGGACTTTTTCTTTGAATTAAAGCGCTTAGCTTCAGTTACAATTGTTTCGCGTAGTACTGATTAATCCGAGTAAAAAAAAAATCAAAAATATCTTTTTCATTATAAAGTGATAAAAGAGTAATTTTACAAATACATTTCACAGTAAAACTGGTATTGTGTACAAGCGTAATGTTATAGAATCTGGACACATTGATAGCTTGATGATATGGCAATGTGCAAATAATTTCCCAGCATCCCTCTGTCGTAATATAATGCCTCATAAAAGTTGCCAAAAATAATAAACTTTATGGCCTGATATATTCTTACATACAACGCATTTAAGCGAAAGGATTACATTTTAATGGTTAACTAGGCAGTGCATTTGGCAAAGGAACTTTGTGACCTTTCCCTTGTGAGACCATCAAATTGGCCCAGTTTCAATTTGTTCGCAATTGAATTTTACACTTGATGTAATGAATCACAGAATCTGTATTCTACGGAAGAAACCCATTTTGAGTCTTCCTCATCGCTGTGGTGACGCCTTAATCTTGCCAACGGCCTCTATTAAAACTATCGGACATTTTGCAATGGAATGTCTCATCAGCTCAGTACAGGAAACGGACAGGAAAAGTTCCTGTCCTCCACAAGTATAAAGAATCAAGCCACATATAGAAATTCAATCCTCACATAGAATCTTATATCAAAATGTTATAATTACACTATAATAGGATGGAGGGAGAGATAATCAAAAACAAAAAATCATTTTGACTAGTCTTTGGCTGCGATCAGGAAAGTTAAGTAAAGTTAAGAAAGTTTTTAGTTTTTGAGGTAAAAACAAAAAAAAAATATTTTAGATTATGACGATAATCAAAAAGTAATTAGTAGTCATAACTGAAAATGAGAAATCATCAACTCAAACTAATATAGAACAGACTGAATAAAGTTTTGTTATAATCAGTAAATTAAACAACCTCTCTGAAATGTTAGCTGACTTTAAAAAAAAAAAAAAAACTGATTATAATAATTAAGAATTCGATAAATGGAATAAATTAATCTTTAAAATTTGAAACAGATGTTTTGATGTATGAAACAATAAATATATATATATATATATATATATATTTTTATATTCCGTGTTATTTTTTTCCCCTTCTCAACTGCATAGGAGATTTCTAGAGGCTCACACAACTTTATAGTTCAATTTTTTGCTTGAGTGATATTTTATTAGTCGATATTAATTGCTCTGCATTTAAAACAATTTTTGTTGAATTACGAAAATCTGTGAACAAGTAAAACGCAAAACTTTCGCGTTTTACAGTATGTATTGCAAGTTTTCTCTCCTAAATGCCCTAACAACGACATCATGTGTCACACATGAATTATGTCACACAGTTCTTTAGAATTTATCTAATGCCGTAAATCAGCGGTTCCCATTTGATGGTGCGCGGGAAAATTCCGTATTGTAATGCTTGGATAGTGTGAGTCAGTTTGGTTAGATGGTTGCAATACAATTTCGGAAAGGTTTCACCCGACAAAAAAAGGTCGGGAATGTATACCCCAAATCTTTTTGTTTCATCATCATGATATTTTGCAACATTTTCATTTTCTAGTATTCCAATGATCAAGTATCTAATCATTGAATCAACAATTTCTTGGCGAGTTCGATCCCATAAACTCATCACTACTTCGATTTTTTTTTCCAAATATCATTTGTTTTAATAAAATGAGAAAAATTAGATAAATTGCAGAAAAGAATATTTATCACTGTCCAAACTGAATACATTAAAATTGCAACCTATAACATCAGCTTCATACAATAGTTATTATTATCAAAATTATACACACAACAAAATCATCTAAAGTCGCTTAAGCTTTCTACAAGAATCCTCTGCTGAGAAACATGTAAACCATCTCATTCTCCGCCAGTTTGGTAAAGTCTAAACGAATTACTGAAACAAAAGAGATGTCCAAAACAAAACGTACCGCCACGGCTGTCAAATGCCTCTCTTCAAGTAAAGCAATTTGAATAAGATGATGTCATCATTTTGTGCCAATCTTGCATTTGCATCAACAGAAAAAATGCAGAAGACATTCAGATTTTCATATCAGATCATCCAGTATCTATTTAACCAATAGCCTGAGCCTTTTGCATGTAGGGAGATAGTTGCTCTTTCCCAATTTATGATTCACAAAGCGATCTCTCCTAGATCGCTTCTATTCGTCATCGCTTCAGATGGCGTTCTCACCCTCACACTCCAGCGATCCCTCTCGAGTCCACTCTTCCTTCTTTTCCCTCGCTCACCACCTTTCTTTCTTATGCTCATCGTTCCCGTGGTATTTCTTCTCTTCTTCCAACTGAACTGAAGATGATTTTCATATGGGATATGAAAGAGCTCGTCGTTTCCTTCAACTCTATGTGGGCTAGGTCCAGGAGGCTATTTATTAACATACACAAATTTGGTCTTATATCTCATTACATTCTAAGAGACGACTACTCTGTAGGTAGTTGTCCTGCAGAGTCTTAATCCTGGACTCTATCCTTCTCGGACATAAACTCACACGTGACCACCGCTGTTTGTCGGCGTCTGTCAAACCTTTGCAGTATAATTTCCCACCAGTCGTTGCGAGTCGTCAGCTGCGGGTTGAAGTAGCTCTGTCCTGATTCTCTAGAACATCAGTGGCGCACTTTCCCAAGACAGGAAAAGCAAAGAAAGAGGAAAAACCTCGCAAGTTTTTATTAGTTCCTCTTTTGTAATAAATAAAAAAGATAATCAACAGACTTGAGTTTATTGATTATGGTTTATTTAAAGAAATTTATTATAAATGACTAAATATAGTGGAAATACTAAAAGTTTACCTTCATTTACCAATTTCTTTTACTGTATATTTTTTTTTTTTTTTTTGGAAAAAGCTTAACATTTGAAGATACTAAATCAACCTTTACACATAATAAATACTTTTGTTATTTCAAATTTTGTTATTTTCTTTTATTTCTCATTAGCAGTTCTATATCCTATTACTTCCCAAGCTCAAGATTTTAAATATTTTTTTTACAATTTCAGACCAGTTTATGAAGATTTCCATGAAATTTCGTTAAACTATAAAGAATTACTTAAATTATATATTAAATTATGTTAGCTGTATACTAGAACATTACAGAAGAACTTTCTTTTTTTTATTATAGCATAAAAAGAACTTAATGAAGTGTTTTAGAGACATAATTTTATTTAATGGAAACTGCTTTCTTCATTCTCTACAAATAAACGCAATTAAACATTAAATCGACAATAAATAACATTCTTTTATAAATGGCAAAAGAGATGAGATTAATCAAATATAAATAGGTTTCTTAAAACCTTACATTAGATAAAGTAACTTCCTATTATTAGAACATGGGCTTGTTAATACTTTCTGTTGTCGTAATGAAAAGTGCTGCCACTTTCATCTGCTTGTTTGACTGTCTGTCCTCGAATAACTTTTCTGAACGACCTTGTTAACCCTGTCCTATCACCTTTCTCACATGCTCTTGGCAATGCTCATTAGGGTCGCCGTCGCAACCATTCAGGAATCACCGAGCAGAGAATGCTGCCCCCTCTGCTTCTGGACCCGGTCGTGTACCAACCGGGGGACAGACAGTAGTCATAACCACGACCTTAATGCACTGTGGACCTCGAACAGCATATCCAGGAAATCTGAATCGCTAGGCCCAAAGCCCGCAAGCCCCAAGTTCGCTCGAAACATTGGCAGAGAAGTGGAAGCGCCACTAAATTCTAAACTGCATTTTAAAAACAATATGTACTTGTCGTGCCTATTTCCGAATGCCATTATGGTAAGATTGTATAGAAAGAAAAGAAAAAAATATGTTCACAAGAGTTGTTAATTCTTATACTTTCCCAGGTTTGCACCCACACCTGGGTAATCCTACCTACTGGTAGGACTTGTAACAAAATCAAAAATCTCTGTTGGACCCTACTTTTAAAAAGATCAACGTTATAGGTTTTTTTTCTTCTATTAGGAAATCGGAATTATTGTTAAGCTGATAATTACATATTTCTAATTATAAAGTTTAACATGAAACTAAATTAGAACAAGGATTCATTACAGCAAATAGTGAAATTGGTATCAAGTCAAACAATGAAAAATTTAATTGGTATATTTTGAATGAAGAAACATTTTTCGCTAACTTCGTAATCTTTTTTCAGGAAAAGCACCTCAAGATCAAGCAGTTTTCATCTCCTACTTCCGCTTAGGTTAAAATTGAAACTTGAGATTCACATGCACTCTAAACACAGTCTTAAGGCAAGTACTGTCAAAAGCTGTGTCTCATGAAAACAGCAGCAGAAGCAGCCCTATTTCTGAATTGTCTAAAAACATGATAAGTCCATAGTAGATTTAAACATAGGATCATGGCCGAATAGTTTCGACCTAAGAATTGAAACTTGTACTTCAAGCGCTTTTAGTGGGTACTTTTTAATCAAGAACATCTGTATTTTCTTTTCAAATATTTCTTACAATCAGGACCATAGCAAAAATAAACCCCTCCCCTCCAACGTTTTTTTCCTACAATCTGAGGTCTTCTATTTTTTATATTTCATAGCTATATCTTTTAGAAATTCCATCCTGTGTGTTTCCACCTAGTCACCATCTCGTCATAATGCCTTTTTAACAATTGTTATACCGGTACATCAGAATAGTAAACATAAAAGATTTTTATGGTTCAGCCAAGATTTCATTGATGCAAGTATTTCATTGTTGAAGAGGCTTTGTCTGTAAATTTGATGCCTCGAAGAATATTCTGAAGCTCAACAAAAAGGTGACAATTAGAGGGGGCCAGTGGATTTTGACGATAGATTCTGTTGTTTACAAATTGATATGTGATCGCGAATTGTCTTGAATAAGAATATAATGGAAAATCATGATATCCAGAATTGCCGTGATAATCGCTTATCTCAGTGTCTGAGTCTGCTAAGATCTAGCAAAATTCCCATAGTTCTTCAACTATCCTTTCTAAAAATTTCACACAGTCTTTCTCTCAAGAAAAACTAAACCACAGCATATAAATTTTGACAGATGTTAGTATTAAACTGCAGTTTCATCAAAACTGAATAAAGCGTCAACTACAAGCGAATGACGTACACAGAAACAAGGATATAATTGTGATCTGTGAAATAGAAAAAAATCTGAAATAAATTGTGTAATACGGTTGTAGCGAAAGTTATAAAAAAATATCTAATAATTTTTTGGTACCTTCTCAAATACCGGTACTCTAATCATCTTTTGATCTTTATCCATCAGGATATGTGTCTGCATCAGTGTATACAAACAGGTTATTGCAACATCTCTTCACTGAAATTCAAACAACAATATTTCCTAATTCAAAGAATACTGGAATCTCTCATATAATATTCTTTCATCGAGAATTTTCAAAATAGATGGATTAGGAATTAACTAAAGTTAAAAAAAATATCCTTTGAAGAAAGTGTCAATTTAAAAAATGAGACAAATTTAAGGCTTTCTTAAGTTTCTTCTCAACTTTCAACATTCTAGGATACTTGGGATTGGAAATAAGGCATTGACAAAAACTACGTAACAGTATATTTGTATTCCATAATATTTTATACGGTTTTAATTACAAAAAGTTTAAAAACTTATGCAGATCGATGAGCTTGGAACCAACTAATAAATGTAAAGCCGAATCGTAATCAGTTATTGACAAATCATCAAAGAAAACAGTCAATAAAGGTGCAAAGTGGTGGAACGAAGTCAACTGGAAGGCCTTAAAGGTTAAATCATTCATACTTTAGTTGGGAAATCATTTCTACTGTTTTAAATATACAATAGCCATTAAAATTCTCAATTCCATTTCTAAAATCAAAGAATTTTGGTTACAGACAATCTTCCTTCGAAGAATAAGCAATGGTAACAGCTGAGAACTGGGTTAATGCAATCGACCAGGTGACGAGAGAAGAAAATGAATTTTGGATTAGAAACAACATTATGGATGAATTTACAGAGGAAGTAATTATAAATTTAGCAGATGACAACTAAGATGAAGATCCAGGGTTTACAAGGAATGCACTCACTGCCACCAATTGCTAAGGAGCTCTTTTCAAAGCTAAAACTTCCTGTGCCTGACACATCTCCTTTCTTCGTCATGTTAATGGTAAAACCTATTTCATAGTAAACTAACTAACGCTCTTGAATTAATAGAAGTAGATTCAGTGGAAGTGACTAAAATTAACAAAAACTGAGGAAAAAAATAATGAGTTGGAGTAATGTTCAATCACTTTAAATAGAAGTCTTCAATTTTGTAAAATAATATTTTTCACTTCTGACACCACGCCAACAGTTGTACAGAGAAAACAAAGAGAAATGTTAGGTGTGAAGAAGTAGGTAAGTAGTAAGTAAAACATCTTACCCGATTTGTATCTTAATAAATCCGCAACTCTAAAAAATACAGGACATCAAACTCGATAACCAATATTTCGTCTTTTAGTATCCAAAGACTTTCTCAAGGTCTATTTTTTAAATAAATAAATAAATCGTAAAATGAAAATAAATACAACAAAGTAATATGTTAAATGAACAAGATAACTTGTAACTATTAATACAACCTCTGAGTCATGTAATGTAATGTAGTGTGGTGAGCGTGGGTGGCCGGACAGCCGAGCACCGCAATCTGAAAGATCTATTGTGCTATCCCACAGAAAGGACAGACGGAGAGAAAGACTGAGAAAGGATGGTGTGAGAAATGCAGGGGAAACGGGAGAACCCCGGGAAAACCTGCCCAGCGCGACCTCTTAGTCATAATCCAATAATGAAAATCACAAAATGAACCTAATAATGATTCATAATAATGCATAAAACAAATAAACAGACTTACACTAACCTTAATACTTTGTTCAATCTTTTGTTATGTTTTAGAAATTTCCTGAATATCCCTAAAGAAATTTCACTGACCTTTAGCGATCTGTCTTTGTTCATGCATAAACAGCAATTGATAATGCATGATTCTAAAATCTTATCTTATAGACTCATCTTGAGTTTCATAAATCGAGGGTCCCAAGCCAAAAGGTTCTATATGCACTTTTGATAAATTTTAGTTCTGTGTGCTAAACGGTTTATTTTGGCGACTTCTGTCGTGTGCCAGAAGGTTTTGTTTGAAAAACTAGTTCTAGCCCGTCTAGCTGATTGTTCCAAAAGGTTCTATTTTCACTTCTTTTACTTCTTTCAGCTTTCTCTGTGCCGGAAAGTTCTATGGACAAAAATTAAGCAAAACGCACATAGAACTTTTTGGCTTGAGACCCTCGAAATAATGTCAATAATAGGATCCGGATTGTGGTTTAAACGGAGATAATAGATTAGACTCCTTCCAATTATGTGTCTAAAAAGAAAACTATTAAATAATGAATATCCAGTAAGTTTTATTATTAGTACATTTAGGGAATTTTTCAAAAAGAAGTGTAGATTTATAAATAAAAAGAAAGAAGAAAATAAAGATTTTAAATTTTTAAGTTTACCAATTGGAATTCAATTGAATGAAAGCATAAAAGAAGTGTGTAAAGAAAATGATATTAAGATGGTGTATTACAAAGGCAATAAATTATTTAGAAAAGATAGATTGGAAGAAGAAAAATTACATAAAATGGGAGTTGTATATTTGTTGAAATACAGGGATTGTCAAGGAAGTATGGGTAGGGCTTCGCAGGAGCGTATACAAGAGCATACGAGGGCATTTAGAAATAAAAGAAAAGGTGTTTCAGAATGGGCGGAACATTGTCTCCGTTTAAATCACAATCCGGATCCCATTATCGACATTATTTATGAAACTCAAGATGAGTCTATAAGATTGATTTTATAATCATGCATTATCAATTGCTATTTATGCATGAACAAAGATAGATCGCTAAAGGTCAGTGAAATTTCTTTAGGGATATTCAGGAAATTTCTAAAACATAACAAAGATTGAACAAAGTATTAACGTTAGTATAAGTCTGTTTGTTATTTGTTTTATTCATTTATTTGTTTTATGCATTATTATGAATCATTATTAGGTTTATTTTGTGTTTTTCATTATTGGATTACGACTCAGAGGTTGTATTAATTGTTATATGTTATCTTGTAGGTTTAACATAATTGCTTTGTTGTATTTATTTTGTATGAGAAAAGAGATTTTCTCTTTTCTTTTCACGATTTATCTATGTAAAAAAATAGACCTTGAGATAGTCTTTGCATACTAAAAGACGATATATTGGTTATTGAGTTTGATGTCCTGTATTTTTTGGAGTTGCGAATTTATTAAAAAAAATAGGATATTGTTTATTTGTTCATTTATTTATTTCACGCCGTCAGATTTTAATTGTCACTATTTTTTTAATTGGTTTAATTCTATTTTTAATTTCACCTGAAATTCAGTTCATTTTAATTTAAAGTTTACATAATCAAAATTCAAAAAGAAAAATACATATGTATCAAACTACGTAAAACTTGATTTTTGAATCTGAGTTATTCTTGAATAATAATAAATTAAGCTCACTTAATAAACAGCAACGGGTGAGACCAAATTGTTTACCAAGTGACATCCTGGAACAGCTGTTTCACGCTCTTTCATCAACCTGAGCCGGTAAACATAGGAGGTCTCAGTACTGAGGCTAATAAGAATAATCGTCAGTTGTGTCAAATGTTGTTTATTTTTGCTTTTGAGGCGATTCCGATGAAGCTCAATTGATGTTTAACCTTAACATACGCTATTGTTTCAAATTGGTTTAAGTGATACAAAATGAAATGTTATCCTGTTCACCTTAACAATAATAAGTAGCTGAAATGTATTGCTAATATGATTTTGTGTCAATTTCCCATTCAAAGAACTGTCCAACAATATTAAGTAAAAATTACTGTGAAAACATAGGATTTTTAAACGATTTCCGTTTGTAATCCACATGACTAAACTTAGTAAAAGTAAGTTCAAGGAATGACTCTTCGACTTTTATGATAACGCGTTTTTATAGCTCTTCAATCTGTGAACGGATCTTCTAGAAGTTGGAATGCACATTTATGGACAAAGAATACCTCTCGTTGTATTGGAAGACTTTCCTTTTCAAACAATTAAAATGGCGCCTAATTAACTAGTGGACACCATCGCATTTATCGCGAGAGCACTTTATAGATTACTTTTGAATGGTATTTAACCTCAAAGTGTAGATAGAATCTCAAATGGCATTTGGGTAAATCTTTTAAAAAAAGATTAAACTTTTTGAAACTTTTCTTCCAAACTTAAAACTAACGGAACGACGACGGTTTCTCGAAGGTTGCTTACAATATTTTCGCAAATGAAAGGCAATGAAATGAGCTAAAAATTTAAAGGCAGTTAAAGAGAGCTACTTTTGTTTATAGTCGTATTAATAAGATTGGGTATGAAATCATGGCAAATCTACGAAAGGTTAATTAATTTGAATTTGTAAGAGTTAACAATTGTGAAGAAAATGATCATAGCAGTACAGTACTTCTTTCATGCTCCTGGAAAAGAAGGCTACAGAGATTTGGTTAGATATTTTTGCTGAATAATTGGGTTTCTCTTTGTGTCCTCGTTAATCCTGTCAATACCATAAAGATATTGTTTTTCCTTAAGTAGGAAGTATATATCAAATTTTGATTTAGTTAAAGACTTAATCTTAATTTTGCTTGATAATAACAATCATAACTTAATACTGAACCTCATAACCTTTACTCAGATGAATAACATCAATATGTTAATTTCCCCCAAAAATTAATGTTTGTTGAAAAAACACTATTACTGTTTTGAAAATTATTAAATAATAATAATAATATTTAGTTTTTCAATTACCTTACTCATTTTATTTGCAGCTGAAGTGGATAGGGTCCAATCTGAAATGAACAGAAAAATACAATTAAATTAAAATATTTATTTATTTACAATTTTATTTTACAATTTCAAACAATTGTAAGTTTTAATTAAATATTTTTTTTTACATTAATCTATCTCGTCACTATTTAAATAAAAATGACTTTACTTAATGACTTTCTTGATTTTCTTTATTGCCTTCTGAGGAAGGCAACGGAAAACCACCTCAGTATCTGTTATATATCAGTATCATTAAAATTCCATGACTACTTCTAGGGGTTCGCCATGATGCAGCCCTAGAGACTCATTGTGCACGGACACTTCGGACACGAAGTTTGTATATGATGTGCACCGTGAAACAGCAACAACAATTCGATTATTACAGTAGCACCTCGATTATCCGACACTCTTTTAACCGGACCCTCGTTTAACCGACGTCGGTTTCCTTAATTTTTTTTGGTAAAGAAACAATTTCTTCCCCTCCATCCCCCTTGTGCTCTCTTTTATGCGGAATTTTCGAGTTACCGACGGAGGTCCGGTCCCGACAACTTCGGTTAATCGAGGTTCTACTGTACTGTCTGTATACATAAATCAGGCTTTTGACGAAAAAAACAAAAGGTTCTTCATGAAGTGAAATCATCTTTTCTTTTAATTATAAAAGTACATATTTGATACTTGGTAATTCCAAATTTTTGAGTTACTAAGTCAGAAATCATGGTTCAAAAATAATAACAATAAAATATATTAAGTTTGGAATTGCGATAATCTTACAGAATAGTGGCTGTAAAACTGCGATCAAACGGATAGTAAAGCAAATGTATACAGGTATTTAAATATTACTGAAACCGCCAAGAACAAGTTATTTTTCCAAATATAAATTTCTGGATTTAAGTTACCGGTTTTAAGCAATATATACGTGGTATTGTTAAAAAAAAAATTGCATTGAAAAGAATTGAAAAATGGCGTAATGAAAACGTCAGCTTCTGCTAATCCATTTGCAACCTTTTTCTGTTTAATTATTATATAAGATGCTCATAAACAGGATCCGTTTTATGATTTTGAATGTTAGGAACAAAATATCAGCAATAACAGTAAAATTAAATGTCAGCTATTTAGTTACGTTTAATAGTTAAATTCCTGTTAGATAAAGGAACACAGGATTATTGACAACAATTAAACCAATCCGAGGACGGAAGCGTAAGTCTACAAGTAATTAATGGATCACACATTTGGATGTTATTATTTCGGTAGTGGTTAATCATGCATTAACCGTTATGGTAAAGGCCCACTATTTCAAGTTTTAAATGAACAACATTTCACATAGCAATTTGTAGGCTTGTGTATTTTTTTTTTATATAGTTTTAAAGAAATGCAAACGTAATGACGTACTGGAATGTATTTTTCGTCCTATCCAAATATGCCAAGCCAAACTTAGTGCATAATTTCAACATTCACGAATCCTTTGTAATTGTTATATCGATTCTCAAGCAAAACTCACCAAATCTCTCCCCAATGCTTTCCTAATAACTTTGTGGGAAAATTTTTATGGAAAGTCCCATTAGGGTAACAAACCCAACCTTTATGCAAATTTTAGTTTCCTCAGATCCACGAAAGTTCCCTAAAATAATAACTGCCAGAAACAACTTCCTTGGTGTATTAATTATTTTATCCCCAAATTAAAGTTTTGAAATCACTTACCATTTTGATAAGGAATATTTTAGATCTCTAGAGAAAGTTACAAAGCCTTTCCAATTTACTTTTCATCTCTTAAAGGTTCGAGTTTTGAGTAAAGAAGCTGGAGATTTAGATTATTGTAAATGAATAGTACACTAAGTAGCTCTGAAAACGAAACGAAGATCTTTTTCCAGAGTATCTGCTTGGCGGCATCTGCGCGATGCTTGATGAAAATGACTGCTTTTTCATGATTAGCAGATGGATCTCCATCAGGAACGAACACTGATTTAGTCGTGACTGGTAGGTAATAGCAGATACTGCTGATGAAGTGAAAAAAGATGCTGCCATAACTCTTTTGACACTATATAACTAGCTAAATGGTTGAGGCAAATTCGAATTATTCAAAGTGGAACCCTTATCGTTATTGTAAACAGTAATTCATTTCAGTATCTAAAAAGATATTTAGACTAATTATACCAATACCAGGATGGTTCAGCTTCGATAGCTAGTAAATACAACTACAGTAGATCTAAGATCGTGGTGCTTGACTTCCCTGCCAGCCACCTTCACCGAAAACTACAGCTACATTTGACTGATTTTTTTGTTTTTTTTTGTTTTGTCATTTTTAGGAGACAAAAAAATAGCGTTTCCTAAACGAGAAGCCACTTTCTGCTACACTGTTATCAGTGTAACAGAATCAGTGTTACCAATGTTTAAGCTAACTTAAAATGGAGGATTGTTTTAAATGTGAATTCAAATTCTACAGAGTCCTAACTTGAAACCAGAACTGCTATCGTGATCCATCACTAGGACTGCATATCTACTGAAGTCGTCTTCCGAGTCATTCAGAGAACTGCGATGAATATCCAACAATACATGCAGCTGTGTGTGAATTAGAAGGGTTTTATCATTATCTATTTAAATCATTTGAATTTTTTGTGTGCGAAATTTTTGTGGGCGTTTTTCGATCAAAGATACTAAATCCAAGCTCTGTTTTTCCATTTCGATTGGGAATGCATTCCAAGTTTTTACTTTCTTTTCAAAACTCTCATATATATTTTATTTCTTTTTCTTTTAGAGATAATTTTATATTTTTTAGAGATAGTATAAGAATTAAAAAAATTCACATTCTTCAATATATTCTTGTTACACTTTGAACATCATTGTGATGTTCAATTACTGAAACAATATTAACTGAACATAAATTTCCAATGAAAAAGGTAACTAACCGAAGCTCTGGAAGTTTAGTCGAAATCAAAGTTATCAAAGAAATTATTGAAATATTGATCTTATTCTTTAAATAAACTCGTTAAAACCCAAACTTCTTGATTCAAAACGTTTCAAAGAGAGTTAAAACTGAAAAAAAAAAAAAAAAAAAACCAGCTTTCTTAACTTTTCTGAACATTATTATTGATCAACATCTATTACAGTAAATATGGCAATATATGAATGAGTATCTACATATAGTAGTGATGCATCTCTCTACCGCTAAACAAGGCTTAACTTTTAAGCATTGCTACAGCAGTTATGTTTTCTTTGAGAAGTTCCCGATCTAATAGGCTATTTTAAAAATAAATGGAAATGTAGATCTTTGTATTATTCAACACTGCAATAAGAATGAATTAAGAAAAGTATATTACTATCTTGCTAGATGTGGCTCAATTTCTGATATATTCATATTTATAATTTAAATCCCAAAACTACATCATGTGCTTGCGGAATCTAATGCCTCTTAACAAACCTCAATGTTTTTGGTTAGTGCATCATAAAATGCGTAATCCTAAGGACTAATCTCTTCCTTAGAATTGGTTGGTTTCCGGTTGCCATAATTTGACTGTGTTTCTTCTTACAAATTCAACAACAAATTCAATCTGTTCATTAGGATCTCCCCCCCCCCCCCCCCCAAAAAAAAGGAAAGAAACAATAGTATCTTTTATGTTGCACCTATGTATAAAGAATGAGGCTTTAAATAAAATAAAATTCTACTCTATACATCTTGGCACATCTTTGGAAGGTTTATGTTGTAGCAAAACTATCCGAAGAGAGTCCAGCATCTAAAACCACTTCGGAACATAACTCATTACAGTTATTTGATATAATTATAAATTCCGACTAACTACCAGTAAAACGTCCATTTAAAAACATTTGAAAGATAATACAATGTTCTTTGTAGAATATGGTTAAAAAATTATCTAAGTCCAAGCACATTCTCGTAATCTTTCTTTCAGTAATGAAGAACCTATATCTAGAATAGCATTGGAACTGACAAAAAAATATATTTCCAAATAATACCAAAAAATCTTAAAGGACTATTATAGTTTTACTGTTTCTGTGATTACTAAGATACCCATATCTTTAAAGTATAATCAGTGTTTAGAATTACGTCAACACAAGGCGGCATCTACAGATACAATTGAACATTTCATTGTCAGTTAAAACATAATTATAGAAAGTGTTGTGCTGGAGAGCAGATACGTTCCGTGATAACATTTCTTCAGAGGGTTAAGGTCTCTTTGAGTTTCCTGTTTTAACATTCCTTTATCCTATCCTAAAAAATACAGAAGTCTACTGAAGGAAGATCCAGGATCTCAGCAGGTCAATGTTACCCACAAAGACTATTATTCATTTCTTGAAAACTATTTATTCTAACAGTTCCTTACACCAATAGAAAAGTGGATGGATGAAAAGAAAGATATTCGCGTCATTAATATCTTATCAAATTTTACGTGTAAGTTAAATTACACATTTACAATGTTAATTAAGTCTTAGTTATCAAATTATTTTTCCATTTTATCCCATAAATATTTGAATGCTTTAATACAACACTGCTCTTCAAAAGAATGATTAACATTTTTAATTTTCTTTATTAAATATTATTTCATGACTATATCAGTTTTTCCTTTAAAAAGAGGTGACTTCCTGTAAAATAAAAAATAAAATAAAAAGAAGAGAAAATAAAAAGTGTTTTGATTCGAATTTTTCTTCGAATTTTTCTTTACATCTCATTAATTCGAAGATCCACCGATATTTCTATATTTTGACTTTGTCTACCACAGTCCTGGCTTGTGGCTTAGTTTTTTTCTAAATTCGCTCCAATATCGTCATTTGTAAAACATGCAATGGACAACACAGCAAATCTCTAAAATGTATCAATCAATACCAAATTATTCCAATCGAAAAAAAAAAGTGAAGACGATATATTTATTATAATACATTGATTCGTCTAACTATCTTTTTTTAAATGTTAATTTTGCAATTATTTAGAACAGTGATAATATTTTTTTTTATTACAAGATCTACTTTTTCAATCATATTTAAATGCGATCTGTTTTATTTATTTCAATTTATAAACACCAAAGATTTTTTTTTCAAAATCTGTAACTTCTTTGATGTTTATTGTATAGGAATCTATGGAAGAATATTTGCTGTAAGTTGTATTTAATTTAATTAAATTTTAAAGCCTATAATTGTTAATAAGGAAAAGCCAAATATCATCTATTTTTTTTTTTTTTTTATATACACAAATATCCCAGCAAGTTGCACCTCACTGGGTTCGATCATTAACTGATAAATGCTGGCTTTCCATGAAACCAAACAAACAAAAACATATCTATTTGAGAGCGCCCTCTAATTTTATTGCCTTCAGGCTGTAAAGATTATTATGAATTTAAAATTCTTATCGACGATCGACTAAAAATCGTTAAGCGATCGATATTATAGAAGACCGATTTGATAAAATTACATTGTTGACATTTATAATGATGGCAGTTTTATGTTACTAATAAAATTTTTCAATTTAACGAAAATTTTTGAAATATACTTTCCGATTTCGATTTCAGAAGGATAAAAAAAAAAGTGATGATAATTATACAGATGTGTCTGTGGTATAAGAGTACAAGTCATTCTCCTATTGAAAGAAAAATAACGATGTATCCATTGAGCGACCAAATGACAACTGTCCTATAATGTACTCAAAGACAATAACACTGGGAAATGGAAGACGGTTGATACTGATACAATGAAGTTGAAATGGACAATAGAGATCGTAAATTACTTTTTAAATGTTTTGACAAACGAAGTTTCAGAGAATTTCATTATTTCAATAGTCTCTTTTTTTTATTGTATTACTTCTGTGTGCAGGAGACTTCTTGCTGTCAGCACAGGACTCACATCGCTAAAGAGAAGGGAGAATTCCAAAGAAACCGGTAATTCCTTTGACATCGATCCGATAAAAGGTGAAAAAGAAACAGCCATGTCTTAAGCCAAGTTCTGTGGGACCATCGCAGAGGATAGATACAATGTGATTTCTCATAAGGTATCCACACAAATCCTAAAAAAGTTAAAATTGCAAACAAAAAAGCTTTTCTTCTAATAAGGAAACAACATGCTCAACAAACAATACATATGACAAATTTGTAAAAAATTTCAAAGCACCAACTTCTTATTCACAATAAATTTAACTTTGGTTTAATTGATAAAAAAGATCAATTTCTAAAATTTCTGAAATATATATATTTAACATTGTAATTGAAAATGTTAATGATCAAGTTATGTCTAATTAGCGGAGGTTCGGATTATGGAATTGCAATTATGGTTTAAATCTTCTCGAATTACCGAACAGTTCGGATTACTGTGGTTGAATTACAGTGTATCAGTTTAAATTTGAGTCCCTGCTGAATTAATGAAGAGTTTTGTTTGTGTGAGGAGATGTAATCAATCACTGTTTCTTCCAGCTGAGAAAATTTGAACATTAACAACTGACAGAGGTTCCAGTATTGACTAGAAAGCAATCAGCAAAACGATGTCCTAGCTATCAATTTGGAATCAATAAAACAGTCCTTTTAGTGTAAGCCCATCCTCCTTGTTTCTGTACAACGACGCCTTGTTTTAATGAGTTAAGTTATAAATTCTGCATTTCTATTGATTGGAACGGACAGCTGGAACCAACCAAATAATCAATACAAAGTTCAGATCAGCTTTTTATTTTTTTTCGTCTTTCTAATTCTTTATGGAACACTTTACAATGAATAATATAAAACAGCGAATTAAATCTCGGATTTACTATTTCTTGGGCCAAAATGGTTTCTAAAACTAAGCAGTAATTAAAAATCACAAGATTCAAATAACTTAACTGCACTCCATGAATTCACTACAAAACAATAAGTCCATTAACAAATAGAAAAAAAAAAGATTTACTATTTCTGAATTGACGTTAGGAATTCTAGTAAAATATAAAATTTATCAGTCTAAAATTTCCAAGTTTTTATTACGCAAAATTATTTTTGGGAATCTTCAGTTGCTTGTGTTTTAGTGGTTTTGTTGCTGAACGTAAAAAGGAGTTTACTTCCAATAAGTTTTCACTAGCCTGTAGAAGAAAAACATTGAAGAAAACCTGTTAAAATGCGAACCAAATCTGTGGTGACCTATCTTCTTTTTTTATTTGATTGGGACATCTGTGGGCCAGTCTACTTCTTCTTTTGTGGGTGAAAGTCCGTTGTGTCTTTCCATTAATTCGCCATTTGTAAAAGCCGTCAGCTGAAACTGAAGCCGATCAATAATTACGTGAAATACGAGCAATTGATTGAATGAGAACGACTCCTTTAAATCATTTCAATGAAGTTTCGATCGACGCATTTTCAAAGACGGAAGAAAAAAAGAGATTTAACTAAAAATGAAAAAAGAAATAAATAAAAAAAAACACTGTGCTGTTTAGCAAAGCAACAGGAACTTGATTTCCGAACTTGACCACAGTTCCTAAACTGTTCAGAAAGTTACCTTCTGTTGATCATTTGATAGAGCTTTGGAATTTCGCGTTGCACTCACTTGAGTAAAATGTAAGGCATCCGATCTCTGGAGCGTACTTATCCCAAATTGAATTCGAAAATTATCAGAGCAGGCACAATATTCAGAATATCGTTGACAAGAGAATACAATAATGTTTATGGATAAAAGGTTCAAATCTGATTCCATTTTCTTTGAAGTGATACAATAGTTTGTAATTACTTCAAAATAAGATGTCTTAATGATATAAATAGATTTTATATTTAAAGCCAAAAAATAATTAAAGTTATCAATCTAAAAAGTTTGGATTTTAGAAGTAAGTGGCTCCATCTGTGAGCCATAATTCAAATTAATCTTCCAAACTTTTGTTAGATATTGGTTGCACAATGAAAAATATTTCTACAAATCTTTTCCCATTGTGAACAGGAACCATCAGTTCATTAACATTGTTTTCATCAGCTAGCACTTCCCGTGCCAAGAATCTCCAAAGCTTTTAGTTGGGTTAAAGTGTGGGGAAAAATGATCAAAAAAATTCATCATTTAAACTCGACCACCTAAGAATTATCTATATATGCCATTGGTCGTTAACAGGTTCGTCCTCTTGGTGAACTGACTGAAATGGATAAACCTACAATTTCTTTTAATCCAACGAATCCATGTAAGTTATTTTCATTCATATCTACTCTGACCGATGTTCGTTTTGAAAAGCCAATAAAGTCAGTTTACATCAAGAACAAATTAAATAAAGTAAATTACAGAATTGAATATTACCTTACAGTTAAAAAATTACACATTTAAGAGCAGTTTGTTGAACACATATTTTCCCATATTCCAAATTCCATATCAACTGATAATATCAATGATTTCTTTGTGAATTAAGTCACTTTAAGTTTGTAATTAAAAAAAAAAAACCAGCATTATATAGCCTTAAAAAGTGAAATGCTTTATTAAACAATACAAATTAATCTAGACAAGCATTGACACTGACAATTTATGCAGACTCTTCAAAACAAGGTATTAGTAAGAATTATTTTAAAATGATGTACGTGTGTCGTTGTTTTCTTAAATAGATTTCTTTTACACGCCCTTAAAAGTTAAAGTTAAAGTCGCGATCAGCCCCAGATTCCCGTCCTCCGCCGAGGCCGGGAATCGAACCCGCTACCTCCAACCCGCAGCCAAGCTCCCTTACCCATTCGGCTTCCGGGCCCTCATACGCCCTTAAGATTTTCATTAGAAATACGAGTTTCTAATACACAACGAATACACAAGGCTTTTTGATGATTTAATCGTTTAGATGTTTCATTTATGTTATGCAAACATTATTTTTCATTAAAAAAAAAAAAGGTTTTGATATTTGCTACATTTGTAGCTTCTTCCTAACTCATTAATTTACTATTACTCATTGTGTCTGGGGTAGGCAACTCACGGCTGTTTGAAGGATGATCTGCGGCTCCAGATACTCACTTTATTCGACAACGATGGAAGTATTCTTATTTCTTCTTTTTTGACTAAGAGCCTACTTTTGCTATACGGATTTGTTGAGGAAAAAAAAAATAAAACCGCTCTGCAAAACAAAAAG
The DNA here is from genome assembly GCA_023159025.1 of Thereuonema tuberculata. Classification (NCBI taxonomy): domain Eukaryota; kingdom Metazoa; phylum Arthropoda; class Chilopoda; order Scutigeromorpha; family Scutigeridae; genus Thereuonema; species Thereuonema tuberculata. The sequence goes on from JAFIDM010000001.1 coordinate 105,108,847, forward strand.
TTGTGCTTGTCAATGTTAATCTATAGGGACTGCCATCTCTTGAGCAGTGGTCACGTTTCGGTATCTCCATTGGCAATATTATAATAAAAAACAGTTTACCAAATATTTTCTTTCCAATCCTAAGTAAAAAAATATTTGTTTTAACACGTACTTTAGCTTCTTCACTACTATCATGAAAACTACAAGAAAACTGGTGCTTTATTATTTAAAAAAACACACACACACATTACAACATGTTTACGACAATTTTAATTGTCATTGAAAATGAGATTCATAATATAAGCTACAAACAACAGTCTGAGAACAGCAATTTGAGAAACACTGACTTAAACATACGAAATAAGACTTCGTAAATAAATGTTGTTCTATCTCATTTGATAGATTTCTCTGCTTTAAAAATTGCTTTCATATTTGTTAGCTCCAGATGAAGGAAAAAAAAATGATTTTGGGCCAAAGGTTATTGAACGAGATACAGTGGATGAAAAAGGAATGACTCAGTGCGATGTAATCGATTGAGTTATAAAGGGGAAAAAAATGAAATTTGCTCCCAAACAGCTTCATTAAAGAGAATTATTCTAACTGAATACTAAGTAATCTTATAAAAGATTTGTGTTTCAAAGTGTCTCATTTCAAATTGGACTAAGTTTTGTTTTGTTTTGTTTTTTTTCCTAATATTATACTTGTCGTTCTGAAAGAAATGTATATTGAATTTTATAGGATTATTTTTCCTGAAGATGTCCAACAGTCCAAAACAAACAAAATTCTAATCGTGTGCTGTTCTTGCGATCGTTTAATTGCCATTGTTCTTGGGGAGCAGAGAGAATTCAGGCGGGAGGACGGAAGGTGTGTTCCATCCGCAGCTGATGGTTAAGACAGTTGGATTTGTGCCAACAAGACTGGTGGCGCCTCCTGCACAGCCAAGTGTCTACCAGAATTAAAACGCTTCGAAGAGACCCAGGCCAACTGGGCCGTAGAAAATGCTCCTATTCTTCAGAAATATTCTGAATCTTTTTTTTTTTACTTTATACAATGCATGTGAAGAAATAATACCAAAACTAAGGTAAATATATTATTTCTGGGATAAAATGGAAATGAAATTTGTTACAAATGAGTCAACTGCATGTAGTGGTGATATTGATTTTGCCTGTATTTTCGAAAAGGAAACAATCCAATTGTTTTATCTAATTTTTCACATCCAAAAACAGATCCAATGTAGTATTTTAAGATAATAAATGTGTTAAATGCACTTCTTATCACTGAACTGACAAATAAAATCTTCGTAAACGAAATTAAAAAAAAAATCTCAGATGTAGGGTCTCTGTAGAAAAACTGACCTTCAAAATTTAAACAACCATTGTTGTTTAAATAATTTTAAGCAAATTGCGTGTCTTTTATGCTTACAGGAAATTCATTTGAGGCCGGCAGAGTGCCAGCACATGAACTTTTCCTTTTTTTATTTTTATTATGTTAATTGTGGAGGTGCCACATTCTTTTTTACCAATGACCATGAATTCTTTAACACTGTGATGGAAACCAGAACAATCTGATCATTTCCATAGTACTTTAATTTATGAAAAGAAGACAAAGTCCGGAAATATCAGGTCTTCATTCGGTTTATTTTTTTTGTATGTCTTGATGACATTGAGATTAAAGATGTATATATTTCAAAGTAATTGGACTTTTTGTTAAATTACTGGATTATCAATATGACTTAGTTTGTCCAGCTAAGTTTGATTAACGACATTGGAAAGCGCAGCATGGAAATAGTCTCCGTCTGATATCTAAAAGGAACGTCACTGGAAAGCTAATATATACCAACTCATTTCAATAATTTTCATACAGCAATTGATCTACAATTACAATCATCATTTGTTTTAAATAATTTACATTTTGAAAGTTTTAAAACAATTGATTGATTGATTTGATGAAAGTGAGTGGCAAGTAAGCCAAGCATTTTTATGTCTTTTGTATTATCCGCAGAATAAGGACAGACGGCGCGAATGATGGTGGAAGACTGGTGGAAGAAATACAGGGAAAACGGGAGAAACCCGAGAAAAGCTGCCCACTACGATATCCACATGAGAACCGAACCCTAACACTCAAAGAGGTGAGAGGCCGATGTCATAGCGACAAGCCAATCAAGAGGCCTTTCTAAAACAAAAGTAACTGAAAAATGAAAGCGAGAAGCTAATCTCTATGGGTAGAGAACTTATTTTAAAGGAAAATCAAATAGAAGCGATAAATATTGAAGAGTGAAGTTTTTTAATCAATTTGCCATACCTTAAATTTATTATTTATCTATTTTAAAAGGAAAAAAAAGGCTTATCTACAATCATAATTTTTTGGTTAACTTAATGGGAAAAATGAAAAAAAAATGCAATCAAAATAATAAGGCTTATTTTAAAATTGAACTAAAATATCAAGAATATTTGAAAACTAATCAATTAAACTTGTAATTGAACAAAACTTTGATTATTAAAAATCAATATCTGATTATTATAACTTGTCTTATGATAAAGACTTTAATTACATTTTATTCAGTAATATATATAAGGTAACATTAATGGGAATCTTCTATCCATGCATTTATATTAATAAATAAATAAGTATAATATTTAAAAAGATTGTTAATAAATGAATTGATATGAAAATACATTCAGGAAGAAAACTCTTCCATTGTTTGAATGGAATCTAAGTTTTTTTTTTTAATAGTTCCTAGACTGTCTCAATGATTTAAAATTTAAAATTTAACAAAAAAAAAAAGAATTTGCTCAAAATAATCTTTTTGTTGAGAACTCTTAAAGAGTTCTTCATTTAACGAAATGAAGCATTATTGGTTCAAAAGTATGCGTAATTCATTATAAAATTTGTAAAATTGTTCAAACTTGATTTTATTCAGTGAAAATAATTTTTTATTTTTAATTCTTTAATAGCAATAAAAAAACTAGCTGTTTTTGTTCTGCTGTGTTCTTGATTATGAAAGTAAATCAGAATTTCTCCATCCACTTTTGGTATTGAAAATTAGTTATTTTACAGATTTCCTTCCCAAATGTATTACCATTATAAAATCTATCTATCGTATTAATAATTGTTTACTGTTTAAATCGTGATTAATATTAGCTAAGAAATTTTAAAATTGCTTCATGTTGCAAATTACTACTTTTTTCTACTGGCCTTCGCATGATAGTGAATATGTTTTGCATGTATGCAAGAAGAAAATGTGTGTTATTCCAATTACATTCATATTCTTTATAAAAATGAAAGTTGTATGTTTATATACAATTTATAGACGTTTTTTGACATACCTTAAAGCTTGAACGTTTTACATCTACTTTTTTAATTTACATTTCAATTCTTTTCAATTAAAACTTTCACACTTTTATCTGTACACATGATTTACGTAAAGTGATCTTCTGTAGTGCCTCTAAAATGTATAAATGACATTGTCAGCTTTTACTACATGAGAATTTCACCTTTAAAATCACAGAATCTTCACATTTATTGTTAAGAAACCTTATCAATTGTATTTTCATAACGAATTACATGTTTCAAGTTTTTGATCATTCAAGTATCGGACTCATTAAATCACGCATACAGTTATTTAATAGTAAGACTACAAAGCAGTGAAATGTCAATGTCAGTTATTGTAAAAAAACAAACAAACGAACCAAAGAGGCTATTTTGCGGAATAGATTTCACTGAAAGTTATTTATTTAATACAAAAGTAGCCAAATTCTCTCAAAGTGTAATAGACAAATTGAACGCTTTCATTACTGTCAGCTATACAGAAAATATGTCAATTGCAAACCCACTAAAAGTACTAGCTGTTGATGGTGATCTCCCTATGGAATAAGACACCATCGATCTGGATTTCCAGTCCTCAATATCTGTACAGACTCATTGATTTCACAAGGAGAACTCAATGATGTAGTGATGGATTTAGCAGAAGCTCAGAATGAACTGTTTAGTGGTATGAGACTGTAATAAAAAACTAATATTACAAACTTTTGTAAGATTTTGTTTTTTGAAAAATAAAAAATGTTTTATTTCATTTTTGATAAAGACTAAGACATTTGACTAAGTGGTCTCTAAAACTGTGAACATAGTTTAAAGGAAACTAAATTCTAGCATATACTATATTTGAGATTGCTGTCTAAGGAATCACAGAGCAAAAATTGTGCAAGGATGATGTGAAAACCTTAAACAATGAAACAATGCGATGCTATATTTTGTTCTGTAAAATGTATCAACTTAAACTTAAATTTCTTCCTAGAAAAAAAGGTGGTAGCGAAGAATTGAGAGAGTTATACAGAATTTACTGTCTGTTTATGTTTATAATAGAGACTGTGGAGAAATGGCTTTATTGCAAATACTTAAACTCGCATCAGATTTTTGATGGACAGCAGCCATTGAAGCTCTAGAAGTGGATGGGTTAGTTTGTAATAAAGCAATAATTCTCAAATTATATTATCGAGTTCTTCTTATGTATGCTCTACATAAGATTCATATCTATAAAGGGTGAAAATGAAAAGCTGTTCTATGACTTGTTCATCAAATTAAAATGAAAAACTACGATCTATTTAACCACAGAATCATTGTTCCGGGTACACCACAGGGGAGAGTTATACCATAAAAACAGACGAATTACAGAAGAAAACCTTATCCAGCGATTTGAACCCAGCCTCCTGAAAAGAGAAATCTTAAAATATTTACAGGATTTGAAGATCCAACGAAAATCCCAGCTCTTCAAGTCAGGTATCCCCATCAAAAGGCAGTTTTCTCGATGAATAGGATACAAAGTATCTTATTCAAGAGTATTTATGAAGAGTTACAAGCATCGACTGAGAAAACAAAGTAATTTGTAGAAAGGAATTACTGAATTGTTACTGTATTCATTCTTTCTTACAGCGAAACAATCCGAAGAAAGCTTATTATCTCTGGGTGACTGAAGAACAAATGTTTCAAGTTAAAACACAAGTGAAACCTTCTAACAAATAAATATAGACACCTGTCTTTATGTGATTGCAATGAGGTCCGTAAATAAGTAGTTTGTATAACTCTTCATTGCTTCTAGCAGTCTCCTTCAGTGACATTGTTCAAGAGATATAACCAGTTCTGGAAGAAGCTTTCTAACGATTCTGTGTTCTTTTTCGCTTGAAGTAACAGAATGAGAGACATCAAAAGGTCTGGCCATTTCCAAAGGCTAGAACAGTTTCCAGAGATTCTCCATCATTTTCAGTCTTCTAAAGAGGCCCTTTGAGAAAAAGACACAACTAGCTTCAGTAGAAATAAATTATATTGCTGATAGAATTTTAGAACAGTCTTGCTTTTTTTTTTTTTGCTTTGACAATATAAATTGTCTCGGATTCTTTCAAACTTAACATTAAATTACTTAAGACTAAATATAATCTTTCATAATTCTAATTTACAGTATTTTAGTGAGGCAATATATCATCAGCGTTCCACATATTTGTTTCATATTGAATGTCGATAAGACAAATACATTTATGTATGGCAGAATTAGACAACTTTTCAAATTTTAGATGGAACATTCTATCTTCTGCTGGATGACGCACGCTACTAAAAATGCTAATCCCTTTTTTTATAACGAAATTTTCTTAAACACTGATTTTGATCTTAGCGAACATTCTTTTTGCATGCGTCAAGGAAGCTTATGTACTTACTCCTTTCATTTAATTCCACTTTCTTTTATCAAACTGATTTTTAAGAATTCTGTCAATAAAACATAATTTTTTTTTTTAAAGACAGTGCAAAAGATGATCTGACACCGTATATTTACGAATTTCATTAGCATAAAAAAATAATAAGGATGCCAATTACTGGCACACAAATAAAAACAAAACAAAACACGAGCATATGCAACCTTGGAATTTTTCTTATCTTATTTTTATAGTGTAAAAATTAAAGAGAGAGAAAGAGTGTTAACATTCTGATTATTTAATGATTTGTGATTACTATTTCAAAAATTAATTTGGTCCGCATCATTAAGTGTAATAAAGATCAAAGAACACATCTCCATTATTTATAATTAAATGGTAATTAAATACTATCTTCTCGAGGCTAACTAACCAAATCATTGATTACAAAAGGTTGGAATTCGAATTATAAAAATCAAAGGAGTAGAAACTAGTTCCAGAGCAGGACTTCCCAATAAGCTCTTTAATCTTTGTTATCACGCCTCAGACTGAGAAATGGTGGCTACTTCTCTAGAATTCCTGTCAGTTTCCTCGTTTTAAAGTTGATTCTGCTGAATCTATCGAGTGGAAACAAATTTCAGTATTATTACTATGATGTCTAAATGCAGTTTACATTTAGAATTTCAGTTCCAGACATTTGTTAGCATTATTAACGGAAATGCATAAAAGAATAGCTACTAAAGAATGGTAAAGAATTGGGTTAACATTAGTAATACCCCTTGAAATGCAAGTTTGAGGCTCGTATTTAAACCAAATAGCTTAGACCTGTCAGTCACTCTTTGATCAAGATAGTGCAAAAACTATTTATGCTGAGAAGCTGAAACTTGAATACTATGTTCAGGGTTATTTATTGTAAAAAGCAATTAATTTAGTAAAATTGAACCAACATTTACATAAATCTTAATTTGCCTGTATTTAAAAATTGCCATGATAGTTATGTGCTATCTGATAAATAATGTCCAGCTTCCTAAAAACGATATTTTCTCTTGCAATATAGAAACTACAATACAGTAATTAGAACTAAATAATTAAAACAACCTAAACAAATACTTTTCTGAAATTACTAACATAGCTATCTAACAATCTAATTCACTTCTACAGTTCCTTCACTTACATCTAGAATATTTCGGAATAAAAAATTTAAATAAAATAAAAAAAAAATGCCTTTTTAGAGACAACATTACCGAGTTTTACTGTTTTTCAATTGAAAGTAAAGATACAACAATCTTGAAATGTGCAAAATATCATCAACCAAGGAAAGAGCGAATAATTAAAATATGAAAGCATAAAATGCAGTGTAAAAAAAATGACAGTGGATTGTCTATGAGCTGATCAATAGAAAAGAAGGTTGATATCAAAAGGATTGGCTTTACAACAAGAGAAATTGACTTTAAACTTCAAGTTTAGTAGCCAAGCTAAGTTATTTAATACAAATTGTAATGTCCACTGTTAATCAGACATTACAGGTTAATATGATAAAGAAAATAGTGGAATTTAAGAAATTACAACATACAATCGGTCACTGGGTCGATGCATAGTCTACGATAGCACTGTGAAAATAAAGCGGCATGATTAGAAAATTGATGAAGTAGCATGGTAATAGTTTGCTGGACCAGATCCAATGGATACGACCTTTTCGATATTTTCGACTGTTTTTTTGTATCTTTTTGTTGCTAATCACATAATTACAAAATAAGTAGAGTAGCACTCTATTGAAAACAAGACTGCATTTTGTACTGAACAAGTATTAACTATCATTAAGATTCAAATTATTGTACGTCTTTTTGTCGAATTGCTTTACAGTAATATGTGATACTGCCAAAGACTTTTTTTAAGAAATGAACTGGGATTTTCCAGATGACTTAATATCGTTGTGAAAATATTTAGCAAGGAAATCATAATATTCCAAGACAAATTTACTTGCTATTAAAAGGATGGCAATGTGTTCTTTTTTCCCCAAACCAGTATCTTTATTTTATTTATCTTCATTTGTTTTTATTTTTTACTTTTTTATTTTATGTCTCAATCAAATATCTGAAATACTACTTGTTTTCCGAAAAAAAAAATTTTGCTTTTAAGGAAAAAAATTGCAATCAAAAACCAAAATAAAGAAATACAATCAAAGATTACAACAAAGATTTAAATAGTAATGAAGTATCAAAAGTTATACATAATATTAGTATTTCTTGTGATGGGAAAGGAGAAACTTTTTAATCCATTAAGGTTTTCATTGAAAAAAATCAAGTTTTTCAGCCATATCCTGAGAAACAACGAAAATTTTAGCAAATAAAAAACAAAGCGAAAAAGAGTGTTTTTAGAAGAAGTGTTTCTTTAAGAATATTTAATTTATTGGTTTCATTAATATTCTAATTAATAAAAACAAAGACAGTAAGAAAGAAAGAAACCTGTTGGTGGTGCTTCATGAAGAGCGTCTGTTACTAATTTCTAATAATTTAGTTTTTTTTTTAACAAGTTTTACTGCTGCAGATGGTGCTTTAGTATGGAGGAGCAGTTAGAGTTCCGTGTCTGTCTGTCTGTCTGTGTGTTGTGTTTGTGTGTGTGTGTCAGAGTATCAGTCCAAACCGGGAGTCGGAACCCCATGAGTCATATCTTGTTAGAATGTCCTTGGCCTGGAGGTTTGGGGGAAAAATCTAGTTTTTGTTCAATCTAGTTCCGGTTTTAGGTATTCATTGACCGGTTCAGAAAAACAATAGCAACATAGACAAAATTGGGTCTATGTACTGAATTGACTAAGCTGAGAGCAAATACGATACCTTTGACCCAATGTGGCCATTTCCGGTTCGAGGTGTCCACTGGCCACTCACTCGAGTCGCTCGAATCGCACAAAATGGAGTCTAGATATACTAAATGAAACCGGGAAACAATGCGCGATTCGTTTGAAATTATACTTACAACGGGTTTTGCTCGTCAATCAATAATACAGTTACTTTAATAACGAAGCGACTGATAGATTGAAAAATTGTATGGGATAGCCTGGCTTAGGTTTACTAGAAAATAGTGACATGAATTGTTAATTTAAAGATCAACTTTTAAGGAATAATTAAGGACTGACTTATTTGTTTCGTTCACCAACTTAGTGTAGAAGAGCAAAATTTCCTGTAGATCCTCAACTCATTTCTAAAAACTTTAATTCGAAATATTATTTTCCTTTTCATCACTTTAATCCTACTGCATATGACATTCAACGTTTAATTGTTACCGTTATCATCATCATAAATATATGGACGACAATAACCATTTCTATATCTTCAAATCATCTAAATAAAGGACGAAATATTGAAGGCATGTTGATGGAGTTTGTGCTTGATTTCGAGTTTTTAGATGATATGGACGACAGTTCGTTTTCAAATACAAGATACGAAATGGGAGGGGTGGGGAGTTTCGCAGGCTTAATTACACTACCCCGCATCACCAATAAGAATCCAGAAGTCTTTCCTGGGTGAAAGGCCTTTTGGAAATTATCGTTTTTTAACCACGATTAGTTCGACATCCTAGAGAAATAAAAAAAAGAACGATTTTGTTTAACGATAGATAGTCGTGGCTCTACAGAAACTGAGCATTAAGTGCTTCATTGATATCCATCCATTAAACTGAAGGTTGGCTATTAATTGTTTTCTCCACCTTCTAATCAGTCTGAATCATGATAAGGGTCATAAATTGGAAATGTTTTAAAAGGATTATGAATTGATTATGAAAACAGACAATTTTCAACCTTACTTCTTTACAGTTATTGGCTTTTTATTTTCCCCTACTTGCTTCGTCCTATTTTAGATAGATGAGGGAAAAGATAGGAAATCCCAAGACTCTTTTGTTACTAATTCTAAAAGAGTTTCCGGAAATTAAAATTAGTTTGAAGCACATAATTATTTTCTTGATTACTTTTTTTTTATTGCTGAAGATGAGTTCAGTGGGCCCCGATTATTTATTTTTATTTTAGGAAACCAAGTGACGGAATAGTTGTGTATGGTCTTCTCTCCCACGCAGAAATGACAACTGGAAGGGAAAAAAAGAAAGAAAAAAAAAGAAAAGAAAAAGAGAGAGAGAGATTGGGAAGGGAAAAAGAAGGCGGCGCACACTCTGGCGAACACTTTAACCTGGCCGCTTCATTATTTACAAGTTGCAGCAGCTGCCGCTAGGGGGGAGGAGGGTGGGGGGCACGAATGGAGCCACAATTAATGGCGGCGGATGCGTTGCCACGGAAACGGAGAGGGGGGAAGGGAACCCCCGAGGCTGCGGTAGTCATAGCAACTGCTCCTTCTTGCAGGGAGAAGGGATTATCTCCTGAAGGAAACGCTACCAACAACTTCTTCTTTCCTTCAACAATTTTATCATTTCGTTCGATTTCGTGTCGAATCCAGAAACAAAAGAAAAAAAAAAAAAGTTCAAAACCAAATCAATAATTATTCGAGTTGACAACGTTTAATAATTGCTGGAGTTTGTAAAACGCTGCTAAAGTATATTAACACTGAAACTTCAGCAGCTGGAAACAGCATCTGGTTCTGAAGAATGAGTAAATACTGTAACCAATGAAAATGCGGCATTTTAATTATAAAACTGGCTTTTTTAAAACACTCAGTCAAAAAGAATTTGTTCAAGACATTACGAGGAAAACTTTAAATTATGTGAGAAACTTAATCCTATTACTGTTTTTATTTTCAACGCTTTCTTTCCATCATTTCAAGATTTTAAATGAATAAATAATAAATTGAAGAACGACTCGGAATAAAAATCTTGGCATTTCGTACATCTTAAATCTAGCTTTAAGAAGAAAATTTTCAGGAACTCCATCGTATTCTTTAGTGACAAGGTCTAAAAAGTGGTCTACGATGAAAAGACTAAACTATAAATCACAGAAATTTTAGTTGAAATAAATTTTACAGACAAACAACAGAAAGACGGATGCTTTCTGGCCTTTCTGCATCACAGCTTGTCCGGTTCTTATATAATTATAAGAACTCAAACTGAAAATGATGGCAAAATTCTTTCTTTGAAAGATGACTCATTGTTATTGACAATAGTCAATTTATAATCCTAACAGATGAAATGACAATTTTGTTTCGTGTTTGGATACCTTAACTCATAAGTACCTGGGTTTGCAGAGATGAGGTCACGTATGAATAATAGAAATAGGATTTTCTAATATGTATTGAAAATTCTCTGCAAGTGACGCGAATAATTACATGATATTATATGGAAAAATAAGGTTCTCTTCTCGCGTCTTTGAAACTTGCATGAATGAATACTGCTGTTCACTATTTATATTTCAAGTATCCTAGAAATATAAATTCATTACATTCTAACCGTCTAAATGGTACATTCTAACTTTCGATCATCTGCTTGGTAACATCGTTTGAAATAAGGCAGTCTAATTTGTCCAAATTTGGAGCAGACGAAAATAAAACAAATCTCTTAGGCAGAGAGCGGAGCTTATAAGAGACATTTATTGTATTCACCAAATCCGATACGGTCAGAGAACGCTAGCGTCCTGCCTTGGGAGATATCGATGGCAGTTGGCTCTCGAAGTCTCGGCTATCCGACCACCATGAAGTAGCCGTGTGCTTCGGATTATAAGAGACACAAGGGTGCTTATACAGATAAGAATGAAATGAAAAACATTTTTTTTGTTTTTTTAACAAAAGGTTTCTTACAAAATTACTGATGAAAATACTCTTTGCCTACTTTAGCATACTAACAAAGTGAAGGAGCAGTGAATCTTATTTTGAAATTCCCGTCAGCTGTTTCGCGAATACAATCCGACGTAATGAATTGAACTAATGATAAAATAACAAATAGTCAACATTCTAACTTTTGATTATCTACAAGTTCATATTATAAATATTTATAAATTATAAATAAAAAAGTTGAACAAATTAAAAAAAAAAAACGCTTGCTCATTGACCAAACAGAAAAGACAAGAAATAAGAAAAAGCCGAATGGAGGAAACTGAGAATTAAGAACATAGAAAAGCAACCGTTCAATGATCAACTTTGACGAAAAAAAAGATACAGGAAGCGAGGTTTTTTTTTCAGAGATAGTGGTACTGGAATTGGATGTCAACGTATTTTGGTCGATGTTGGTATTTTGTTGGTAGCTATTGATCCGATATGTACCAAAATCAATACGAACCGTATTTACAATGACCTAACCTTTTACTACAGTTTTACTACATTTAAAAGATAAATAATTTTTGAGTCAACTTCATCACAGACGGTGAGACATTGCATTCTGAAGCTTTTTTTCTGATCCTTTGTTCTTTCCGATGTATATTCAAAGCAGTTAACATGTTAATACATGAATCTAACAACAATCCGAATAAGTAAATAGAAGACTGGAACAAAGGCTTCTTAAAGTATAAGAAGTCATCTTGAAGGGAATATTTTTAATTTGCCCCATTCAAATGCAAACTGAAAACAAACAAATAAAGAAGGTTTTCGGAGTGAAGAATAAAAATAGACATGCTTTTGTTGTAGCCAAAGTAAGGAAAATCAAATTCAGTTTAATTCCGTCACTTAAGCTTTTTGTTATTGAAGGATCGTTTAAAAATAGTTTCGAATTGATTGCCTATTTCTGAACAACACTAGAATCTAGCCTAACGTTAATCAAACAAAGCTTTATCTAATTCCGTCTCACAAGAATAGCAACGACATCTATGAATGAAAAGGGTTTTTACAAAGATTTCGATTAGTATTACTAGGAAACTGGCTGTTAGTAATAAATTCTTTTTAAAGAAAACTGAAAAGTTATAAGATACAGAATTACTCAGAAATAAAACCCAGCATCATCAAACTGAAGGAGCCTCAATTCCCACCTGTGATCGGACATTTTTCCATGGTTGTTAGTCTTACAATGAACCTTAGGGTTCACCCAGCCCTTTGTCAGATGGATATTGGAGGTGAGAGGACTTCGACTTCAACGGCAGTCCCGAGGATCGAGGGAAGCCTAAACCTCCCGCGTACCCAAGAATGTACATGGCCTGGAGTGGAACACATTTAACCTTTACCATACCCGCTTTCTTTTGATGCAAAACATCTTTGATAGAAATTAATTTACGGTGTGTCTTTGAGACATATTCATAAAAAATAATCATTCAAGTGAACGGTGAACAGTGAGACAGAAATTCTAACAAGATGGTTATTACAATAGCTATAATATGAAACTATGAGAGAAAAGCAAAATACAATTTTAAGTTTTCGAAAGTTATCTTCGGTTTCATCAGAATGGACAGGGCACTACGAAGTTAAAAAAAAACCAAAAAAACAAGTACTGATAAAAAAAAATTAGTCTCGAGCAAAGTAATTATTTTTTTCAGCATTTTTAATAATATATGACCTTCCATCGGATTTCGATGTCTTCGAAGTGAATTTTTTTTCCAAACAACAAAATAAAAATCTAATTCATGAAATTCTGTTTAAAACTAAGTTTTAAAATGGTTTAATTTAGGAATTTATTAAGGGGATTATGGGAGCGAAGCCTTCGAATTTAACAGCTGGCAAAGCTACAGCTCTGGGAATACTAATACTAGAAAATCGATAATATAAGCCTCCATACAGTTTTGTAGGTCTCGACTGTCGACCATTAATTATTTACACACGGTTAAAAGCGTCTCGTCAAATAACTAACTAATCACAATATTACTAACGACTACCAAGAATTAAACTAGGACTATTTTCTTTTAATATTATTTTTTTACCGTTATTAATAAAAATAGTAATGCAGGAGTATTCTAATAATAATGGAGACATAATATTTTCCTGTATTTTATTTGTATATAGTTACGTTTTAAATTATTAATGTTAGTTGGTTTAGTTTAAAATGAAGCTGATGGAAGAATGTTGTTGTATAGTTAATCTAACATGTTCTATAATCGTTCACCATTTTTTAACTATAAAGAATGAATTTATTCTCAGTTATGTTGAATTTAAAAGTTTTAAGTTAATACGGTATCAGTTGTTTAGTACGAAAATTTTTCATAAGGCAGTAGTGATTTCTTGCTCTAAAACCAAATCTCCAAATCTTTTGGTATTTGACAATGATTTGCGTCTATGAGACAAGTGAATTTCATGTTGTGTCTGTGATGTAGGTTAGCGACAGATTTTTGCTTCAAGATTGCGTTGAGCAAATAATCACAAAATAAGCCTCAAAAGCTTTCCAAAGATAAAGCATTTGCGGATTACTACCCTGGGAAAGAAGGAAGGAAGAACTTTTCTCAAGACTTTGAAGCATACAATTTCAATGCTCTTACTTCAATAATATTTAAATATTATTGAATACTGACCACAGACTAGTTTTTTTCGATAATAACTTCACTGAGAATGAAAGTTTGAGAAAAGAATTAATTTTATAAGAGTTCTGTAAATGACTCTCCGAGCATCAAATATTACATATATTCAGGATATTACATATATTTCCTCAAACTTCTCAACTTTTTCTACATTAAAATGCATAAAACGCAGAACCTCGATTATCAGGGATCTGTTAGAGAAAGAAATGTAGGAAAAAATAAAATAATTTTTACGCAATTCCATATCTTTTATAGGAAGAAACAACACTTTACAAAAATAACGACGTATTTATAATCTTCGTTAAATAAATTATTCGCAACATTTTATGAATAGACATAGAATTAAAATAAAATGGTTTCTTACGTATAAAAGAATTTATAAAAATGTACAGCCCTTCGGTAATGTAGATTAAATCTCGATTTCTATAATTCCAAAAACCATATTTCTCGACTTCTCTTCATCCACACCAAGTAATCGAGAATTTATTGTTGTATTATTTTGAGTTACAATAATTCAAGAAAAAATGGAAAAGAAAAAAATTAAGCATTTTACAAAACTGCTAGTAAAAAAAATATAATAATAATGACATCTACTGAAAAAAAAAAAGTACAGTTCAAAAGCGTTCTGAATGACTGGTTACTTTCTAATCTTACGCAGAATTTAAATAGTCAAGTCGTAATCCTTTTTTTTTTCTTAATAACTTTAAAGTTAATCCAGCTGCTTTATTTGTTTGAAGCAGTTGAAAGTCAGTGATTTTCGGAGATTAACGTAGAGAAGCATTTAGAACAGCATGTGTATTCTAAGCCCCACAAATTTAAAATAAAACCTTCCAATGTCCAAAGCAAATACTACTAATGGCACTGATATGTTTCCCACCTCCTCCCTAGTGTACATTTTTCTCTTTAAAAATTAAACTCTGATCTCCTGCAGAGGAGCGGGTCTTTTAATTAAGAGGTCTTTTCTGAAAGCGGAAGTTGCTGCTGTGACCTATGACCTTTTGCGCACGCAACTGCCCAACTGAGACTAGCAGAAAAGGGCTGCGGTTGACGAGAAAGAGAAGGACAAAGTAGAAGCAAAACGGAAACGGACGCGCCATTACTCTCGGAATCCACCAAATTTTTCTTTTGGTGCGCATGCGCACAACGACCGCTTTAAAAAAAAAAATACTTTGAGACAAATGTACCTGCATCAAAACAACTCACGCAAAAATTGTAGGCACACAAAGCAACAGAGAAAAGTTCAAAAATTCTGTTCATCGAGTTACTTCCGATGGCAAGACAAAAGAGGAACAGAATTATACAGAATTTTCTCGAACCTTCTAAAATGAGTTTCCACTTTTTTTTTTAATCTTTTCAGAGACATTTCTTTTGGTGGCATCAGTAAATTTATTTTTGCCTTGTCTTAATCGCAGCAGAGTCTTGTAATACTCAGCGTCACGGTCACGCTCTTGTGTAAGAGAAAGGGCGTAAATAAGAGAGGCACAATTTTCAGGAAGTTTTTTCAAACAGAAAAACATAATTTCGGAAATTCTAGCTTCGCTCTGCTTCTTAGAAACGAAATTTTCGTTATAAATCAAACAGTTTCTCCTACAATTTTTGAACTTCATTCAAAATTAGGATCAGCATGAAAATGGAAAATAGTTAAACAAACTTTATACACTACTGAAAACATGTTGTTCAATGCCCCAATAACCTTCCAATCAACGCAAAAAAATAATAATTTTACAATTTTCAAGACTTTTATTTTTTTATCGCTGCAAACATCGTTGACTGAATTTCTTACATTTTTTAAAAGTGCAGAGATGTGGAGTCACAGATCTGTCTATAAGCAACTGCTATCCATATTTCTATAGGTATCGAAACTTCTATGGCATATGGTCTTGCGTTATCGCGAAGAAGGATTCCTATATATCTATTAGAAGACCTGAACATTTGACCACGACGTGATCAGGTATTTGCTAGCATTAGACCTTGCTCAAAAAGTCAATCAGCAGAGGTGCACGTTTTCTTACTGCTGGGATCTTCCTAAGTAATGTCCTTCCGGAAGACCTTACATAAACGCACTTTAGAAAATGTTTGAATGTATGCGTCTAGACAAGGCATAAACATATTTACTCAATACTTGAAGCTCACGTCTCTTACAGTGCCGGTAGTACCTGAAAGCGAGGCGCCGGACGTGTTTCATTTGACTGCCTTTACGTTAAAATTAAAGGTGAGCGTTATCTTTTTGGCAGACAGAAAAAGGAACTTCGCAGTGAAACGTCTAAGGTACACTCCTATAAAGAATAAAACTAATTGCAATAATTAAACCATTTCATTGATTTATTGAATGAAATCACTTAATTGAACAAATGTTCATTTTTAGCGCACTTATAAAAAACTGTCAGGATTTGAAGAATCTTTAAATAGTTTCACTAAACTCTTCGTCAGCTTCAATAATATTCGAAGAGAAGCAGAAGCATTTCTTGTATTTTCTGTTCAACTACAGTCTTACTACGTTTGTTACCGATACAAAACAGCATAAGAAGAAGGAGTTAAAACAGCCTCTGCGAATCATGTGACACCCTTTGAATACGTTAACAGTAGCAAATGTTAATTGCATGCAGAAGACCATCGACAAATCGTCACTCCCTTCCACATACCTATTTTTAAATTGTTCCCATCACTTACAGTAAACAATAAATCGAAACAAGCAAAACAAGTGGAGAAAAACAAAACAAAACGAAACGGATCATCGTTATTGGAGATTAATCCGCAGAGTTTATCTGGGGTCGGTTTATTTTATACTACAGATTCGATGGACACAAAGGGTGCACCAAGGAGGGGTGAGGAAGGGTAGGTTGAGACGCGTGCAACGGCAGCAATTGATCGCCCACTCAATACCAGTGGTGGTGCTGCGAAGCGCAGATAACGTTGTGGTTCTCCTGCAGCCACTGGTTCAGCCTCAGTGAGAAAGACTTTCCTTCAACTACAGAGGAACAAGACTCAAAAATACAGACGCACTCTATCTCACCCTCATAACTTAATCAGTCCCATACAAAACAATAAAAAGACTAATTATTTGAATTCTATAATCATTTGCACATACAGTATCAAATTCATTCTGGACTTGTAAAACTTACATCAGAATAAATCATAATATAGATAGCCAAGTTGTTTGTTTGTTTGTTTTTTATATTTTTTTTCTATGTATTATCTTATATTACTTTGATTTCGAGAAGTAAACCAATATCCGCAAAAAAAAAAAGAAAGAAAGAAAAAAAATCTATGAAACCAGGGAATCTCCCTTAAAACAGATATCTTAAAAAAAAAGTAAGCTAAAAAGTAGTATTTCCAAGCTGGAATGAATTTCACAATTACTATTAACAAAAAAAAAAGTCAATGAAACTAGGTGTTCGGGCAAAAATCAAAATTTTTGCTTTAAAAATCAAAATTGAATAACTTTTGTTGAAATAATTTGTGTGAAGTAACAAATTAATAGATATAAATAAAAAAATCACGTTGAATTTCGGACAGCCCACTGTAACCACCATTTTTAATTTGTAAAATTGTCATCAAACGGATATTCTGTTATCTCGAAAATGAATACAAATTTCCTAAGATAGGATTTTAAATTAAATCTGTGAAATTTGACCATTTTGAATTTCCAACCAACCCCCAGCCCCATTTTTTCCTGCTTGAGATGGAATTCCTGATCATCTCCCATATTTCTGTATTAAGCTCAGTGATCCCAAATATTAGTTACCTAAACGGTCGAAGTAATCAAAATCATCTGAGCAGACAATACGTCAACAACTATTTTCTCTAGAATTTTACTATATGAGACACAAAAAAAGAATAAAATTATGGGTTATGGATTAGTCATTCAAAGTATCCTCGATTTCAAAGTATCGTAACTATTTTCTATATTTTCGCGAAGCGAAGTAGAAGAGAACAAGATTTTCGATTATTCTTTTTTTATTCTTTGCATCTTTAATGTATCTATGTACTTTTATTATTATTTTTATATTATTCAACTTTTTTATAAATACGAGGGTCGTTCAATAAGTAATGCAACACTTTTTTTTCTCAAAGTAAATTTGTTTTATTACAGTTTTAAATACTTCTTCACCTTGTTCCTCAATTCTTTAGCTAAAAAAACTACTTTTCAACATAATCTCCGTTCAAGTCTATGGTCTTACGCCACCGAGATGTCAGAGCTTGTATGCCTTGACGGTACCACTCTACTGGTCTGTGCCTTAGCCAAGTTCTTACTGCGTCAAGAACTACCTGATCGTTGCCATTTCGCTTCCCGCAGATTACATCCTTTAGAGGTCCGAAGGTGCGAGATCAGTCCAGTGAAGTTTTGTGATCTCCTCGCGGGTATACATAGTGTGGTCTGGCGTTGTCGTGGTGCAGCACAAGTTTATTCACGTCTTTGTGGACACGAACGCTGGAGTCGTTTCCTCAGTTTCTTAAGAGTCTTCATATGGGCTTCTGAGTTGATCGTTGCAACATTGCAGGAGTCACAGCTGTATTCGGCCGGCCAGAGCGCTGGAGATCAGACAGCTTTCCTTTTTCTTCTTCCGCCGATGACAGACGATTCGCCCAACGACTCTCAGTGCTTTTATCAATTGCCTGGACTCCGTAGACATTCTGTAAGCGCTTGTGAATATTTGTCACGGTCTCTAATTCGCCAAAAGAAATTCAATAACTCCTCTTTGTTTGGAACGCATCTCATTTACAGACGCCATCTTGCACGCTACCTACAGTGCCGCCGCGCAGCGGAGAACGATGAAACAATTTGTGGAAGTGCGGGAATATTTGAAGATACTGTACAGAAATTTCACATTTTTTCATCAAATATTAGCCGAGAAAAAAAATGTCTTGCATTACTTATTGAAATACCCTCGTGTAATCCATATCCAAAAGTGGCTTGGGACAAGAAAAAGAAAATGCCCGGGCGAGAAAAACGAACTGCGATCGCATCGTTTTTCCTCGTTGACAATTGGGACAAATTTGTAGCAATAGCCGATCTTCCTAGTAATTCAGAAATACATATTCCATCACTATGACTCTTTAAAATAGTGGAAAACGTTCCAAATTATACTTCTAGCTTGGCTGTGCAACCCTTACTGTCACCTGTTCTTATGATGTCACCATAAAAAAATTTTCTGCAGCAATGAGTTCCAGGATCAACTAAGTGATATGATCACATATGGTGATTCTTTTTTTTTCTGTGAGTACAATAATATACAATATTTTGACAGAATGTGAGATGAGCATGCGAATTATCCTAAGCAATCATTGCTTTTTTCTATAAAGGGAATCTTTTACAGAAGTAATAATTTTCATTCCTTAAATCTTGACGAGTAGAACTTGGAAATGAATAGAACTAAAAAAAAAACAAAAAAAAATAATATTAAAATTATCAAACAGAAAAATGGTCAGCAGCTGGTTCTAGATTACAACACAACTTTTATAATCATTTTATAAAAACTTGAATCAAAACGATGATGAGCTTAAAATAAATATGTTCTTTATTTCATATCATAGTAATACAGCGCGACCCAAAAGTTTATGGACTGCTGTGTTTTTTAAATTTTATAATAGGAAAACGCTTCGCAAGAATTTTTTTTATTTTTAATTATCAAAAATATCAATACAATATTAGTACTGTACACAAATAAAATAACAACATCACAGATTTCGTGAAAAATGAAAAAAATTAAATTTGGGTGTCCCAAAAGTTTATAGACAAGTCCATTTTTCCATTTAATTTTGCACTATTGTTCAAATTTTTAAACCGTTCTTCATTATCACTTGAAAAACTCGATCAGGCATACTTAAAACAAGAGTTTGGAGAATTTCGGGCTTCAAATTAAACCAACTTTGTTCAATTTGCATCTTAGATCTTGAACTGTTGCAAATTGGCGCCCATTTGCATAAACGTCCCTTGAAAGTATTCCCCAGAGGTTCTCCATGGGGTTCAGGTCAGGACTTAAAGCTGGCCACTCCATAACTTTAACATTGTGGCGTCTAAACCACTGCATAGTGGAGTTAGACACATGAATGGAGCAGTTGTCTTGTTGATTTTCCCATTTATTTCCCCCTAGCAACTCCCCAAATGGAAGTAAGTGGGCTTCAAGAGTTCCTTGATAATCATCAGAATATTGTCGACCTTTCAAAAAAGCAATATCAGTTGTTCCGTTGAAGGAGAAGGCTCCCCACACCATTACTGAACCCCCTCCTTGTTGCCTGCTTAAAAAGGACCTTGGTTCCTTCCGAAGATCGTGCCAATAGTACTTCCATCCATTGGGGCCATCTAAATTAAACTTTTTTTCGTCACTGAAAACCACACTTAGCCATTCGTCTTTGTAATGCATGTAATTTCTTGCCCACTGAACTCGAGCATCCTTATGGCGTTTTGTAAGCTTTGGCGTGCCTCGCATTTTATGATATTTTAAAAACTTACTTGCTTTTAGCCTTGGCTGGACTGTAGATTTTGATACTGAAGCTGTAATTTCTTTGGCTGTAGATCGTACAGGCAAATTTTCGGTCGAAACAAGTCTCACAGTTTCTCTGTCTTGCCTCTTTGTTGTCTTTTTTGGTCTTCCAGGACGAGATTTTGGTTCGAAATTGTCACCTTTCGCTAGGATTTGATAAATTCCAGCTTTGCTACGCTTAATTCTTCTAGCAATATCTACAACTATCATCCCCCGAGCTTTTAAACGATGAATTTGTAAAATTTCATTTTTCGTAAATTGCACGTTGGCAGGCATCTTTGCAATCAATCAAAAAAGGAACAACCAACTAGTTTTTATCTCAGGAAGCTATTACGTCACGTGTACAAATAATAGAATATGCAAATTTAAATTTTTATTAATAAAAACAGCTCTTAACACCTTTTGTCCATAAACTTTTGGGACAGCATTTTTTCGTTTTTATTTTTTAAAAATAAATTTATGATCTCTCACAGTTGTTTGAGCGTTTTATTATTTGAAATACCCTCTTAGATATTTGCATAAATTATTTCGTCATTCACACGCGCTTATTAATCTCTTAAACTTGAAAAAAAAAGCTGTCTATAAACTTTTGGGACGCGCTGTAAAAAGAAAATTGGACGTGTGCATCATGTAATGTGGAAGATTTCTCCCATGGTGTATAAGAAGAGTTGTTTCCTTTTCAATAAGAAGAGAGTTTTTTGTTAATGCCTGCGTAATTCATTTGAAGTCGAGTTGAAAACTGGAACATGAATTTATTTAAGTCAATTTTACAGTAAAATTGTTTTTCTCGTTTCCTTATCACACTGTTTTCCAGGAAAGTATCATCCATTTCCAGATTCTTTTCATACTGACTAAATGATTTCCACGCATGTGCGAAAGAAAACATATTTAATAATAATAGATAATTTAGTAATAGATATTTAATATAGAACTATTTTTTTTTAATCCTATGCCATCTAAATAGAGGGGACAACAGCTGGGTGCGGGAGAGGTTTTCGTTATCAGTTTTGCACTGTCTGAGCATTTCATCTGGTGAGTGGGTCTGGCTGATGAGTCCACGAAACGGCCGTCCCAGTCTCTTACCGATGAAAGCTCAGATATTTTTTATTTTCCGTGTCATTTCTTTATGCTTTTATATAATGTTAATTTGCAATGCCTATTTGTTCCTACTTAATGTCCTGCAATACAGAGTGGAATGCGGAG
Organism: Thereuonema tuberculata; assembly: GCA_023159025.1. Lineage (NCBI taxonomy): Eukaryota > Metazoa > Arthropoda > Chilopoda > Scutigeromorpha > Scutigeridae > Thereuonema > Thereuonema tuberculata. The sequence goes on from JAFIDM010000001.1 coordinate 105,130,554, forward strand.
TTCTTTATTTTATTTAAATACATAATATTACTATTTAAAAAGGATTTTGAATAGAATCCGTACGTCCTAAAATCATAGGGCAGTAAGAACAATAAGTGGAAATTTTTCCGTTTATCCGAGTTCAAATAAATCTAAACTTCCATCCGTCACTAACTCGTATCTGACCCATGAGCTAATATTAAATTCGAAACACAAAATTACGTCTTTTCTATTTCCTTTCCTGAGTTCCATTAGAGGAACCAAGTACGAATTCCGGCAAACAATGTATCTGCGAAAGAGCCATAATGATTAAAAACATAAGAAACCTGGGCATAAGAAAGAGAATAACAATGTTCAGTTATAAGGAGCGGATACACGATTTTATTTCGGGATGGGCCAAGTTAAGAACCCAATAGAAAAAAAAAAGGCATTCAAACCTGCTGTCAAATCAAAAAATCTAAAGTAAATAGTAAATTGAGAAGAGGGCGAGAAGCTACAAACACA
>JAFIDM010000001.1:105131046-105141111 GCA_023159025.1 Thereuonema tuberculata
CGTATCTTATTTTATATTTTGAACTGAAGAAAGTACATGATAGATTTCTTTCGAAGTACAAACTTAACTCTCACTTTTTTTTAAAGATTTTCAGTTTTAGGTTTTTCGTATCTTAGTACGACTAATTCTTTTTCTAAATAATTTCGTTCTTGATGAAAATAAAAGGAGATTGATTTTGATTTTAATATAAGTTAAATTTGCACAACTCTGACAATAAACGAATAAAGGATTTTTTTTTTTTATTAGTCAATCTAAAATTTTTAGAAGCACTGAGCTCACGAATACTGGGAAAGTAAACTAGGATCTTCAGTATTGTGTTGAAAATAACATTGAAATTTAAGTAATGAATTACTATCGGAGTAAAGAAAACACTAAAATTGGTTTCATTACGTAATGAAATTCATTTATTTAGACTTGTATTAACTAATTTAATTTCTAATCTCAGAAGCATATATTATTTGTTCGGTTTCGTATATACATTATTTCCGTGTATTGCTTATTTTATATCAACAAAAACATTCAAAAGAAAAAATCTAGATAAGCATAGAAAATATGGTTCACTTTTAGATTTATGAACTCAAAAGTAATAAAGAAATGCTTACACGAATCAAAGAAGTTAGCAAAATTCATTGTTAAATAATGTTGACAGTATCGAAGATGTAAGCATAATTTTAATGAATAACAATAATATTGGCTATGTAAACTCAAAGGCAATATTTTAGTACTGCTTAATCGACTCATACGGGGTAAGATGAACCATATGCCATTACTTTGGAAATGACAGTTCCTATAATAGTTTTTATCTACAGAACTGCAATTTCTTTTTTTCGCTATCGTTTGTTGATAATTTAATTAATACTAAGAATACCAGCAAGCATTACGACTTGAGTATCAGCATCCTGCTAGTTTCAATGGTTCAGTCTAAAATAGCCTTTTTAATAAGTTAGGTATAATTCACGTAGATTTTGACTAATATGATAAATGTCATGACTTCCAGAGGATGTGATAAATAATACATTAATGAATTCTCGAGGAAAAACAAACAAACAGTTGAACCCCTCTGCTATTCTGTCAGTCAGCACCGCCTGGTGGCATATTCGGACAACAAGAAACGCATAAAGTTATTAAGAAGAGTCTTTGGTCACCGCATGTCTCTGATTTATTCATTTGACAGTGGTCGAATTACTGATGAGGGAAGACATCTTGCTTCCGTAGGATTACATTAGGAAATATTCTTCATGGACTCATAAATAAATCAGACGCTTTACGAAGCATTCGACGTTCATTATGACAGAACTACTTAGAGCCACAGTTAATCGAAGCCAATCCAAATCCAATAGATCTGATCAGTTAAGAATCAAAGATGGATTGTTTCCAAATTAAAGCAATAGCGCCTTGTTTCCAGATCCATCTCACGGATCAAGATTAAAACTCAAAAATTAGATTCATAAGTCCGGGATCATTTCCTAATGTTTTGTTTACTATTGATACAGAAATGGTTACCATATCATGTTATAAAGAGAACGTTAAAGTGTTATAATATAATATATTATTACTAGAAGCAAAGCCTGTCGGACGACAGGCATAAAAAAAATCAGAAAAATCATTTTATTACCAACTATCAAATATAAAGTAAATGTAATCTAAATACTGTGCTAACTTGTGAACGAAGCTTCTACGGCAGAAATGGTTTTGAGTTTCGAAATCAGCGTAAACAACTGAGGAAGTATGCCAAATTTCATTAAAATGGATGCAGTGATAACAAAATTATTTGGTTTTGAACGAATGTTTTGTTAGAATTTCAGTTGTCGAGGTCATTTCATAAGAATAAAATTTCATGGAAACAACATGGAATGAAACAATGAACTAATATTTTCATCCAATTTGAATACTTTTGATTCAATGGTACCATTGAGAACCGTTGGATCTATCTTAACAGCTTAATTATACCGAGTTACAGACAGACAGACGAACTTAGCCAATTTATATGTATATATATATACTTCTTACCTGTACACCTGTAATATAGGTTCTGAGAGTTTAATCTAAAGGATCATTTTCCACCCAAAAAGAAAAACGAAATACCAACCATATCTAAAGTTTAATTTATCTAAAGAATAATTATTATTTTTGACTCATAACGCCGAAAGGCATTTAAAACTCACCTTTGTATAATCTAAATACTGCGCTAACTTGTGAACGAAGCTCCTACGGCAAAAATGGTTTTGAGTTTCAAAATCAGAGTAAAAAACTGAGTAAGTATGCCAAATTTCAATAAAATCGGTGTAGTGGTAACAAAATTATTTGGTTTTGAACATATGTTTTCAGTTGTCTAGGTCAGTTTCCAAGGATAAAATTTCATGGAAACAACATGGAATGACAAAATGACCTAATATTTCATTCAATTTGAGTACCCTTGATTCAATGGTACCATTGAGAACCTTGGATCTATCTTAATAGCTTAATTATATCGAGTTACGGACAGACAGACAGACGAAATTAGCAAATTATGTAAGTTAGCATGCAGACGAGATATAGTATCTAAAAGATTCTTCGGAACAACAAAACTAATTGAAAGAACAGAGAATGCAAGAGTATAATTGCAGAAATTCCTTAAGAATAAACTAAGAAATTAATTTTAAATAAAAACATGTGGGAATTATCTTACATACTCCAAATCCAAGCATAACTTAAACAGTTATTTGGTGTGAATTACAAATACTAATCCCAACTTCCATTTATGAACTTATTGACTGATCTTAACATGACATCTTAACCAATCAAACCCTTGATCAAGATACTATGTTAAGATATCGATTATTGTTAATTTTGAAGTTGATTTGTTGTATCCATGCTTATGAAGATGTTCTACATTCTAACTCTCTTTCTCTGCATTTTCTTCACCAACAGATATTTAATTTCTATTTGATGCTGATCTTCTACTGTTTTCTACTTAGGGACTTTGTGCCATCGAACGGTAGCTTCAGCTGTACAGCCAACCTGTTTTCAATAGAGCTACGAAAGAAATTAAATTACAATTGTAAAAAAAAAATCCAAGAAAAAGATATTAGACTAGCATTTCTATCTTGTTCTTTTGCATTTTTTCTGTGAGAAAAAGGATTATCATTAATCAATGATGATTTACTAGATAATGTCTATTACTTTTATTAAAGTTATTTTTTTTTATTCTTCAGTGTCACATTAAAAGTGAACCTAGTGTTTACCAGTGCAAAAATGACATCTCGAAACAACTGTTTCACGGTATATTGCCGATCTTCAGTGGACAGTAGTCACTGTAAACCACTAGGTCCTATTATGGAGGTTAGTATGAGTAAAGGTAGGGAAAAGAATGGAACCTCCAAATCTAAAATAAAAAACAAGAAATACAGAATAAAATTAAAGAACTGCATTGATTTAAAAACTTTACCATAGCTCTACGTAATGGTGTAATATTTTGGAACAACTGTATTTAAATTGTATCAGAAGATGCTTTCACCATGGTCTCAAAAACTCGGAGCTTCATTTCCCCTCATAAATCAAGGTAGTACTTTAGCCTGACCCCGTTATTACAAGAACTGACGTAGGTTCATGAGAAGCATAAGGAAACACAATCTTTACTTGGCGGTCAGTTTTTCTGGAAGGAATTTATTACGACAGTGACCTTCTACTCCTTAATTCATCGACTATTTTTCGAGCAGCATTTTCTCTACTGAATCACTAATGGTTACATTAAGATGTTCATGACGTTAATCATGTAAACCTAATTCCTCAATGTTTATTAGCAACTTCGTCTTAACATTTCTCTTGTCCTTATTTCAATGTCATCAGCTTCATATCTTTTAGTTTGCCGTATTCAGTCATTCTTTCAAGACTTTCTTCCAAATTCATTTCTTTTGATGCCAAGATATTTTAATGATGATTTGGAACTATAGTTTTAAAACGATAAAAAATGGTGCTTAAAATTATAATTTTAGCACAAAAATTAAAATCCATATATTGCGAAATTTCTCTAAATAAAGATAAAGAGCAAAAGTTTTTTTTACGCTAGTTTAGCTTTTTTCCTAATCGGGTTTTGATTTAAGTTAATTGATGTTTCTAAAATTTAAAGATTAATTAAAAGAAACTTAATTTATACGTCTGACAAGTACGTTATCTTTTATCCGTTAGCTCAAGCATTAGTATAAATTATAACAACAATACAAGAACATTACGTAAGGAAAAAAAAAGATAAGCAACAAAAGTGGTTCATAATGAAGTCCAAGTGATCCTGTACATGTTTCATTTTCGGCTACTTCGAGACAATAAGTGATCACAGACAGAAAGTCGTATTTTTCCTTAGGGGAGACCGGGGTCAGTTGGCATAAGGGGCTAGTTGGCACACAGCTTCTATTTCCTGCCACCGTGTAGCTACAGCGCTGACATCTTTATAGTGGGAAGTGTTCGTAGAGATGCACCATCCACTGTGACTTTTGTTTGCTTGGAAGTGTCACGAAGGAACGACCCCTGTTTTATCGTTTTTCTGACTGATGAGTAAATTTTTTGTTCTGGTGAAGATGTAGATCGAATTGAGGTGCTGCTGATGGCGGTTTTCGAAAGAGTGGATAACTGTGTTTGCATGCATATATCATAATCTTTTGTTTCTAATGTTTGGGATTGTATGGTATCCATCTTGTTTTGGAAATCCCTGTGGGGCTAGTTGGCATAGTTAGCTAGGGGTCAGTTGGCAAAGCTATGACAAATAGTAAAAAAGGGGAAAAACTGGAGATGGCGAGACGAGGAAAACAATTTTGTACGACCAAACTAAAGTTCTGAGAAAATTGAACCCACCTGTTCAAATAAGGGAGCGACCAACCCCTACATTCGTGTTTGATATCAAACAACAACTATAGGTAGCTAAAAATTCATTGTTTGCTCATACATTTAATTTAATTTATCATACAGTTGTTTTTTTGTTTAAGTATTATTAAAATAAAATTTTGGATAAAATAAAATGTTTTTTTTCTCGAAAATTGCTGTGTTCTGCTCAAGTACCCTATCCATATCACGTTATGCCAACTCACCCCTAGGGTATGCCAACTAACCCCGCACCCGGGGTTAGTTGGCATAGTTGCAAGCTTTTAGGAAAAGCTTTTTTGGGGTTACCTAAACACGGATTTAATTAATGGGTCCTACATAATTTTGTAGTCAAAAAGTTAAGCTATCCGCCGCATTCACTAGAATCCCTCTAAGTATTGCATAAAAAAAATAGAAAAATCAAAAACCAAAATCTATGCCAACTAGCCCCGGTCTCCCCTACATTCTAGAAGTCGAAGGGTTAAAATCATATATGACTCATGTCTGGCTGACTTGTAGTTTGGCTATAGAGGGGATGACAGACGAACGGACGGACAGAATGAACATAAAAGCTTCTCCCTCAATTATACCCCCCCCCCCCAATGAAGTCGGAGGGGGGGGTCGCTAAAAAAAAATAGTGTATGTAGGTAACTATCAATAGAGGCGAACTTAGGAGAAGATGCCTGAAGAAAAATTAGAAGAAGTGAAGAAATAAAAAATAAACCATATTTATGTATTTCTACAAATCTACCTGTTAGTATTTATCGTAAGTGGCTAACGTAACATAACAATCGTGTTTTCTGCCAGAAGCTTTCCCTCTTCTCTTCGTATGACACGGAATTTAGCTTCACTGCATTACATAGCTTTCTTGCGGAAAAGCTTCATTTCAATGGATAGAATTTTTGGCTTGCATAGTTAATTTTTTTTTCCCCATTCATATCTATTTTGGGACCTTCCATCAATTCTGATATCAGTAGAACTTGTTGCTCAAGTTTCAAAGTCATGATGAGATATTCAAATCGGACAAAGAGATGTAAATGCATAGTTATGGCCACTGGTAACTTTGGGTGCAGATAGTTAGTATGTAGTTTAATTGGTATAGATAGTTAACTCGATCTTTCATGCTTTAATTTTTTTTCCGCTTGACTGCAGTTAAGTAAAAATGGAATGTGCGGCATAATACATTGAACAAACAGCACTCGTGATTCAATAAAACATAGAGTATTGTCCATACGTGTCTGGTGATTAATTATTGTTTTTCATCCTAAATTAGGCATTTTTTTTTCAGTATTCTGTAAATTCTGTAATACTGTATATAAATTAATTTCAAGAGATTAAGTTAATGAAGTGATTATTGCCACTGTTTTCTATTTAACTCAGAAGTTCTAACCTTTGTGCTGCGGTTTTGGCGACCATGGCCCATACATATTCAGTCGGCCAAAGATCTGAAGCCAGACTAGAAAAGAAATCCCTTAACCAAGCAAGAAACTATTGCAACAAAGGAGGACGTATTATTCTGTTGCACAGTACCATTTATTACCTGACATTTGTAATCTATCAAAAAATCGTTGAGGTACTGCTAGATTCACTGCAAAACTTATGCGGGAGCGTAAATCGAACCAATAACACTCTACACTATTGTGTTGGTACAAAGGCGTCAAGTAAAGTAGCAGCAACGGATAGTGTGCGATTACTACATTCACTAACAAACGACGTCAAACAAAGCTTGCGGCCAGTGACAAGTGTGGCTGCGCTAACATATAGGACGAGCGTCGTAAGGTCAACCAAAGACATGTGGAGAAGATGGCGATTTTATTGTTTCAACGTTGCCTAGTATTGTATCTCTTCTTCCTACCAATGCTATATACGGAGTATCATGCTCGCTTTTTACGGAGCAATGATAATTTGCACTTGCAGGTTATCCCTCTGTAAATTCACTATTTGATCTCTGTCTAACTTAGATACTAAAAGTACGGATGTTTTTTCGTCCTCATTGTTTTTAACCAGCAACATTACATTCTCTAAGAATCAATATTTCGGCGATATTGTTTGTTGATAAAAATAAGCTGCTTTGCTACTGGCTTAGGGCTATTTTGTCAAAGCATAAAACATGCCTCAGCACTGATACATAAATCGTTTCCTCCTATTACCGTTCCCTAAAGTCATCATCCAAATTCAGTCTTTCGTAGTACTGTATTTCACCAGTAGTATATTTATTTATATTGTTTTAAGAAGTTAATGCTCGTTTTCGTGTTTCTTCATGTCATTAAATCATGAAGCAAATAAGTACCAAACCAGTATCAAGGAGACCCAACAACTTGATTCGATGCGTTCATTTGACGTTATGACCTTACTTCGGTTTACCATCAAATAAAAAAATTTCTTTTTTGGTTGATAAAAAAGAAATGGTTATATAATGATTTACATGTTATGAAGAAGCCACAGTAGTAGGTATAATTTTGAATTTGTTCGTGCGACGGGGTACTTTGGAATCACATTAACGATTGGAGTTTTCACGTAATTATGAAATTATGAACAACTAAGAAGTTTCCATAAAGTCTACGAGAATATATTTTAGGTTATATGTTTAACAAATCGAATTGAACGAAAAACGAAATAATCGATGCTAAAGGTTTCGAGAATGTTTAAGGAAAGAGATGAAAAAACAATCAGGAATTGGGAAAACGTTTCATTGTAATAAAGTCCTTTATTGTAGAACAATTAGACTAATAATTAAGCCTCCCAATGCATCTTTTAATGAAAAGCTAGTAATTATTAACGAATTAGAATATAATTGTTAATTTGCCAAAATGTGTTTTTCATACGTTAAAAATATTCAGAAATTGTATTTCGATTGAAACTTCAGGTTTTCTTACTCTGAAAAGACAATAAGAAATAAGAAAAAAAAAATGCTTCTAATTAAAGAGAAGCAGGAAAAAAAAGCTGAACTTTATCTTTTTTTGGACCGTTTCGACACAGGAAACGGAAACTGAGAGTTACTCTAAAATTCACGAGCGCAGGATGGAAGAGGACAGTGTTTGTGTCCAGTAATCCTACCCTCCCCCTCGAGACCCATCAGTAACCATAGCTACAGCAACAGCGCCGTAATGCGGAGGATTTGAATATTAAATTAAGTTGCGAAACAGATAATTAATAACAACACCATCCCACCCAGCATTCCGCTATGTCTGTCAACGAAAAAAAAAAAACCAGACAAAACAAACCATCTGCGTTGTATCTGTCATTATTTTTTTACTCTACCGGAAATGGGAACCTAAGGAAGACCTCCGGCTCAATCAGATAGACCTTTTGTTTACAGAACGAATTCATTAATAAATTATAGTAATAAAAATATAAATGATAAGCTAATAAGAATAAAGCGAAAAAAAATTGCAATTCAGGACCTTTTGAAATCCCATTCCTTTTTAATTATGTAGTCAATAATTACATTAAGTTCTGAATTCAACTTTTATTTTTTTTGTGAAACTTCGGGACTACGGCGGAATCGTGTTTGAATACCATTTCAATTCATACGAAGAAATAATCTTGATGGGATTGTGTTAGTCAGCTGAACTTTTCGTCCTATTTAACCTCCACTGATGAAAATAGGATGTCTACGAATGTCATTTTTTTTGTACCCACAATGGAATGGTATGAGGCGTAATAAGGTCCTTGACCAGATCCAAAGCAATCCACAGAACATCAGTAGAATGGTCGAGACGAAAATAACAGAAAGAAGTAGTGGGATTCACAAATTAATGCAAGGTCAATGCCAAAAACAAAACTTACTTAAAAAGAAAACAAATTGTTATTCAATGACCAATAAAAAGTATAGTTATAGAAACTTATTTGCACCAACACAAACAACTAAAATAAACAATTATTAATAAAATTGACTGACCGGTTTCAATAGCGAATATCCGTCTAACGTTTTCTCAATTTTTTTAATAATTGTTTACTTTAGTTATGTGTGTTGGTGCAAATGCAGTTTCTATGAAGAAGGTCATACACGATCAAAAAATTTCAGCAAAAAAAAAGTATAGTTATATATCATCAATAACCGAATGATCTAAAAAAAAAGCCTGAATATCTGGAATGGAATATCGAAAAAAAAAACATTGTAGGAATATCTAACACAGTACGGAATCACTAAATATTTCGTTGAAAATTTTTTTTCCATAATAATCACCGATGTTTACTTCTACTATGATTAATAGAAGTAATCATAGAATTTCATTCCGACACCGACTAATATATCGTATCATACGAACTACATGTAACCCCTCGAGTTTAGTGTGAATTCAGTACGGTAGTTTTCTTTTTCTAACGCATTAACCTCACTATGCGAGGTATGCTGGTATTTAAATAACAGTTTTCTGTGCTATAATCATCCGTAACGTTTTGAAAATAGTTCAGAAGTAATCCGTTATTTTAACAGAAATAGGTGAACATAAACTTCCTCTTTATCTCTGCAGTCCAGGCAGAGAACTTTTCTAACCGTTAATTATACATTATCATGTTGTTGTTGTTTTTTTCCCCAAAGACCCTGCATTAGTTTCAGAGTTTACTAAGACTAAGGAACTCTCCACATTGGAAAGTTAACTCTAACGAATTCATAACGTACTCTTTATGCTTCTAGTACGTTCCTTAGTATATCTTGCTATGAGTATTAACTTTTTTTTTCAATAATAGAGATTAAAATGGATGTCCAAAATATAATACAAATCAAAACTTAGAAAATCGTGATATTATGGTCTACCATTAGAACTGGTAACTTTATTTTCGATTTCTTAAATCCAAACTTATAATCCAATGAAACTAGACCTTAGGTCTGAAATGGATTTATTAAAATCTAAATTTGTATTCCAATATTGCACTTACGATCATTTTATTTTTACTTAAAAGCACTACTTCAAACTGGTTGCACGATTCCAAGTCTCCTACTGAAAACAATTCAAAAGGTCGAGAAACGACCTTTAGAAAACAAATTTAAAGGAGGAAAAAGTGAGGAAATTAAAGATAATTTTGCTTTCGAATCAAATTAAAAGTTTAAATCACTTCTAAAGTGTAAAAATTGTAAGTTATTTAAAATTTCCTTAAATTTATTAGATCAATATAGCCTAGGTTAACATTTGAGAAGATAACAAGTGAATATAATTTTGTACTAAAGCAAAAATTTCAGGGCTACCCATAAGAATAAAAAAAATTAAAAATAATAATAACAAAAAGGAA
>JAFIDM010000001.1:105141511-105271550 GCA_023159025.1 Thereuonema tuberculata
TGGGATATTCAAAATTAAAACTGAAATTATTTTCGCCTCTATACCTGTTTCGTTTTGTCTGTATCTTACTTTTCTGTTATCAAATCCACTCAGATGCAATCACATCTGAATGATGCTCAAGAAACTCTCCTTCAGAACTCATCAGACTACTTCTTCTTTCAAGATGACTGAGTTTCAAAGAGGCAGCAAAGTTTCAATAAGTCTCATCATTTTGTAATTTAGACTTAATCTTCTAATTAAAGCTCTCTTTTCACTCTGAATATTACTATACAACTCTATGATATAACTGTAGTATGCTTTTAACTTCTAAAAAAAATGGGAAAAACTTTGATATTAGATGTTTTTGTGTATTTTGAGTTGAAAGTCAAACATCAATACTTACCTTGCAGTGGTCCGACATTAGGGTCAAGTAGATACCCAGGCTTCTACGAATGATACATTTCCGAATAAATGCATCTCCTTTGGTTTTTGTCTTTGCAGAATTGTCTAAATATTTACTAACGATAAGCGTACACATTCAGAAATAAGTCAGCTTCAAAGGACCGGATTTCACAACGACAAATTAAAATGGATAGACCTTAATCTCTTCAGTGCTTCTCAAGTATATGCCGCGTCGCAAAGATGAGCCAAAAAAAAGATCAAATTAACTATTCAAATACATCAATTGATGTACACAAGTTTTCTAAAGATATGATCACAAAATGTTTTGTGATCTTAAAGAAAAAACATGCATAAATACATACTTACAATTAAGTGTAATAATGTAGCCTAATCTATACTACTAAAATCTTTTATTTCTCTGTCTGTCTGGCGCAATTGTTAATTAGTAATTACAATTGTTAATTAGCAATTAATCCTTCTTTTATTGTATTTGAACTTTGCTTTTTCCCTTGCTGAGAAAGTCAAATTATTTTTTTTTTTTTTTTTTTTCGCCTTGAATGGGATTCGAACCGACGACCTCCATCCTCGCAGTCAGGAACGCCAGCCATTGGACTACTGCTCCTCCAATATCCAATCCTTCTGTTATTCTATTTGAACTTTGTTTTTCCCTTGCTGAAAAAGTCAAATTATCTTTTGTTTTCTTTTTTTTTTTTGTATGGGATTCGAACCGGGGGATGGCCTAGTTTTACTGAAGAATGTTAGATTTAAAAAAAAATTGCAGAATTATTAGGCGTTTTCATATATAAACAGTATTAACTTTTTTACGTCAGTTTTGTTTCAAATAATACATAATGATATTTACAAATGGTGGACGATACCACGGATTATACGTTTTTCATTGGAAAAATTCTTGTTTTTTTTATTTTGTTCTTTTTACCGGTGGTAAGAAAAGAGAAAAAACAAACAAATGGACAATTATTACATTAAGCAGAAAACGAAATTTGAGAGAGATTTATTATTTCTAGGATTAACGTAAAATATAGAAATTATCATTGAAAAAAGTAAAAGTAATAATATCCATAAAAACGTGGAAACTAGTAAACTCTGTCGAGATGCGAGAAAAAAATGTTAGGAAGCACTGATTTACCTAATTTTATTTATTAAGTAATTTAGAACAAATTTCATTGACATATTTACTTTAAAATCTTAAAGAAAATGTGTTTCTTTTTTATGAATAATAATTTAAATAAGAAGAATTATTTTAAATAGTCACATTTATCAGCTTAGCATTTCGATGATTAAAAATTTAGAAAATGAATATCATATATTTTCTTGACCCTTAACCAAAATAAACTTATATTTGAAAGGGTAAATAATTATCCTACACTTGGAATTAAAATACCAAATTACCACAAATTATTCTGCTACTGAAAATATTGTTGGAATGAATAACAATGTTAATGTGTTAAATATTTACGTGTTGTCAAGAAAATCTCTTAGAATTTGTAAGAAGATTATTTTTCAATTTTTTCTTTGTTGGAAAATCTAATCAAGAGGTTTAAATATTACTGTGAGCTTTAATATTGAAGAAGAGAAGAATGACCAGTTCCGTTGTGCCCATGTGGAGAACACCACATTCTTATAATTCATCCAATCATTGGATTACTTCGTTTCGGCTTCGATGAAAAGCATAACCTGCAGCGAAACAAACTTTCTAATGTAAAAATAGAATTTCGATTATAACTTCTTTGTTATTGTTTTCTTCTTATTATTTGTCCCAGTCAATTATTCAATTTTTCTACTAGTTTCTTTGTGATGCTTCTGATTAACAGAATGTGAGGGTCTTTGAAGTAAGATTTCATTTCTCTCCTTGACCTTTCAGACTTCGAAAAATTGTCAGCATTTCAAACAAAACCCATTACTTTTCATACTTAACTTCTAAGGACTGGTTATGCTAGTATATCATGAATTGAATTACATTTTACGAGATGAAAGTCACATGAAATGTTTTAAAAACAGATTATAGATGAAGACCAATACACCCATCCACATCTACTTTCATGTTGTTTTCTTTTCAATTTCTTACCACTGTGTTGACTGAATTCTTTCATACATTTCTGATTCTTCAATTCAGTGATGACAGGTCCGCTTTTGATGATTGTCTTCCTTCTTCTTCTTAGTCTTTTTCGTTAATGTTTATATGTTAAAGGGATCCATACCAGACCAAGTACCTTAATCGAAGCGCTGGAGATGTAAGATACCATTGATTTTCAACCGTCAAGATGAAGTTCGAGTCGTTCATTAGTATCACCCTCCCCCTGCCGCCTTTTACCCCCGGAAAACACACGATCATTTTTACAGAGTTGGGTTTTTTTTTAATTTTTTTATGTACATTAATAATATTTGCACTTGAAAATAAAATATAGTTAGACACAAACACGTATAATTATTTAGTAAATTAAATATCTATCTGTATGTTTACATGTTTTACCTTTATATTAAAAGAAAAAACGTGTCTAAAGAATTTTTTGGTTTAATTATTAATAAAAAAAAAATGAAAAAAAAGTACACGATGAAAGAAAAGAAATAAAAAACCAAAAAACAAATTGAAAAGTCCCAAGGTTCAAGAGTAGATTCTGCCATTATTTGCATTTACTATTGTAACTGTAAACAAATGAAGGAAGTCCAATTAAAACAACAACAACAAATATCTCGAAAGTGGGGTGAATGGGAGAATTGTAGTTACGGTCAAACTCATACTATTTCTTAAAGCCTTTTACCCTCATAGATGGACATATCAATCCGTTGCAACCGGGACGTCTCCTTATAAGTTCTGAACTGTTTCAGTTAAATATATTTTGTTAAAACGTAATTAGATAGTGAAGAGAATTCAAGAGCATCTTCAATATTCATTTATTAAAAAGTATAAATTTAAATCCAAGAAGATGACCATCAATTCTGACAAATCATGTTCCCAAGCCTTAGAAACAGAATTCAAAATATTAATCAAAAGTTACAATAATGAGATGGTAATAAGTTTTTGAGGGGATATGACCGGTAACAACTCCCCAAGTGAAAATAAAAGTTGTCCTTTGTTGGAATAGTAAAACAGAATTTAAATAGTAGTGTAATAGTACCGTAAAGAAGCATTGGACAAACCGTATGAAAATGTTGTAAAAACTCTCGTTTAAATACTCCATTTCATTACGGAAAGTGAACGGGTTTTTTTCTGCACATTTTAAAATCAACACTTCGGGTGTTGATGCTTGCAACCAAGCAGAAAAAAACAAAACAAAAAAAAAATAATTTTTCATTTCTTTCATTCGCCTTAAGAAGACTCCGCGGCTTCAGAAGTTGTTTGTGAATAAATATCACGACACCTTCCTACTAATAATTACTGAGTGTACTTCAGAAATTTCGAAGAACTGGCTAATAAAAGAAAAATCGTTTCCATAGACCGATATCTACCGTAATGAATGACAATACGCGAAAAGAACGAGGATCTTGTAATCGTCACACAGGAGCCGAATGTGGATCACTTTGAAAATCACAATCACGGATCTGACCCTTTTCCTCGCCGTCATGCAAACTGAAGAAACTGCAAAATACAGATAGATAGACATGCGCGAATTCTTTAAGTATCGCGAATGTTACCGATAGTTCGAGATCAGCGATTGGAACAGGACACTGTCACCTGTCATACTGTCAGAAGATCCTCAGTGGATTTTCATATCCATCCTACCCCCAACTGTTGTCTCTGAAGGATTCCATTTCCCTGGATAAGCCTCCTATTACAGTTATTACGTCAACGATCCTGACGTATCGGTTAGTATTTCTGCAATTGCCTGAAACTAAGCTAACTTGGGAGGAAACTTACTAAACATATCTTTCATCATTCAATAACCAATCTTTACTAAAATATGTATTAAAGCACATTGTTTTCATATATTAATATTATTGTAATTTTTCTTAAAGAAAAGAATCAAAAAACAACTTAAAAGAATCATTTGACAAATAACAATTTGATTACAAGTAACCAGTAAGGGTTTATTTTTCTATTTTACTAGATAATTAGTAAATAATTTAATAAGATTAAACAAGTTAAACAATTACCTTTCGTCAAAATTAATATTAATTTTGAATTTTTACATTTTATACCTCGTTTCATCTTATTTCGTTATCAAGAAGATGGTTTTAATAAGAAATGAACTATTTTGTTAAGACAACTAGAGGCAATTAAGTTTCATGAACATAACGATTATTGAGTAAATTTTAATATTTACCGGAAATCTACTAGCTTTGAATACTATGTATTTAATTACTATGTATTTAAACTTTTAGAAAGATATTTTATATAATGTAAGATAATTAAAAAAAGTTTTCCATTTTGACAAAACTATAAAATATTCAGTAGCAGAAGCTATAGAGTAGCAGCAGTCATTTTATTTGTGTCTTCCATTTGTTTTTTTTTTTGCATTTTTTAAAACTGATTCTTGATAAAAACTTCTTCTTTTTTATTTTGCAGATGTTATTTCTAAAGCTTCAGAAAAAAAATATCTTCTACAATTGTAGAAAGGAATTTCTGAAGGGAATTTGAAATGTCTTTCTAATCAGCCTCAATTATTAGCAGCAAATAAGTAATACAATAACCGCTAAAAAGAAATCTATGATCAATTGGTTCTGTATCCTTTCAATTGATAGTTCCTTCAAATCTCAAAGAAGTCAAGAATGAAAAAGAAATAATAATTTCTTCTTCTTAATTGAGGATTTCATTAAAAAAGAGAGATCTCAATAATACTATTCAAGATGCTGTCGATCTGTTAAAAAAAAGTTCTTTCATACATAAATTACAAAGCTCATTAAAATATAATAAGAACTTCCTATTTTAAAAGAGATTTTTTTTATTATTATTATTACATAAAATTGGCTAAATCTGTATTATGTCAAATTGGCATCGTAATTACAATTTCAAATTTTTAATTATTTTGGATAAAAGGATAAAACAAACAACTGCATTTAGTTTGACGTCAAGTTGTATCAAAATTGTAGATAAATATAAGACTTCTACCTAAAGGAAGACTTCATTCTGATCTAATGTTCAGACGAAGATGATCTTCCCAAAAGGGAAGGTAGCTAATACTTTTTTTTTTCTCTATAAATAAAGTTGACAGTCTGAAGTAAAACAATGCTATTATCGATTGCTTCAGATTGAATGCTTTTTAAAATTCGTATGAAAAAACGATCTGACTATGATAAATACTATTATTTGTTAATATATTAGTAGTAGTAGTATTTGTAACGTATTACTAATGTAATCATAGAAAATAGTAAGTAATAGTAATTTGCTTGTAGATGTTTACGTTTGAATGAAGAAATTGAAATAATAAACAAAAAAAAAAGCCTGCAATTAAAAAAAAAATATTTATATTATCTATTGGAATCATGCTAGACTGTGGTAAGGAAAAATAAAAATTCCGAGAACTGAGAATCCGTATAAATTTACACCCACTCATCTAGGATCTGAAGGGAAAAAAAATGGCAAATTTTTGTTTCTTTGCTGTGACTTTTTCTTACACTTTCTTTGCAGTTTTCTCCTTGTTTATTTCTGTTGGTCGCGTTATCTAACGAATGGAGTCGCATCTTGTGGCCATGAATTTTGCATTCGTCTGTGCTTTCGACACAACGCAATTGCTGATAGGAAAGGTCACGTGACAGCGGTGGTAGCGCCAAAGAGCGGGATGCTCAGGAAAACATAAAGAAAAAAAAAAGATTTCAGAGGGTAATTAACCCTTTTCTACCCTCCTCTTTACCCTACGCGAAAGAAACAATCCATTTTCAATCGCGCGTCTTCTATCAAACAACGAATCTTAAGGGAATTTTCAATTTAAATGCAAATTCCATGTTCCTTCATCAGGAGCTGTGTTGCATGCCATTCTGGCTTCACACGGTCAACACCCATTTGCAAATTGACAAGCTCAAAAAAAAAAAAAATGGATCCATCTCTGCTCACGAAATATTTCATTTTGCAGACTGACTACTCGAAACACAGAACACAAACAATATCTAGACCATATTTATTTAATGCAAATTACGATTTTAAAGAGCAGTGGTTAATTTCTGAAAGTTATTAATTAACGAATTTCCATTGGGTATTCAAATGGTCAACGCTGCTGTTTTGGATGCGAATTAAAATTGCTCTTTCATTCTCTAGCCATATATCGTAGACACTAGGAAATTTCTATTTTTAATAAAGATTTTTACCGTGCGTAAAATGTTCATAGCAAAACTCAAGGCCACTACACAAATATTGGGTTGTGTAATAAGTTCCCGCTTTTTTTGCTTATAAGATTTATTGAAGAAAACAATAATTATAACAATAAATTAATCAATAATATTTTCTCCATCATTATTTAGGACCTGTTCCCAACTATCGACCAACTTTTCGATGCCGTCTCGCCAAAAAGTTTTTTTTATATGTTGAAGAAGTGGGTGAGCCAGTTTTTGAGGGCTTCTTCGTTGGCGAAGGTTACGCCCCTCATGTGGTTCGACACGGAGCGGAAAAGGTGATAATCCGTTGGCGCAAGGTCCGGAGAGTATGGCGGATGCGGTAAAACCTCCCTTTCGAGGTGATTCAGAGCCTCCTTGACGATGTTTGCGGTGTGTGGGCGTGCATTGTCGTGAAGAAGAATAACTTGACCACTTCGATCGGCCTTTTTCTGCTGAATTGCTTCGTTAACGCGATGAAATTGGGCGAGATAGCGTTTCTTGTCGACAGTCTTGTTCTTGTCCAGCTTTCCCAGTAAATCACACCTTCACAGTCCCACAAGACGCAGATCATTGTCTTCTTGAGATGGAGATCTTGCTTGACTCTCGGCTATGGTGTGTTGCCTGGTGCCGTCCACGTTTTTCTTTGCTGCATATTAACGTAAAGACACCACTTCTCATCCCCGGTGACAATGAGATAAAAATCGTTGATTGTCATCGCGTGTTGTACGATGTCGGCCGAGATGTTGAGCTACTTTTTCGCAACGATTTTTCTTGTTGTCATCACTCAAGTTGTGGGGCACCCATGCTCCAAATTTTTGAGTAAAACTCATGGAGATGGTTAGCGATGGTCTTGAAGGTACAGCCCATCATTTCGGCCAACTCTCGTGTTGTTTGACGACCATCTTCCTTCAGAAACGTCTTGAGACGATCTTCGTCGAAGTTGGAAGGTCGGCCGGAACGAGGTCCGTCGCCAAGGTCAAAATTGCCATTTTTGAACTTGGAAAACCACGCTAATCAAAAATTAGACAAATAAAATATAGTTGTAACAGATCCATTTTAAATTCATCCAGTTTCTCTTCCGGTCAAAGAAAATGAAAGACTTTTCAACCAGAAAAAAAATTTATTTACCTAACGTTAATTAATTTATTGAAGCAGGACTTCTCTTTCTTTCTTGCCTGTCGATTGTCTGCATTAGTCTGAAAGGTTTGAATTTCTGTCAGTCTGTTAAAATATCAAATTTCTTAAAAATTCACACTTAAAAAGCGGTTAGTTGTTATTTAGAAAATGTTGTAATGATTTGATTGAAAGCTGAAAGTAGCTAAGCACAATCACAAGAGTTAAGTTGCTTGTATTCTGCTGTTGTAAATTGTAGGACAGAACGGATGAATGGCGCCATCTACATTTGAATGCGTGCAATAACTAGCAGTTGAAGATAAGACACCACAATGTTACAGACTTCACTTCAACCCCTTTTTATGTAGGCACAAAAAAAGGGTTCCTCCTAATAAGTTGAAAGAAAATTAAAAAAAAAGAAAAAAACTTTTTCGCAGTAAAATCGCTGGATTACAGAGATTGTAATTTTTTTTAGAGATACTAAAACTTAGAAACTTAGTAGACTTAAACTTTATTGTTAGGACTTCAGGTTTTTTTTTTTCCGTAGGCATTACAGGTATCATTTTTTTTCCTTCAAATAGTAATATTTAAGAGAATTTTAAGAAAAATTATAACCCGTCTCTCCTAATTCTATACTAAAGTAATTATGAACAATGCTAATAAATAATTCGGTTTTAATTTCTCTATTAACAAAAATCCCATTAAAAATTCACGGAATTCCGTATTTACTCGCATAATTTCCCCCATCGCGTATTTTCCCCACCCCAGTTTTTGTGGATTACAAAATTCAATTTTTATTTTTATCGCATAATTTCCCCACCTCTACTTCAACGCGTTTCCAACATGATCTTGACTGGCGGTGAACTCACGACGACGCGACAATGTACCGTTACTTCCGCATTTCTCTATCCCACGCTACTTTAGGGGAAGATTCCACCCCCACCCCGGTCAGTACAAGAGCAGACTCCTTCTGAATCAGTACAACAATAACTGTACTTTGAAGAAAAAACAAATGTTGAGATGTGATTTCTTATATTTTAAATGTTGCGTGTTAATAAAATTGTTGTTAATTACATTTCTTGCTTTAAAAATCAATATTTAACATGGTTTTCCTTACACTTTCACCATATTTTTTTTTCCTCAAATTGAAAAACATCGCGTAATTTCCCCCCCCCCTTTTTTTTCTCAAAATATTGATGATAAAAAAGGGGAAATAATGCGAGTAAATACGGTAATAACAGAATTCAAATGGGAAATTAATATATGTTAATTAAATATACATATTCACTTTTAAACTTTACAATGACTATAAAATTATCAAAAAAGACGGAATAGCGAAAAGCCTATAGCGAATGAAAAACATTTTTTTTTTAATTTTTCTTTTTCAGATATTTCATTAACAACAACAAAACTTTTTGATGCTTTATACTGAAGAATATGTAACAGGATGTAAGCTAAAAGCGCTTTTACATTTGAAACCAAAACATTTCAACAACGGTTTACGATAACGACACATAAGGAACAGACGGACGAACATAGATAATTACACTACTTAGATTTATCTCCACAATTTAAAGAAAAAAAAAATGAAACGTTCATAATAATACCGATATAACAATTTCAAATACTGACAACTTCAAGATTGAAAAATTCATTTAAGAGTGGAAGTAAAAAAAAAATCCTCGATTTAAATAGCACTTTTCTAACAAAGAGTATTCTGAAATTACAAGGAAAATGGGCAGTAAACATAAATTCATCAAATACATAAGAAAAAGAAAATATATCAATACTGATGAAGAGATACTGCAAAACCAAATTAATGTAGTCAATTGAAAGACATTGTCTCACACAAGTACAATTCACTGAAATGAATTAGTAAATTGGTAAAAGTTTACGGGTTGATTTTTAAGTTTTCACAAGATTTCTACTCGAATCCAAGTACAGCGGCTAAATTTTTAACCTGATTCGGTAAATATACAACTTACCTATATAAATTTAAGTTAAAAATTTAAAATCTACCTAAGTTTTTAATAAAAGTTCAGAATAGAATTACATGCTCTCCTTTCACATTCCAAGTTCGCCTACCAAGAGTTACTTCAAATGCTTTTGATGACATTTTTTTTTTTTTTTAAAGTCCGACTATTTGTTTTTTTAAAGTCTGTATCATTGTTATTCCTGTGTGACAGACTTCATTCAATGTTACTCCAATACTGAATATAGAAATGCACAAATATATATAAGAAAAGAGTACAAAATCTTACTATTAATAGGCAAAAATTGTACGGATCTTTGTAAATTTGTAAGCAGAGTCGGAGAAATAACCATCACAGTTCAGCGTTGGAACACGTCAGTCATGACGTCAGGCCCATTTGTAAACATGGCGCTCTACTATTCGCTCCACTTCACCACAACGGACCGCGATTACACAATATTATCAGCGTATTGAGATTTTATTCCACACATACATGAAGTTTACACTGAACTTCATTAACTTCATGCGTCAAAATTTATCAGAGAGTTCGTAAAACCACGGTTTTTACATAATTCCACAGCTTCGGCTGTTTGCTCACTACTCAACAGTAGATGAACATATGCTGTCATTGTTGCCTAGGAAGGATGATTGGTATTAGCGGTTGGATATTCGTTATTGTTATTGTTGAAACTGGTAAATCAATTTTTTTTTAACAAAACTTGGCTTAATCATTCAAATTATATGTGAGCTGTTACGGAAGTCATGGCTTTTAAAAAATTGAGCTTACAATATCTTTTTCAATCTTTTTTTTTTTTTTCAAAAATATGGCATTTGTTTTACTTCCGTGAATATTTCACGGGTTGCCACTAGTAAATATAATTAGTGTAAAGAATAATACGAAACATTTCATATTACTAAATTCAATTACAATTCTTTAAATAATTACAGTCAAAATTTATTGGTCCATTCCTTGAAAAGAACTACATACACTGCCTTACAATTTATAGGAATAGAGAGAATTAACTCTGTTTGTCGTACATAAAATCAGACGGTACAGTAAATATGTAAGCCATTAAAGCTTCCTTATTTTAGCCATTACATAATGTAGGACATGTGAATTATTTCTCCATGAATGCGCAGATTTAAATTCACTTCAGATTTATTGTAGTGTTCACGAATCATCCCTATGTTATTCGAAGCAATTCATTCGCAAACCGTTGAATTCTGTTCGCCTAAAGGCGATTTCTGTTAATATTTGACATGGAAGAGAAACAGAAGACAAACTATAAAGAGGACAGTCCTAGCTAGATTATTATAGGTCTTGTATGGTTAACAGGTTACAGCACCAGATCCGAAAGTCAAATAATGTTTCGGAAGACGGTCGTCGAATAATAATGAGAGCATGAAGACAATCGAACAAGAGTCTGAACTGTGTTCTGATACTGTACAACAATTGAGACTCTTTGTTTTAAAATTACCGTTTATTTTCAACCTGGTGCGTAATCCATGCAATCTACGGGAGCGACTGAACTGGGCCATATAGCTTGGTTATTGAACTAAGGGTGAATGACGTACTTTTTTTTTTACTACATGAGTGAAAATTCGTGCAACAGAACTAGGAAAATTAGAAGGAACTTACTAGCTTCTCTCAATTAACTTAATTCTCAACTTAAACTAAAAGATTTTATAAGTTTCAACAACATGAGAGAAATTAAATATGAAATTAAATATCATTATATATTGATAATGTTAGATGTATTAGTAATGTAATAGATTTTAGAGCGCGAACTTTACATTAATATTGAATAATATAGAGGGTGGACACTATAATTTGAACACCCATATAAAAATAGGCCATACTTCATTTGCGCAGAGCCACGCCATCTATAATAAACGTCTGCTAGTGGCCGTGAAAGCGGAGATATCAACCGATCAGCAGTAGTCGTACAGGTTGCATGTGAAACTAGTGCCAAGATGGCGCAATGTGTTAGCTTTCAATTTAAAATTAAAATTAACTATATACGCAGTTTTACTTAATAATTATTTACATTATTCAACTCTTGCTAACTTTAAGGATTGCTTTGGACATTTTCTTTTCTTTACTGAGTCCTAAGTTAACGCCTTTGTTTATTTCTTAATAAATGCATTCATATCCATCAATTACCCACAGACAATTCCTTGTGGTCTGTGAAAAAACTTATATATCAGTGATATTTAAGCAATCTAAGCTAATTCTAATAAAAATTCCTTTAAAATTCCTTTTAATAAAAATTTCCTTTTTAATTGCAAAAGTAAAGCAAATTCCTACTTCTCAAAAAGTATTTCATTCCAAATTGGTGTAAAGTTCTACTGAAAACAATTGTTAAGTTAATTTGATATCTCAAGGAACTTTAATACTGATGTTTACTTAAAAAAAATAATTTTCTCAGCTTTCTAAATGCGCAGATGATTTCTTAAGAGAAAAAGAGTAAATGAAGCCAGAAATCCCCTTTACAACATCTCAGTTCTCTAGAATTAAGGTCACGAAAACAACCTTCCTATTCCAATGATTGTTAGTTTTCTCCTAAAGATATAAGCCCAACTCATCAGACTCGTTAAGAGATTGTATTATCTATCAATCGGAGGAAATTCTCCAGCTATTGTGTTCATATGTTGTGGTTCGAGATCTATTGCTTATCTAAATAACCAGTGAATCACTACAAAGACCTACAGAGGTCCTTGCAATTGTCTACAGATTTCCTTTACACCAAGATACAAATGCATCGAATTTTACAAGCAGATTTGTAGAATGATTTCGTCTGCAGTAACTTTAGATTGTAAATATAGATTCTACTCTATTGATATGTTGTAATTCGAACAAAATTAGAAGTCCATGGCAAAAGATTCCACAACCCAGCATATGGTGGAGATACTCCTGATGGTAGTTGAAAAGAAGTCCTAGCACAGTAAAGAATTTTTCTGGACTATATGTGAGCCTCCTTGCACTTATAAACCGAGAGGTCCTGTTCTGAAGTTTTAGATATCTTTTTTTTCTATCAAATGAAAATTTTCAGAGGCTACCGAAATAGACATCCGATTATTAATGCTTGCTTTTGCCTTTTATCTACTGGATTTGAATATAATTCGAGAATCGTGTTATTTTGAAATAGCCTGGTATTAATATAAATCAGAAATTAAAGAAATCGTTAATTGGATAGACAGATACAAGCCTTATTGAAACGAATCTCAAGAGAATTTAATGTTTTATTTAATATTATCCCTTAGTCTCCACAAACACGAGTAATGCGACTGTAGAGAATTTAAAGCATGTAGGTTGATACGGAAGGTTTGCTCTTGGTTAAACAAAATTTGTTTTTGTGAGACACAAAACAAAAAACAAAAAATTCGTGGGTTATAGATTACTAAAGCTATGTATGTCAAGCTATCTTTATTGCAAAGCATCGTAACTATTTTCTATCATACTTTTTCTGCAAAACAAAGTAGAAGAGAAGAAGATTTTCGATATTTTTTTTTTTATTCTTTGCATCTTTAACGTACCTATGAACTGTTATTATTATTTTTATATTAATCAATTTTTTAATAAATATAATCCATATCCAAAAGTGGCTTCGGACAAGGAAAAGAAAATGCCCGGGCGAGAAAAACGAACTTCGGTCGCATCTTTTTCTGTCGTTGACAATTGAGACAAATCTGTAGCAACAGCCGATCTTTCTAGTAATTCAGAAATACATATTCCACCACTCTGACTCTTAAAATAGTGGAAAACGTTCCAAATTATACTTCTAGCTTGGCTGTGCAGCCCTTACTGTCACCTTCTTATGTCACCGCCATATTGCTTTCTGCAGCAATGAGTTCCATGATCAACTAAGTGATCCGTTTTTGCTATATTTGGTGATTCTTCTTTCTCTGTGCGTACTTTAACAATGAAAATACCTGCTTATGTCCAAATTACACGATCATAGTTTTCATCATTGTGTTGATCTTTGACAAACTCATTTTCATAACCAGTTAGAGGAATTTCCAAATCCTTTGCAATGATGAAATTGGTGACGACAAAGATGACAGAAGCAAATCTCATGATCAAACGGCTCAATGCTTTTGTACATGATTAAAACAATAACAAAAAGTATGATCGTGTGATTTAGACATTAACAAATATGGACTGTGTTTAGAGAATGCCTTTTCAAGTGGAGAAATTAACTCTGAAAAGCAGCAAGTAAATAAGTTTTACATTATCAGAATATTGTTCTATCGACTAGCAATCAGTATTTTAAATGCTTCGATCTTCTGATTACCTGAACATCTTCCTAATATTGCACATTCCACGTGATAATTACAGTTTTGCAATTTGATTGTACAGAACTTGACGCCAAATATTTCCCAGAATTTACAGGATGTATTTTTAATAATAATTCTTCAGTTTTGGTAATTCTTTTCGGGGTCAAAAGGTTCTTCCTACAGAACCTCTACTAAGTGGAAAATTTAATGATCCAATCCTGAATAATCTTATATCATTTCTACATTTGCTACAGTATTTCTGTAATTCCCACCTTAACAATATCCTGGCAATTGGATTGTGCTCATAAAAAAGCTTTTTTTTTAATATATAGTAACACTATACAGTATATTTAAAAAATGCCACTTCAGGCGAACTGATCGCCCAAGGGATCGTGGACAGAGCCATAGCGAGGCAGAATGGCGCCCTTGGCAACAAACAATTTCTGCGCCCTAGCATCTACTTATCCTTTTCAAAACACTATTATAATTATTACTAGTTTCAGTGAACATGCAATTAATGCAATTTTCATCAAAAAAATGTGCAAATCATCGATAAATTTTGAGAGAAAAGATAAGTGTAATGTTAATATCACCAGTGGTTTTTGCACCCCCTTATGCCTTGCGCCCAAGGCGGCCGCCCAGTTCGCCAGACCCTAGCTACGGCCCTGATCGTGACCGGCAAGGCTCATGAAGTTGCTTGACCAACGGAACTGAGTTGAGGCCGGTTGGTCAGCTAATCGCCTGCCCGTCTCTAACTACTGGAAAAGAAAGCCTCTACCCATTTCACATAGAGCTGGGTAACTCAAGGTCTCGTCCGACCGTCTTGTAATACTAATTACAATTGAAATTACGGATAACAGGAACGAGATATCTAAAAACCATTAATCTAGTTAAATTAAAATATTAATTTAATAGGACACTGTTCTCATCAATGCTTTCTGGATTCGTGATTCATCTACTTCGTGATATACGAGACATAAAGTGTTAAAATTCTTCTTTTTCATCCCTTTTTATTTGGAATCTTTAAGTTTCTTAATGTCTTAAGTTAAGTGTTCCAAGGCGGTGATATATTCAAAATAAAGTACCATCTGGATGTACGATTATGAAGTACGATTCTTACCAAATAGTCCTCACTGTATTCGAAAGTTATCTCGTATTTAATCTCGATATTCTACATCAGCATATGTAACTGAAAAACAAAATACCTTTTATGCTGAACTTTCCATTCGCTTACTTATAAAGAGTTGACTTAGAATCTTATTGGAACAAAAGCATTCATTTCTGAATTCGGATGTAATTTCAATATTACTAAGCAAATTCTTAGAATTGTCTTAGAATATTTAAAAACCTAATAATAGTAATAATTATTACTCTATCCTATTACTAAGTAAATTTATTGATAAAAACAAGACTCAGCCAACTAGCCAATGAAAATTCTAAAACTATTTATATTTTCTGTTCAAAGTAATAAGGAAATTCAGCTCTGGAATCGGTGCAATCGATATTTTGTGTTAATGAGTAACTCAGTGAAGTGAATTTTTCTATTTTAATAATCAGAAAGAAATATTAATGAGTGGAAATTAAACTGAAAACAGGAAAATAAACTAATGTCCAATGATGAATATTCAAGTCCAAATGCTTCATTGACAATCAGTAAAAATAAAGAAGCACTTAAATTTACCACTCTTGTAATATCCAGTTTTATTTAGAAGAGAAGTTACCGACAATTGACCTAAGTGAAATTAAAATCGAATAAAATAATGATAGTTCATAATGAATGTTCATCTTCTGATAAGACATAGAATGTAAACCATTTCGAAATAATAATAAAAAGAAACGTTCTGACTGAAGAGAGGACGTTTAGAAATCAATATGGAAAATGATACATTTTTATGATAATAATAAAAATCCTTATAAATTTATAAATGATACTCCTTCTTTTAAATTTATAAAATAAAGAAGAGGTTCTTTAACTTCCCAAGACGTGCAATAAAGAAACACGGGAACCAATTTCCATGAATTTTTAGGTTGATATTGATGTTAGTTTAAGTATTTTTTTTTTTTTCACCGACAACTAGCAACAGTTCCGTCAACCTCAGTTAAAGAACTGCTGATGTACAATAATATGCAGGGGAAAAAAACTCATTAGAAATTTTCTATTTACGTATTTGGAGCTTTATCAATTTCTAAAAATTAAATGTATCTAAATTAATAAATTTACCAGTCGGACCTCTATTTAACGAACTCTATTTTGCGAATTTCTCTATTTTGTGAACTTTTCTTTGGAACCAAGAACATTTTGCTAATTTCTTCGTAAAATAACCTCCAAATAGAGAAGTGCATTTTCTATTTAACAAACTTTTTCGTGGTACCTATTTTTTTTTTCACCTTGAAATGTTTTTACAAGGCGCCAATCGCTGTCATTCTTTGCATTTCAACCAGAAAGTGCAATCCCCAGTCCGCCCCATATCCCTCTTTCACCCTCAATGATCATAGAAATGATCATGATGCAGAAATCAAAAAACATTCGTATGATGAAATGGTAAAATCATTTGAAACAATCCGACGCGGATTACAATTTGAAGAAAATACGCCTGAAGGGGTTTTGGGTGCATTGCAAAGATGCGAGACGTACTATGAGCGAAAACACTTTTTCAAAAGAAAAAAAAAAACTCAGACAAAATTAACAGACTTTATTAGTAAAATTTAAGTACGCATGTGGTAATGTATGCTTTAAGTCATTAAAATTATTACTTTTTTTAATAATATTTATTGTTTATGTATTTTAAATCTGTTTCATGTAGTTTAAAGTAATTTTAAAAGGTGAATCTCTATTTAACGAATTTTCCATATAACGAAATTTTTTTCGGGATTTAGCGACTTCATTAACTAGAGGTCCGACTGTACTTATTCTTTTTTTACTGTTATTAAAAATCACTTTTGCACTGGCGGGTATAACATATTTGGATTTTCTTTTCTTACAACAACTTCAATTGCTAAGAACAAAGAGAAGACAAATGAAATTTTACGTTCTCCTGTCCAGACAAATATCTATAAATTATATAAGAACTCGTGAATAATTGCGCTGAGATTTCACTGCTCCTCAGAATTACTCAAATGTACTTTAAAAAAACCGTTTTGGGAATCTCTTGTTTTCCGAGCAGATACCGTGCATTATTAGCTGACCATTACCGGAAAGCCGCGAGCTATTAATTCAAAAGTAAGTGCTTTTTGTCAATTGCGAGACTGGATCCTAGATCTCAACAATGTAAGATTTCCTGATGATCTTCTGCATATCAGTCATCGTCGAAGCTATCCGAATAGATTTGTAATTCCATTGTATTTATTTAGAAAAGAATAATATTATGATTTTTTGAATTAATAATTATTATTAATTGAAAATCAAATTTCAACTGAGTATTGATTGAATATTTATTATAAATTTTCATAAAAGCTTCTCAAAAAAAAATACATTTTTTTTTCAGTATAATTTGATCAAATATTGTGTTATATATATTGATTAACTTAAATTTTTTTGCTACATATTTTAATAAAGTGCCAAAAATAATTTAATTCACATAGTTCATAACTACACCGCAATTTTCTCCTAGTGCATTTAAAAGATAACAGAAATATTTTTTTGAAAGAGCTGCAGAAATTTATTTTTAAATTGGTTTCTTGCAAATATTAATATTTTGTGGGTTTTACAACTGATTTCTTACTGTCATGAAAGAGTCATTAGTACCAGGACCTATAGTTATTTCTATCAAGTTGTAAGTGAATTAAATTACCTGTATTGCATTGTTAATTAACTAGCAGGTTTCTTTTACTGAAGTGGTTTACATCTGTTTTAAGTCATCATAGTTGAAAAATACGCTTCTGAAGTATTTCTTGTGCTTCTTGTGCTTCTACGCACAAATAATTTATTTGTAGAATGTATAAACTGAAATATTCAAATAAAGAATGTTTTACTACAATAACTAAAGGAACTTCAAATTTGCTGGAACATAAAGTATCTCGATACGTAATCGTAAGATTCGTATTGTGATGTGAGGAAATTTTCACATATGATCTCTTCTTTGCTTAGAATTCTACAAATAGTTGATACCTTGCTTACTTAGCATGCAATCAAAACGCAGGATTCGAAAGAGAAACTCTTTTCGCGTAACTTCTCTGATCTCATTAGCTTTCTTTTCACAAACTTTCGCAAAGTGACCAAATGAAATAACACCTTCCTATTTAAGATTAATTGAAAAACTCTAATTAAAAGAAGACTTCACAGCAAGCAGTGAAAAGAATCTTGCTAAGCACCATTCAGCTCCGTCTAGGTCACCTTAGTACAACTTATTTGTACATACTATTCACTCTTTCAAATTTGTTTATTTCGAAATCTAGTTTTGTTGTTTTACTTAATGCAAAAAAAGACTTTCTTTTACCTTTTTCCTCTCGGTTGTGGGAATTGCCACGTGACTGAGTTCGGTTCCCTCCTTTGCTCTCCCGCTACACAACAAATACAAAAGTCAAATATTAGAATATGAAATTAAAGAATACTTTTCAGTCAATATATATTTTTAAAAAAAATGCTACTTCTTATCACCCTATACTTCACAATAAATAATTGAAGTCTTAATTTACAAAGCAAGAGATGGATTAACTAAAGATTCTGTAATAATAATGATAATAATTATTATTAGTGAAACACACTAGGACTTCACAAAAACATTTATGCACAACTCCAGAAGCCTGTGGTACTCAACACAACACGCATAGTTAGGAAATTTACGGACACAACCACATATTCTTAACCATTTTTGCACATGTCTTTACACTTGGCAACATGTGCTTTGGTTCTTGACCCGCCATGTTGTCTTTGCTGGGAAAACCCAAGGTTCGAATCTTTTACGTAATAATAATAATAATAATAATAATAATAATAATAATAATTAATAAATATCGATGAATAAAGAAGCAAATAAACTAACTAGATATCGGAGAAATAGCTGTTTCATATAGCATACGTACATTATCATATACGATAGATGTTACATTTAGTCCATACACTCTGATTAGAATTCATTGGTGTAGAACTCATTAGTCAAAGCCACAGATATTTCTATCAAAAGCTCATGATTCCGTTTATCTTCGTTTCTCACTTTTTCAATTATTATTGATTAAAGAAATAGGTAAGTTGACTGACACGAGCTGGGCTTCATCTTTAAGGAGGAAGATCTCATTAAGTTGTAAGGATGCAAAGATTATAGAGAATCAATTAAAAATGTTTATTTTTATCTCAAGCTTAAGAGAAATTGGAACGCAAGCAATGAAATGATGATTCTTTTTTTTTTTTTTTAAATGTTTATCTACTTATTTTCAGTGATATTTAAGTTCTCTGTAGATGACAGTTTTGGTTCAGAACAGAAAAAGGCAAAATGCATGGGTGATAAAGGGTTGTAAGAAAGGAGAGGATGGTGTGGAGGAGGACGAGAAAGCCAGAGAGTGGGTGTCGTTAATTGCAGCAGGGTGGCGAACTCGCCCACCAGGGGCCGCTGTGAACTAAGCCTCATAACGGAGGTTATTGGTATTGATCGGAGACAGCGGCTAATGACGAACACTAGAAGAAGAAAGGGATGAGAACAAAAATAAAGAAAAATAATTTATTAAAAATAACAATAAAACAGAATAAAACAAGGAAACATCAGTCGGTAACGAAGCAACTGATCAAGTATCAATAAAGTAACTGAAGTAAAAAAAAAAATAACAGTATCGAAATACAACTCAATAAGCAAATAAAAAATCAAATTTCGTTTTTAAGCTTATAAGAAATATCCTTCGCGTGGAAGGATAACATTGCTTTAATAATAGAATAATAGAATAACCAAAGAATAAATTATTAAAATATGACGACAATTTTAACATTCAATTTTAATAAAACCCTTCTAGGTTTAAAACTACAGCTTTAATTTCTTTTGAAAATTCTTTTCTAATTTTTTGGAAATAAATTACAGTAAACTGTGGTAATTTTTGCATTATAAAATAAAAATAATCTCTAATTCAAGTAAAAAAAAAAGTCAAGACGCTGTATTAAAGAATTTTAGAGAAAAATTGTACTATTTCTTGATTTTTATTTTGTTAAAAAACTACATTTTTTACTTAAACTTTTTTTTTTTTCGCATCAACAATTTTCCAAGAGAAGCAAAATTACCATAGTTTAAGGTAATTATTATAATTATTTTATTATTGTTATTATTATTATTATACCGTAAAAGTTTCAAACCATGGGTTTCCCCAGCATAGACAATATGGCGGGTCAAGGACCAAAGCACATATTGCCAAGTGAAAAAAAAAAAATTAATATTATTATTATTATAAATGTAATGTTCACTTTGTTTTAATTTTTGGAAAGCTATTCCCTTAACAATTGTTTTTATTTAATGATTATTATAATAAACATTTAAGTTAAGTTATTATTTTGAAGAAATTGAAGAAATATTATTTTATCTTTGAGTCAATATTTTCAAGAGCATTCTTAAGCAGCTGATAATTAAGCCGCTCTCAATATCTGTTTATTTTAGATTCGATTCCGGATAAGATCTGGATGTTTTCAAAGACTTCCTCAAATTCCTTAGCATCATTTACAACCTTCCAAAAATGCTAATCAATGCTACAAGTCCTGGCACAGTACTGGAGATATCCACTTTCTAAACTAAACACACGTTGTACATTTCAATAGCCCACCTGCTTACATTATTTTTCTTAATGGATATCTTTTGCCTAATATTTATAATATTAATATTTTTAATATTTATTCACAGTATTATCCTACTGTTTCATTTTGTGAAAACTGACTTACTTTTTTCAAGCAGATTTCGAGATATGGTAATGTTCATACTTCATGATAGATTGCATATACCGTAAAAAGATATGTACACTAGATAGAAATAAAAATATTAGCTGAAAACGAAATATATATACCGTCAACCATCAAATTTAAAAATTACCGGACTTCGAAATCTGGTTGAAACAGATTGAGCATAGTCAATGGTGTACATATTTTAAATTTTAAATTTACTATACATATATTTACTTAAAATTATCGGTAATCATAGCAGCTATGTTTGGTAAACATAACAGATAACAGTTACTAACCATTATCCATATAATTTGATCCATTAAAACAAATACAGTTCATTTATTTGCATATTCTTTACTATAAAAAATTAATACAATTTTAAAAAGACCACTTATATATACATATTTCAATTTTTAAGAAATGTTAAGATAACAAGCGAAATAGTAAAAATTTCTTGTCCGTTTTTCTTTTACGTATCAGATTTTTACCAAATAGTTTTTAATACATTACATTGTTTATAGATCTTGACCTTCCGTAAACTTAAGCTCTTTATTTACATTTTGTTTTCAAGGATCATTCAATTTAATTCTCAAAAAAATGATTGCAAGAAGTGATAAAATAGGCATATACTTCTCTGTAAACAAATGAATTGGAAGAAAGCGATCTAAAAGCTTTAAAAATTGAAAGAAAACAACAACAAAACAACTTTATCCAAAACAACTTTAAACCTTTTGGATACATTGATTCTCAATCTCTACTGTCCTAGATACAAAATTATCTAATTTATAATTACCATTTAGCTAAACTACCATCCTTTGTATTCAATGTATATGTATATATAACGAATGGCTTAACTTATTCTTACGAGCTCTGCTTTGGAAACATTTCATTTGTTCAATTGCAATTTATTCTGTGTAACTTTCTTTCTGTGGAAAATTAGTTAAGGATAAAAATTGAGGTTGGTTTGTTGATTTTTCTAAATAAATATCTTTTATATTTTATCGTTATTAATCGACCCAAGAGCATCATCCAAGAATAAGTAGGAATTTATCTAATCTGAAATATAAAATGATAATAAATCTATTCTACAAAATGTTATAAATAAAGAAATCAATAGAAATAAATTCACCATCGTGAATTCATTTATGATTTTATATGGGTTTTTTTTTTTTCAAGTTTTGTTTGTGAAGAATATTTTATTATTAATATTCTTTGAAACCGTGGAAAGGTTCTTTTCTAAGCTAATTTTGTTTTGTTTCTATTACTGTTAGCAATTATAATTAGCATCAGTTGATCCATTCCTAGATGTAAATCTCTTCCAGTTGATAGGCGGGAAAGTCATCTAGTTTGCAGGCAGATTGGAGCTGACGGGAAGGAAGAGAAACGAAGAAAGAATACATGTACAGATTTTTTTGTTTTGTTTTTATTTTTTCATTTAAGAGAAAGAATAAAAAAAAGGATATATAAGCCAAAATACAAACAGGAGATTAAAAGAAGGCTAATCTTCTTTCAGCAAGACGTCAGATCAGCAGCCTAACCTCTCGATTACGCAAGCCTGAAGTGGCCATTAATATTGTAAGATAGAAATAATATTTCATGAGTTCAGAAAGTTTTAAGCGAAGCTGAAGATTACAATTAACCCCTAAAATTTAACTCTCGTTAGAAAACTAAAATTGCTGAATGTCATTAATTAAAAAAAAAAAATCGATCAAATAATGCAATTTTGAAGCAATAGTTATTCCATATTCTGAAAGGGACGTACTGCGACTCAATTACTGTTTTGCCATTCTTTCTGATTTCAAAAAGTAATCAGTCAACACTAACGAAGTATGTTTGATATATGTCAAGACATGAGCGTGGAGTCACTCTGTTTCTGGGGATCTGCGTTACTCTTAATTTCGAAACTGACGGCTCGAAGATTACTTATCTTCTTCGATGCTCATTTGTTAATGTCCTTCATGTCATAGAGTTATCGTTCGAATTATTACTGCATCTTTTCAATTTTCCGATTTAGTTTTAATGGAACTGATAAACAGTTCCCTTCATCTGAGGAATGGAGGAACACTTTGGTCTGTATTCTGTAGCTACGCATCATTAAAATAAAACTTTTTTAATGAAGATTTTAAAGGAAATCCTTTATATCTCGATGACTGAACTAACTCTTTTAAATTTATTTATTTTTTGGTTTCAATAATCAGTACACAATGAAAGAATTAAGTACTAGAATCCTACTACGTAATTATTTTAATGTGCCAGCTTACAGTAAAAAAAAAAAAAAAAGTCCATTTTGAAACATATAAAGGGATTGTGCTACTGTTTATTCTTCGAGAACAATCTATATTCTGTAATTAGTAATTAAAAAAGAAAGTAAATAAGAAATCAAAGGAGACTATAATGTTCACATTATTTACCTTCGTTTATGTAAAGTTCACTTTAATATAACTTCATGAAACAATTTTATTAAGCAAATTTTTTGTCTTCAAAAGGTTAAAGAACAACTAATATTTTCCCATAATCTACAATTTAACTGCAGTTTTTTTAATCATTCTTGCTTATTTCAGCTCGCCAAGCCACGACAATACAATTCAAATTGTAGTCGATTCTCTTCGCCAATCATTTATCACAGTAGTTTTAGAATCCTTTTAGCATAGCAAAGGACTGAGTTGTAAATAGTGGGGATCTTTGGATAACATTTTTATCGTTTTTAGTTTCTCACGGAACACTGTAAACAGGCCAGACAAGGCGCGTAAAGATCAACGAACTTCAGATTCACATTCCCCATCGTAAACGTCCAAAATGCGAGACCACTGACCAATCCGCAAGAGTCGAAAAATACTTACAATTGGTTTCAGGTAAAAGGTGATCAAAACATTGAAAATTCATTTGGAGACCGCAAATATGTAGATGCCTGGAAATGTAGATTATCCGACAACTTTCAGTAAAGACAATTGACGTCCACATTTAGGAATGTGAAGGAAGATTATATCGAAAGCGGATTTCAAAAATATACCTCATTTATTAAATAATACGAAATCACAAATTCCATTCCTCTACCACTCGTTCTTACAAGAATTATAAATGGATAAGGTGGCTAGACGACTTTCAATCAAGTCAAATGGAAATCCTAATAAGATATCAGATTTAGCAATGATATATTTGTTCATCTGATCTGGAAGTCCTGGAACCCAAGTTTAAAATTGAAAATCTTTGAAAACTAATGTCAACGTAATACTAGACTACTTTTCAGGAAATTTTATTTGAAATCAATTAAAAGAGTGAATGAACGATGAAAAATATGCCTATGTGATAAAACAAAGGAGTAGAATTGCGTTTCAGCAAAATCTCTCTCTTAAATATAATATTTTATTTCCCACAGGAAGGAGCACCACTCACTTTCACTAAAAAGTAACATTTTCCTGAGGCGTTATAGCAATTAAAAAACTGTTTGTTTTCTTTGTTTAGGAAATTATCTTGTTCTGTCAGCAAAACAATAATAATTTTAACTTCTTCGACACTCATAAAATAAACTTCAGTCACTTTGTTTCATTGTCAACAATGCGAAGAGCAATAGTATGTTTCAATTCTAACGTGCTATTTTTGTTTGTTTTTAAAATACTGCTAGAAAGTTATCCACTGAAACCGGAATTCTAATCTAGTTCCTTAATTCTATTGATTGATTGACTGTTGGATTGAAGAAAACGTTTCGCAAAATTCATGCGAATTTTACTAAGGCTGAGCTAATGTTTAAAGTCATAAGGGTTGCAAAATTCCTTGAAAAAAAAATAAAGAGGAAAAAAATATTAATATGATAAAAAATGCAAGATTCGAATCCATCCTTCAGTGTAACGTAGGTTAACAACAGTAACGAAAGGAATCGTATATTATTAATATTGAATGTTAATATTAATATCTTGTGAAATGTTCGGTTAATTTTTTTTTTTTTTAATAAGCTCGAAAAGGATCGAAACATGTTCAGACGTTAATTTCCTAAGTATAGAAAATAATTCCTGTACTACAAATTTCGGTAACTACATTTTAAAAAACTATATTACAAATACATAATAACTTATTTTTGTTCAGTTCAAGAACTTCTCTCATCTCTTTCAGATAAACAGACAAGCTATTATCTTAAAAGCGAAATTATTTTTAGAGATTTAAGATATTAATCTTAAATCTCTAATTGGGGCTCATAAGGAAATTAATGGAATAAATTTTTAGGATTTTTTTTAAATGTTAAAACTGTTCCAGGTATTACGTTATTTCCCCTAAAAAACAAAAAACAAAACAGTAAAAATGACAGGATGAGAAAACGAAACAAGCAGGCAGTGTCTTTGATAGCTGCTATACCGAAATGCAACCTATTAGATATTGTCAATTTTTCCTCATAGAGGGCAAGGTGAAGTGTAAAGGTACTATTAATTTTGTGGCTAATTTATTTTTTTACTTTTAAACAACTTTCTTTTTTAATGGTATCTAGCTTGCATATTCAGCGTGTTAACTTCACACAATTCAAAATGCTAAGGAACAAATGGAATATAATAACTTATGCTTAAAAACAAATGCCAAATTGAGATTTGCTTTTAGAACAAGAATCATTCCACTGACTATCTGCAATAGCTCTTAATTATATCTCTGTATCTTCAATGTTAAAATCATCGTACATTAAACTGATTCAGTTTTAAAGGGATACAAAGTACTTCAATGTATGTACCGGTGTCAAGATATATATTTTTTTTTATTATTTTTTTTACAGAATGATAAAAACAAAAACATTATAATACTTTTCAGTGTTGAAATTATTTTAAGATACTATGTTATATTATATTTGATCGCAAGTTAAAAGTCACCTCAAAGCAAATTAAAGGTTTTCTTAAAAAAAAAAAAAAAGAGAGAGAAAAAAAATAAAAAAAATCATTATAAAAAGAATTTTAATTAAAGAAAAAGGTTATCTTTCTTTCGCCCAGTTGCAAAGCTTTTCTCTTTGGGTCTTTTAAGACATTTAAAGAAGACTTTTAAGACATTTCTGTCATAAGTTTATATAAATCTTTAAAATAAAAAAATAAAAAAACTCAGTAAATTAAAATAAACTGTCATTGGTTTAAAAATGTGCCATTACCTATAAAGACTGGACTGTGTTTTATTTATTTCTTTTATTTTAATTGTCCTTCACCTGATGATGTCAATCAGAGCATTGACGAAATCGATTGTGAATATTGATATGTCTTCATTTTTAGTTGATTTGTTTAGACACGTGCGGTGGCTTAACTCTTACTTTATTATTTAATAAAATAAAATTTATGGTAATCCTAATTTCTGATTTTGATGTATTTCAAAAGAGAGATCACGAAGAATAAAATAAAGGTAGTGGTGAGATTTAAATTTAAGCTTTCTTTTTATAAATTAATACAAAAGTGAAACTACTTTTTTTTATATATTTCATACTAATAAATTTAAAATTTTATTAATATTTCATAATTTCCATTTCTACATATCATATATTAAATGTACGGGTTTGGTGAATTTATAAAGTACAGGTTTGGTGAATCCTTGTAGATCTCTGGTGCAACGAACTCGACGTCTCCACACCACCAAGTGGTCTCTTTGCATGACCCAATCTCTCTACAGTGTCACTTTCATTAGTTTCTTCTCTTTCATCAACTTTTTTGTTGTTCCTAAAATCCAAGGACTAAAGTAATTGAATCCAAAATAGAATCTAATGAAAGTACAGCCATGGATATTATTTTCTGTCAATTCGATATTTTCCGAATCCTTTTCCTAAAATTAAATGACACATTTAAATTCTTAACAAAGCAGAAGCCACAACAGTTCTAGGGAGAACATTACCAGAAAAACACAGCCGTGTTCGTGTGAATGGAAAATTCTGAACTAGCAGTGTAAAAGAAGAAGTAGCTGATTTTTACAAAATATTTAGTTATCTTAAGCATACTTTAGTTATCGTTTATAATGCAATTAGGTCTTATATATGCACTTGTTTTTGATGAATGACAGGTGTGTGTTGGTGGCGCCCTCGAGCGGAGGCAGAGGAGAAACGAGATTAAATTCGTTAAAGGGATTACAGGAGGGTGGAGGCGACGTATTGGAGGAAATATATTCACGAAGCGGCCAAAAAAAACAGAGCATGCGCAGATGCAGCAGATCCATTCGTAGCAAATCGTCTACATTCACAATTATAAAGATGGGAAAATATCCAGCGATCATTTTTTTTTTTTTATCAATTTTTTTAATAGTCAAATAATATGAGAACTAGCACAAGTTTTACAAATCGTTCTTAAAATTAGTTTACAACTTACGATCACCTTAGGTGTGACTGAAATTCTGAATTTCTAATTCATAAGAATAAAAATTAAAAAACTAATTAGAATCATTTCAGTTTCAAGAAATGAAAGAAATACTATTTATAATTTCAAATAGTTATTTCCTTTGTGCTACTTTGGAAGAAAAATTCAAATTACTTGATTAAGAATATATTTACATTAACGATTGCCGTCTGCGTGCAAGACATTTTGTGGTCACAGTTTCAAGCACATCGCATTTGATCTCCTACACAACTCATTCTATTAAAATTAATGAGGTTTCCTTTTTTTGCAATTAAACACTCAAATGGATTTATGACCATGCAATAATATTTTGATTTAAAATTAATTAAAAGGACTGTTTAATGTTAACTGAAAAAAAAATCGATTTTTACAAATTAATAATTTGATGGCCTAATTAGGTCTTCGTAGCTAATATCGTTCTTAAGGAATTTATAGAAATATATCGATTTTTTTTCATTAAAGAATGAGTAAATTCCTACTATTAGTAATATTAGTATTACTAGTAAATATTCGTCAATGATCATAAACGCTTTATAAATGAGAAAAAACTATTTGAAAACCAGCTGGCAAATTCAAGCGAAGCGAAGATCATTGGCAGGGAATCGACCATTGGATGTTTCAGTGATTATTCCTTATTATACACTCTCAAGTTTCATTTTGTTTGTTTTTTGTTTTTTTTTGTTTTTTAATGGAGGTCCTAATCATTTATAAGCACATCTAAATATCAATTGTCATCTCGGAGAGGATCCGGTTGTGGATATGGAATTCAATAGTGGATTCTGGGCTATTATTCTTCAGGATCACATCCTAAAAAAAAAATAAAAATAAATAAACCAACCTCCCTTATTTACTTGTTAAATATCACGAACATTGGTTTTGTATCTGCAGAAGTCGGACATCAAATCAAATGCATCAGCAGAGGAAACAGTTTGTTTTAATTACTTTTCTCTTTTATTATTAATTAGTATTTTCTACTTTTTTTTTAAATTGGGAATTATACTCTAGCAAAACTTTGCTACTTACTGATTTCTTAATTATTGCTTTTTCATTATTTGTTTCCTCCACATGATAACTTTAATAATGATAATATAAATAGTAATTTACATTCAGATTTTGCTTTCTAAGATTTATAAATTAGCCTATGATTTTTTAATTGAATGACTTCTTGTGTAAGTATTTAGAAATATTTTTTTTATTCCTATTCTTTATAAAAAATTTGCACATTGCTTGAATTACTTAACAGTTTTACTAATATTGTAGAATTTCTTAATGTAATATGAATGTAATTTGTGCTTTTTTTGTTTTGTTTTTAATGTTGTGCTTTTGTTTTTCAAGACAATAAACATGAATCAAAATATACTCAGGATTTTTTTTTATTGATTTTTTTTTTAAGAGATAATGATATCTAATTTTTTTGGGAAAGCTGCCATTTATACTAAAACCATTTTCTATTTGAAAGATATTATATAAAATTATGCTGATATATAAAATTAATTTGCTTATTTTTACTTCTAAAATTGTTATTAATAGTAGTGGTAGTAGCAAAATAAATACCTAAAAAAATTATCTTTATTTCAGTAAAAATATATATCTTAAGTAAATATATCTTATATATATCTTAGCAAAATCAAAGGTTAGAAAAAACAATTCGAAACTACATTCAAAATCTATCATCTGTGAGTTACTCATTTAAATTTAATATGTTTAGATGAACACATTAATATATTGTAAACTCTGTTTTCCACATAACTTCAAAGATGAGCTAATAGCACATTTCCAACTTAAGACGATTTCTTTAAAAAATAAAGCCACAACAAAATTAATTTTAAGCTTAAATTTCCTAGATCAAGTTTTATTTTCTTTGTTTTTTTTTAAACTACTTGAGACAAAAAATTTTGTCAGTTAAACAGGATTTAGTATATAATTTTTTTTCAGTAATTATACCAAAATACAGAGTAAGTAATAAACATCAGATTATACATCAGTATATCAGTATATCAGAATATACTCAGAATTTTTTTTTATTGATTTTTTTTAAGAGATAATGATATCTAATTTTTTTGGAAAACTGTTATTTATACTAAAACGGTACCATTTACTATTTGAAAGATTTTTCAGCAAAAGGGTCATTCTTATGACCTATAGGCTTAAGAGAAAATTGCAAATTCAAGGCTTCTAAAAAAAAATAGATATTACACAAGGATTGCAAGTTTGAAAAAGTATTTACTGTAATTTTGCTAAAAAATTTTAAATTATTAAATTATTAAATTGTTTTTCTTTGAAAAATATTAACTCGCAAAATTTTCTTTATTAATTCATCCCAATGCTGAAACCTCTAAAAGAAGATCCACAAGAAAACTCACTAAAAATAAATTAACCGTTGAGGCCTATTTTAATAAATTTTTAGGCAATACAGTATTTAAATACAGTATTTTCTATTAGGATAAACTAGATGGGAGTAACCATATTGTCTGGCCATGATTTAAAAAAAAAAACTAACTTGTAAGAGCAAAACATCAAGAATCTTCATAAAATTAAGCAAAAAATAAGAACAAGAAGTAATATAGTTTTTTTTTGGAACAATACTTTCTTAAAATAAAGTAAACATTTTTTTTTCTTAAATAAAACTGAAAATCCTTCT
The DNA here is from genome assembly GCA_023159025.1 of Thereuonema tuberculata. Classification (NCBI taxonomy): domain Eukaryota; kingdom Metazoa; phylum Arthropoda; class Chilopoda; order Scutigeromorpha; family Scutigeridae; genus Thereuonema; species Thereuonema tuberculata. The sequence goes on from JAFIDM010000001.1 coordinate 105,171,352, forward strand.
TAGTATAAATCCTAACGAAATTCTGTATTTTAAAAATTACGTTAAGCTATTTATGTTAATATTCTAACTATGAAAACCATAATTTCAAGCACTGTAACAGTTTAGACTGCAAGCTCTGTGAAGAATGCTATTCTGTGCATTAAATTGAATGCGGTTTATGCTGTTCTGTGCACTATATATAAAACCCAAGTATCTGTTTGATAATTTCAGCGGCTGAGTGTGACGCCGCCCTACCGAGAGAATCGAGAATTATTTGTAGCAACTGACAACCAAATCACTGTGAATGCCTCAATAGGTATTTAGCTGTTAAACTGATTTGAGAAAAACTCAATGCAATTAAAAAGTTCTGGAGGATTCACTATAAACATCTGTTCCTTGTAAGTTAAAGTCAATTTATATTTACATTTTTTACTTTTTCATTTAGGATTTTATTAAATTCGTTTTCAGCTTCAGAGAAGTTATTTAATATACTCATGATAATTTCAGGTACACCATTACTGCAAAGATTGTTAATAGAATATATCATGAAAGTCTAAATGAAAAAGTAAAAATGTAAATATAATCCTGCGGAACAAGTTAGAAATATATTGAGAAAATACTAACAGGGTTGCAGGTTATTTGCTTTAGTATTGTGATGAATTAGTACTGTGAAGTGAGGAATCATGAGGAAATTTTCATCACATTTTCACGTAGAAACATCATATTCTCAAGCATTTCGTTTTGACGTTCACATATTGGCAAAGTATTTCCAAACTGTCCCGAAAAATATAGATTTTTATAGCTGGTTCTCAATCAAAGGAAACTGACAATTTAGATGAAACAATTGAACTGCTAATGAAGCAAAGTTTCTATAAATGTTAAACTCCGAATTTCGTCATGGTCATTTTTTTTGTCTCTCTTCTAGCTATCTGCTATTAAATACTATTTTCTAACGACTCGGGCATTTTGTAAATATTTATTTCTTTAGGTATGAGAAATCCAATTACAGTCATGTAACTACATATTATTCAGTAACTACTGAATGAATCTTCTAACGGGTGAAAAGACGTTGAAATTTGAGTTTAGAAACCAACGGTTCATCTCTTGTCAAAATAGTAAAAAAAAAAAAAAATGTGAGAAGGAGCAGAATGAAAACCATTCACTGTACTCTGGTGGAATCGTGCTTTCTTTTTTAAAGGCCTGAGGTTTGACAATAACCCTTCCCTTATTAGAACTACAGTAATCATCTCCAGTGTTGTGATGAATTCCTACCAGAAAAGGGTTAAACCCGTATCGACCGAGAGGTGTGGGTGGAGCAATTAAAAGAGAAATCCCCCTCCTCTTCCTCTCCTTCTTCCCTGTGGCGTTTATTGGCTCAGTCGCCTCCATCCCTCTCTGGCAACAACACTTCCTCCCTCCACCCTCTCTCGTTGGAACCGTGCCAACCCCACAACCAATACATCATGCTATCCGACTATCGCTCTATTCCTCCCCCAAGTCCACTGGTTGCTACTACTGTCATTATTCAATTGTTAATGAATTTCAAGTCCATAGCTATTGCCAAAGTATTAAACGAAAAAAAAAAAAAAATAAAGGAAGAAAAATAGCTTACATATTAACGAGTTTTACTGGATGAAAATGGAATGCATTAAATCCGTTTCAATTTTCAGAAAATCTACAATTAGAACATGCTTGATTTACTTAACAGTTAAATGATCTTAGATTGAATGTTTCAAACTTACTAACCTACAAAAATATCTTAAAATAACTGGCTTTATTTTCCCTTTCCTACTTCAATAAAAATGTAGGGGGAAAATATAGAAAACTAAATCGTAAATTTTGAGCAGATTCCTACAAAATCCTAATTGTTAATCTAAATTTCGTCATTCTGGACATCTATTTACAGCTTTAAATCAGAAATATCTGAAAATATATAGATCGTATTTAACCATTTCTGATAAAAACAATGGTAAGGGGAAAAAAAGGAAAAAAAAATACCACAAACATAGTAATTTTCCTTTATCTTTGTTGTGCTAAGAATTCTGAAAACAAAATTTCCTTTTTTGATGCATTTAATTCTCGTGTGATAGTTTTTTATTCAGTTGAAATGTGTAAAATATATACCATGCTGGCGTTCTATCATTAAAATGAGGAGAAAGTGCTGGCATAAATTAACAGGACGAAAAAAAGAAAAAAAACGCATTGATCGCAAGACTGAACGTAAAAGGAAAAATTCATTGCGTGAACACATAATGATATGACTAATATTCGTGGGGAAAAATGAACAAAATTAAAAATGAATTGTTTATATTTAATAGTTAATAAGCATATTTGTTAATAGATGTTACAATATTTTAAAATATGGTCAATGATTTCATTGATTCAAAATATTGAAATTTTGGGGCAAAAAAATGCACTCATATATATATACAGAAATTTTAAAAATATATTTTATTCAACTTTTTAGTTGATGGATCGGAAAACTGATCAATTTTGTAATGATACCATAAAAAAAGATGCCCTTTGACCTCAAATAAAAGTCGTTCAGCTGCTTTTTTATTGCTATCTATTGAAGGAAAATAGGCTTGTATAGATCACAGCATTAATAAGTAAAATGAAGGACTTTTACAATGTAAATGTTTCTTTACAAAACTCCACAGTTTATTCGATAATAAAATTGAAGAAACAAACCGAATAACAATAAAACGAAGAAGGAAAAATTCTTAATTGATCAGGGAGATATTAATTATTACTGTTATCTGGTGCCGTTAAAACAAATTCAAAAATTTCAAATTACCTCAAGTCGTAGGTCATTGTAATCAATATAATTGCACTGCATGATCTTCGTCAATTTCTTTATACTGAATATCATTTGACTCATAGAAAGAATTAATTTTAAGCTTTTAAGATCGCCAGAAAGAAAATATTTTCAAATCTAGATTTTATGCATTTTTTTTTTTTATTTAAATTAATTTCTTTTTTTCGTTAATCTCTCAGTGTAAGAACTTTCTAAAAAAACATTTTAGAAATTTTTAGAAATTTATGAAAAATTACCCGAGGGATAAAGTTGTAAAAAGTGTGTAAGATACGTGTATGTGTGTGTATATGCGTCTGCGCAAGATGCGCAGTGTGTGTAAGATGTGTGTATATGAATGCGTGTGTTTAAGATTATGTCTGTGTGTGTGTAAGATACGTATATATGCTAGATGTGTGTATATCCGTGTAAGATTATGTGTGTGTGTGGAAGATACGTGTATGTGTGTGTATATGCGTCTGCGCAAGATGCGCAGTGTGTGTAAGATGTGTGTATATGCGTGTGTGTAAGATTATGTCTGTGTGTGTGTGTAAGATACGTATATGTGCTAGATGTGTGTATATCCGTGTAAGATTATGTGTGTGTGTGTGTTAGATTATGTGTGTGTGTGGAAGATACGTGTATGTGTGTAAGATGTGTGTATATGCGTGTGTGTAAGATGTGTATATATGCGTGTGTGTAAGATGTGTATATATGTGTGTGTGTAAGATCTGTGTATATGCATGTGTGTATGTGTTTGAGTGTGGTTGATTTATTAAGCTGATGTTTTTTTCGAAACTAACAAAAAAACTCAGTAAGCAAACTAAACAAAACTAGCATACTAACAAAAAACAAATTTTAGTAAGCATAATTTTTTTGAAAGCATTGGAATAAACATAGATTTTCAATTTCCTCTTTGAAACCGGTGAATAACGATTACCAGTATTAGAAAAAGAAAGTGGAGAGATTAAACAGAAGAGCACATACTAAGCTATTTCATTTTCTTGCAAGATTAAAACTTATTTATAAAATGTATACTCTTCCTCAATCAACCTTTACGTTAAGAAAAAAATAAAAATAAAGCATCTAAGAAAACTATTTTTTCTTTTTTTTATCAAAAGACTTTTAAAAGTTTGATTAAAATAAATAGAGCTTTAAGGTGCTCTTGTGAAACATGGAAAAACATGAATGAGATTTTCATGCAGTTGAAAACTTGCATTTCATTCCTCTTCTCAAAATAAAACTTAGAAGGTTGAATAAAATTGTTATCATTAGTTGGTTTATATTTATTTCTTTATTTATTTACTTAGGGCGGTCGAGCGTCGGATTTATCTTTCCAATCTCAATTTACGTCAGCTGGTTCGGATGGCAGGAGCCTTTCTTTTTTGTAATTCTAATTTCTCTAGTAGAAAATGAGGGTATTTATTTATTTATTTATTTATTTATTTACTTAAAGCGGTCGAGCGTCGGACTTATCTTTCCAATCTCAATTTAGGTCAGCTGGCTCGGATGGGAGGAGCCCTTATTTTCTGTGATTCTGCCCTCTCTAGGAGGAAATAAGGGTATTTATTTATTACTTATTTATTTATATACAGTGCAACTTGGATAATTCGAACGTCTTTAATTCGAAATCGTGGTTAATTCGAAGATTTCTCTTAGTCCCTTGAATTTCTTATTAAATCAATGTTAAAAAATCGTGGATAATTCGAAGTTCAACTTCCTTAATTCGAATTTTTTTATAAAAAATTTCGAATCATAACGACTTTTCGGCGTTTCATTGTTAAGAAATTCGACACGTGACAACTGAAATCCCCTTCCCACCACCGTTCGACACGAGACGCTTCAGACGCCATTCAAGCATCCTGCTGTCAGTGTCACCATGTCTTTCAGTAAACCACGCGTGTACTAGAATTTAACGTTCGCTGAAAAGGTCGCCGTCATTCGCGAGGTGGAAAAGGGTGTGAAGAAGAAATGCCAAATCGCCAACGAGTACGGGATAGCGCCGAATTTCGTTGATACATTGAAGGACAAACCAACGTAAGTGAAGCTGTTTTCCGTTCACTAAACATGCTTGATGATTTTGCTAACCTTAAGCGACTGAATTCTACAAAACAATCAGACATTGCACAATTTTTTGAAAAAACTAAAATTTTCTATATTGAATGTAATATGTACTTTAGCTTACGTAATATGTACTTTAGCTTACATAATATAAATCTTATTTTGTTTACATACATATAGTGTTTAAGTCTTTCACACCATGATCTTTCTGAATAAATATTTACTTATTGACAGAATAATCTTTTCAAGCATTCAGTGGACCTGAAATTAAAGTTAAAAGATGTAACTTGTTTAATTCGAAGTCTTGGATAATTCGAAGTTTTGTAGTGGTCCCTTCAGCTTCGAATTATCCAAGTTGCACTGTACTACATCAAGATAAAATTTTAAAAAATAAAATCCATCAGAGTTTAAAAAAAAAAAAAGCACCCTTTTCTGAATTAAAGAACTTTTGGCAAATAGACATTAATAGCGTTTCGTATTATCTTCGTTTAATTCCATAACTATAATTTATCTAAATGGAATCGTTATACGTCATTAACCGTTTGTCTTAGATTTCGATTCTGAATCCAGAAGCTAGATATCTTTCTACTCCAACTCCATAGGTGAAGTAATTTTATACACGCATCCATTAACGTTTTAATATAGTAATCTAATCAAGCCATAAGGGGATCTTTATTAGCAATATAAACTATATTGAGATCGATTCAATGCTTTTATCTGCTGCAGAATCCAACTATACTATAACCTTAGTTCCTTTAGGCGTCGTGAAGTTAGGAGGAAAATCTCATTGTGGTCGTGACGTAAACAACTTAAACCTTCCGTGGGAACGGGGACTAATATCCTTATTTGGGATACACTGGCCGTCGTCTTCACTAACGCATTTTGACTCGTTACTCGTGAAAGGACCGAAACGAGAATTAACCTTGTTTTTCGTTTGAGAAATTGGTATTTTTGGCGATGTATCTGTTCAAAATTAAATGACTGAAATTTATAACAAAATATTGTAATAGTAAATTTGTCCTGATCTGTCGCTTCTTTACAAAAGATCAATGCTTGTAGCGACGCTGCTCAACTATTTCGAATGAGAAAATTAGGAAAAGGAGAAATAGAATTTTCCTTTTTTTAATATGATAAAACTATATTTTTATCTAAAAACTATTTAACCAAAACCTGTAGGCTGTAGTTTATTTCAAAAATAAAGGATAATTAGCAAATGAACTAATACATAAAGATTTTTAATTCATCTTTAAAAAGATTTAAAGATTAATTTTGAATAAATTAATAAATCGCTTTTTACAAATTTAATTTTTTAGTTTACTTCCTAAAGAAAATTATGATTATCAAGTCACTGCGTTTGTATCTGTGGGGGGTGTAAAGGTTCGCTCTTTAACTTTTAAACCACTAAATGGATCTTCCTGAAATTGAGCATGCACATTTGTGGTCAAGAAACGATCGATATATCTTCTGCGAATCTCCGAGGAGCATTGTGCAGATGAATGGCATTCCCTCTAGAAGGTGAAAATCAATTACTTGCTAAATAAGAAGTAATACTAAGAAAACGAAGTGGGGTCGTCTATGGAATCTTTCAGTGAAACATTAGGATTGAAACAATGCATGTCTAATAGGCTTCTTAGTTCATTTTAAAATTGTACACTTTTGATTTAGCTAAATCGTTAAAGGCAATGACGATTTAACCAGTTTTGAACAAATTAAAAATTTAAAGGTCGATTAGTTTTATTTGAGATTTAGATTTATTATAATTTACAAACATTGAGGATTTCCTCATTTTTTTACTTTAAGAAACGATGGAAAATAAATACAGCTTTTAAGGAAAATCGACTTTTATGTAATTATTTTTCAATTGAAATCTTACAAACATATCTTCGAGAAGCACTACGTGAAAGCTAATTCACTTCTAATTACTGGTTTGTTTCCGTATTAATAACAAAATTTTTAAATCATTTTCCAAAATGTCGTTCCTCTACAATGTCTTTGAAAACTATTGCTTTGTGATTACGAATTCCCATCCAAATAGTGAATGTGGATATGAAGATTTCCTTAACTGAGCAATCAAACAGCTATACACCCATGCTGTCATCTCTATACACCCATACGACTGCTTCTTTCAAGACAGTTTTGTAGGAGATTCAAATTTTGTTCACTGTAGATACAGAAACACAATAATCAGAAGATCACAGCTCACTCATAGAAGACTTCTCAATTTACAAAGAAATACGGCTTGAGAAATGCTGGTTCTCCCCACAGCTGGACATTTAAGTCTAGCCAAAACAAGAGAGTTGGAAGATGATTACTCTTTTTAGCAGGAAGTATGTGATTTTCGACAGGATAGTCTCAACAGCCTTGCAATCTTTCCAACTTATCTACCAACTTCGCACCGCACGAACGTAAAGGCATCGACCTTCCCTGCAGATTTCTACTGTCGATTACAGTTACGTACTTTGAGTGGATTATTTCATCGTTTCTGTCTTCACCAGGAATGAGATGTTCAGATCAATAGCAAGATGTCGAGATATTCACAGGAAACATAGTTACAACACCTGAAAAGGAATGGTAGTAAGTGTAATCAACATCTTACAGCACTTCTGAAATTTAGAACTACATAAGCTTTGTAACTTTAGATAGAATAATGATTGACAATCTGGATTAACCTTTCTCTAGACTATTCAACGTAAGGCAAGTACACTCCGCTAAAGGTTTTTACAGATCACTTCATCTTTAGACAAATACAAATGATATTAATTCCAAATCGTTCAAAGCAAAGTCTGATAATTTGCCACAACTTCTAGAGCTTATGCCGAGCAAATTCTAATATAAGGTAAGTTTTACTATTTTTATCTTCTACATGAACTAACGTAAGGATTGATATTAGTTCCGTTACATTAGAGGAAAAGATTGCTTAGAGTAAGTTTGATTGTTGAGGAATTGTAAAGTACACGAACGAATTTCAAAGCATCCTATTAAGCAGATATCTTACTGAAAATACCTATATTTAATGGCTAAAATAAAATAACATGAGAACTTATACTGATGATTCTTTGTAACTGTATCAAAAGAAAGATCTCCATGACAATCCATGTTGCTGATGGTTAATGAGTCAATTTCTGTGCTGCACATGAAACTGATCCAAAAGTACAAACAGTAGATAATAAAATAAAAACTGACTGAATCACTTGAAACACTGTTGATTCATTTCATTTCATAATCTTGGGTTTTATCCAAAACAGAATAATATTTATTTTCTTAAAAGAGACAAATTATTATTCTTTTGAATAATAATTGTACTCCGATACTAGGCTATTTCTTTTCATTCCAAAGATTATAAAAAAATCGATCTCTACCAATAAATATACAATGCATACATTTGAGAACTGATTATCTGAAGCACTTACATTTTTTAAAATAAAATAAAACTATTTGAGGTTTCGTGACTTTTGAGTCAATTTAGTTTTTGGAAAACCAAAAACTAAAGAAAAATATTCGTGAATTATTAAGTCAAGGATATAATTCACTGATTCACTATTAAATGAAAAAAAACAGTGAATCATTTGACCAAAACAAATAAAAGAAAAATATTTTTAAAGTATGCAAAGCGCTTGCAAGATCTATCAATTCTTGCTTTGGATTTTCTGAAAAAGGCATTTTCGATTCGATGCACGCATAATGGTTTGTAACGGCAGCACAATTTGACCCATTAATAAACATACGAACATAATATGTCTTCAGAATCAGATGTAGTAAACATTAGTGATTTTAACGAAAAAGGGTATTTTACAAGCGGAATCCAGAATTCTTGCCTAGCTTCAAGAAGTTTTCCACAAAGCTTTACGATATTCAGGATATCTGAATTCCCATATCCTGATCGTTCCTCGAGGGGCCTCCATTGATGCTTTTAAAAGAAAAAAAAATCTTCACAAAAAATTTCCAATTCCTCCCCTCCAAAAAAAAATCCTGTTTCTTCATAACAGCTTGCTTTTTATGACTTTATCCTTTGTCTGGATTAGACCAAACTATTTATCAGATGTTAAAAATAAAATGTTCAAAGCTTTTCAAGCTTGTTTCTTGTCTTTTACAATAATCAATTAGGACTTCTAATTATTGAGATATTGATGATCTGTGTAATTTTGTGTCATGTCTCTAACATTCTCTTTTTGGGCAATAAGATTAACAACACTTATTCAATTGAAGAAACTGAAGGTCCAGTTAAAACACGCATTTGACCTCATCTGAAGTAAACTTGTCAAATTAATTGCTATGAATTAATTGCAAATGGATTTGCACGGATTAAATCAAGAATTTCTCTAAGAGCTTTTAATATTCGTTTATTGACTACAGAAAAAAAAGGTTTTGAGCAGCAAAACGTAATTACAAGACAACAGAAATATTTGCCCAACCCGTTCTTCTTTCTTAACTACTTCAACGATGTATGTGAAAATGGTCCGACAGAAAGACCAAGAACACGAAGAGATGCGAAATTTGACACATACTGTGATATTTCTCCTTCTGCAAAACACAGGTAGCCGAAAAATACAAGGGAAGACTGAGAAGACGTCTCCAGGTTATTCCTCACACTGCTAAAGACAAATTCTCTAAAGAGAGAGAAAGAACCATCTTATCTGGGCAGGATTCCCTTGAGGATCACCGCGGTGGCTGACTTGACCATTTGGGTCATTACTGGGCGGTGACACAATTACCATTTTAATAATGAAATTATTTCTCAACAGCTTTAAGTAAATTCAAACGATAACCCTTTTTAATAACTTTTTCTTGAAATAAAGTATTAAGAGCGATTACCTACGAAAATAAAAGAAGATTACAGTATTATCTATTCGTAGTTTTTACAAAGTGGCGAATAGTGAAGATTCTATGCTAGGAGATTATTAAAAAGCATGAAATTGATTAAAGCGATCGTGAACTTGAAATATCATGTAGTTATTGTTGTAGAAAATGCATTATTTTTTTTTACCATAACAGCATTCTAAGTTATAAATTTATGTATTGTTGTTGTTTTTTAAAAATTTAAATATTAGACATTAGTTTTGAAAGTTATATATCTATTGAAACATTTTTCTTTATTTTTTAACGTATCTATATCCTACCGCTACCCTTGTCATACGAATCAAATTTACATTAAAAAATGTCTTGAAACCCTGATACAGTTCATTTATTTTCAAACATTTACAGTGCATTTTTAGTATTCATTCAAAGATGAAATGTTTTAGTGAACCAATTTATCATTTAGAAAATTTAATCTTTAAGGAAAATGGCAAAGGGTCGAAAAATTTGTACTTTATTTTTAATTTCAACCCGTGAGTCCCTCATTAATCTTATAGGCTTTTTGAAAGACTGAATAAACAACGAAAAATATAACAACAAAAATAAAATATAAATGCACATTTGCAATAAAGATTTTAAGAAAATAGCCTATTAGCTGATCATTAAGAGCATCTTATAAAAAGTTTGTTATCTAATTGTTTTGTTTATGTTCATACCCAGTCACTAACCAGCTATCTATTAAAAATATCAACCAGAGAAAATTCTTAAAAGATATTAATTAAAATAAAAAAAATTGAATTATGAATAAAAAGTTGTGCCTGGCTACTTCTGTTTAATATATATATATTGTTTCTATCAGCTGTTTAAACCAAAAGGATTTTTACGAAAATTAAATCCTTTCATAAATAATTCAATGGAAGAGAAATCATTCAAGTCTTAATTTCACTGTATTTAGTGTTATTTAATGGCAAATATTCATTTCGATATGAGCTACATTTTCTAAAGTCTGCACAAATAAAAAAAAATGCATCATTGTTTAAGTGTTTTAATTTTAAGAAAGGAAAAGAGTTTTGTTCAATTTGAAACTAAATTCCGAAACCTTAATACAAAAATTCATGGCTGTGGATTAGGATTGTGTAGAAGGGGATAACTTACAGGCACTCAAATCAGAGAAACGTTACCTTTTTTTTTAAAAAAAAAAATTCTTGTTTTATTGAACATTTTATGAAGCCAAGACTAGTCTATTTGAAAATACTGTTATAAATCGAAAGGATCAAATGTTCCTAATACTTCATTTCGCTAATCTTGCAAACAGGGACTCAACGCAGATGACAAATTCTTACAGAACAGATTTCTGAAACCAAGACGAAAGTTATTTTCTTAACGTCCAATTGTTATTAGTGGCTACAGAGAAAAAAAAATTCTCCGTAGCCACTAATAACAGTTTGTCTCAGTTTGCAGATGCTATCGACGCTACGTTGTTTTTCTAGCATACGCTGTTTTTCTAGCATGTTTTTTCTAACAGAATACTCGTATATATTTGTACCCCATTTTTTTTCTCTTTTATTTTTAATATCTGAATATTGACGTATGTGCAGGTTCTTTTCTTCGTCTCCATTTTCGAATACTTTCCATTGGCACTTATTATTACACACGATGCCTTCATTGAACCGTACATTTCACGCTTTATGGGCATACAGAAAGAATTAAAATCGTAGCGTTCTTTGCGATTTACATTTTGTGAAAAAAACATGTCATCATCACATCCTACGCTTCTTACGTCGCCCACTCCATTTTTCTTAATATCGCACACAAGAAGCTGTAGCGTTGTCACTGAAGAAAAAGGACGATCAGCTAAACATAAAGTATTGGGTCTATCAATGGCAATTATTATAATCCAATTATTTTCAGTATTAGAATTGGAAAATTGTAATTTCCGAACCTAAAAGTTTAATTCTGCGAAGATTTTTTTAAAAGATTATTTGAAAATAGGCTTTATTTAACTGCAACTTTGGGCAGTCGCTTTGACATTGGCCTCTCACCTCTGAGTACCAGGGTTCGGGTTTCATGTTGGTTTCGTGATGGAGGATAATTCGCGCTGGGCAGGTTTTCTCGGAGTTATCCCGTTTCCCTTGCACTTCTCCCACCATACTTTCTCAGTATTTCTCTCCATTTGTTGTTACTTCTGTGGGTTACAATAGACCTCCGGTCGCAGTGCTTGGCTTCCCTTTCACTTACATTCACAGCATAAACATAAACTGCAACCTTGATCATTTTTTTGGGAGATTTAAACATACAAAAAACAATAACAAGACTCCAGATCAGAAAGATCTACAAAGCACGAAAAAGTTCAGTTAAAAGACGTGTATCAAAAGATTCGTGACACCAAGAATCAAGGACACACGTTTAAAAATCTTTGCAGAATTGAACTTTTGAGTTCGGAAATAAAAAATTTTCAATTCAATTAATTCCAATTAATACCGAAAATTGTTGGATTGTAATAACTGCCACTGCAAAGTTCCTCAAAAATCTCCAAAAGTTCAGTAGTAATGGTAAATGCTAAAAAATGTTATTTAAAATTTCTATTTTTATAAATATTAAGATCAAAAGTTTAACAAAGCTGACTTGAAGATCCGACTGACTTATTTCAATGTTCGTCCTTAAACTTGAAGTAAAAGATAAAAGAAGTAAAAAAAAAATAAAATAAAACGATTTTCAATCGTTAATATTTAGAATGTTTTTTAATGATATTTTATTCCTTTTCATCTTCCAATTGTCTCTTTAAAAAAATCTATAGAATTAAATGAAATGGATTGTGAAGGCCAGAGAATCAGGATTTTTTTCCAACTTTAATATAGACTAAACGATAAGGTACTTCCAAACAAACCCAATAAAAGATCTTTTTTTTTAATTTTATTCAAAGGAGCTTAAAATCCGAATAAAGATTTCTGTATTCGTGTAAGTCATACATAAATAGCCTAATTCTTCAACTGAATGTTCGTCAATTATCAACTGCTTAAAAGAAACAGTTATAACTCACAAAAATTCAATAATTCTTCATTTTTTATTGTCATTTTCTTTTAGAAATATTTACTAAAACGTTGAACAGTTAAATCTTCTTTGTTCATTATCTTTTCTTTACTATTATTAGAGCAACTACTATTTTCTAAAACAGACTGATGAGTTTGAAAAAACAACAATAAAAAAAAAAAAAAACCAACTAGTTTTTTAAAAATTATTGTTTATATATTTTGCCATTTTGATGAGGGGGAAAAAAAGGGAGATGTGGGGGTGTGTTCGTTGGGTTGACTACCCCCCTTCTTCCCTCCAAGTATTCGACAAGGGTTCAAATTAGACCCTCCCTTCCCTCCCCCGCATGGATCAATGAGTTCCCGTTGACACACCGTTCCCCGCTTCCATCATTTTTCTCTTGGCAAGCTGCCAACGACTCTCCCGGATTAATACGGTTGGCGCATGCGCTATCTCTCTGCTTCCTCCACTAGGGGTTCCCCTCCCACTACCACCACACAACCCAAAACGTACACTCCTCCAACCACTCAGATAGATTTCAACAATAATTCAATAATCATTGAAAGGAACAAAAAATATATATTTTTTCCAATAATTATTTACTTTTTACCATTATAGTTAATGTAGAAATAGATACAAATCTTTATAATTTCAGTTAAAAAAATATCATTTTTTTAAATAATAGTAAGTAATAATAATAATTTTTTGAACGAGTTGAAATTATTTATTTTTTTCCTTATTTAACTTAAAAGAGTTCGATGAATTTTTGAATTCCATAAACACTTTTGGTAAGTTCAAATGTATTTATTAAAGTTAAAGAGAAGGCGGAATATATTGGGAATAAATGAATTTTTAAATATCCAATATTTCTTTAAAACTTCAAAGAATTGAAAGGAAAAAAAAGTCTGAGGTTTTATTTAAAATATTACATTTTACCTATTGAATCGTAGTTACAACCAGGCTGTTGTAACAATGATTATGATAACGATTTTATAGTGATGAATTTTATTACTTTCCTATTATTTTCATCAAATGTGAGGATGTTTCAAATTTAGAAGAAACATTTTAATGCTGAATTTCAGCAATGGAAAGGCACTGAATGTTAGAAATAACATTAAATTTATATTTTTACAAAATTTATTATGATGGCTATTTAAGATTATCAATAGTATTAAATAAGTAATATATACGGCTCAGTGAAGAAAGCCTTTAATCATAATGGCTTATTAAAGTGCTTTAAGAAATTATTGTTCCAAGCAGGCTGTGCTGTTTATAATTATTAATTATTATGTAATTAAAAAGGCCTCTTCCTTTTTAGAAGAAAAGCTGAAAAATAAATTAATAAATACAAATTCGAAGAATTTTATAAGTTTTTTTAACTTATAAAAAAAGTTTCATAAATATATTTCACATAGAAGATAAATTGCTAAGTGGAATTCTGACAATTTCTGAATGTATTTCTTTTTATTGTAACAATGACTGGTCCGCGTTGTTAGCTCTCGTAAGTTAGACTTTGCCGTCGACAATTTAAATTGACCTTACAACAATTAAATACAAAATTGAAAAATAAACTCTCTATTGATAACCAAACATCGAAACGAAAGTAAATTTGCAAAATCATCAAAAAAATTTCCCAATGTTATTACGATTCACAGCAATTAAATACAAATAAATTCGTGATGAAGTGCGCTGCCTTTTGTCTGAGCCCTTAAACCTTGAAGATAGGCTTGCCTGTGATACACAGAAGCGCTTAAAGGAAGCAGAACTTAAGGCGGTGTCTTTAAAGGCGGCGAAAACATTTCAGACATAACCACTCCGTTTATTCAAATTCGGTTTGTCTCGACGCTTCCTAGTTTAGCGTGAATTTGTGAAATAATTCATAACATGATTTTGGATTGCATATTTCGGGCAAACTCCAAATAAAAAGACAAATTAAAGAGAGGGAATTGGGTTAGTGGAAATGTCTATCCAAAAGCAGCGTTTGTTCTAAAATTACAATCGAACTGAGCCGACGCAAACATTCAATTCTGCAGGAGAATCATAAACGGCTTTTTTTTTTTTTTTACTATTTGTTTAGACCGCCGTTATAAATTTTGTTCCAATTTGATGGTAGAGAAGTAATTTCTTTTGCAAACAATTCTACTGAAAATTCAATTTCTTTTGAAAATATTTCGCTTGGATAATAATTAAATTTAAATTTTTTTTTAATGCATCGAAATATTCAATATTATATGTTATTATTTAATATGTTTGTAATTAGTAACATTTAATACTTAAGTTTTCTTCGATTGGAAAGCTCTTTTTAACATATCTCTCTCTCAGAACATGAACATTTGCTATTTTTTAAGATTATTAGCCAAACACAATTAATTTTTTTTAATCATAATTTTGATCGAGAACCTATTTTTTTCCAAACTTTTTCAATAAAAACTTTTCAAACCTTTAAAAAGGCTTTAAACTTTTCTTTCAAGTTTTTTTTTTTTTTTTTTGTTTGTTTTAAGTGAAATTTACCGTTTTTAACGTAAAGTGATAATGTTTTTAGCATTTGAAAAGTGTACTTCAGTTTTGCAAGTTTTTAAAATACATTCTGAATTGCTTAATTGAAATGCTTAAGTTTCGTGAAATTCATCCAAATTTAAAAATACAATTTTATTTTACCAATACAACTTAATAAAAAACTTTTTTTTGTAAATATACTTAATAAGTACACTATAGAAACAAAATTGAAAACTAATTAACTCCAAATGGTCAGAAACAGATTGGGAACAGGTTACATTAATTTGATCTTTAGTTAAAAGAAAAAACCAAATCGCACAATTTAAAGTACTGGAACTGTTCTTCCACTCCAATATGGTTCATTAAGAATGTAGTCGTCAATTCAATGCCTTGAAAATCTATTTCAATGACTATTGGCTTAATATCTGAAGGAATATAATCCATCTTCGAATTTTAAAAAAAAAAGAAAAAAAGAAAAAAATATAATAAACGTAGAAACGCCATTTCTAATTTCATATTAATAGAATCTATATCTCTAAATATATTTTAATATAGAATTCTATTCAATTAGCATTTAATTAACATTAAATAATCCTTGAAATAATAAAAATTATAAAAATTTTAAAAAATGAAGATTTGAGATATTTTTATAAAAGTACAACACATTTTATAAATTACGAGGCTTTTTTTTTATCAAACATTACGAAAAGTATTGTTACTATTTAAAATTATTACTAAAGAAAGAACAATTTCTTTATGGCTGCACTTAATCTAATTACAATAGCTAATAGAAATAATAAGTTATTTATAATTGGAATTTATTATTTTGCCCTTCTCTTGCTCCTTGCCAGGGAAGTGTCATCACCTGCACAACTCTTTCAGATATTGAGAATCGACCTCAATCAAGCAAATGGGAAGCAGGAATCAGTTCCCTTCCACTCGATCCAATTAAGTTTAACTTCCCCTTTCTTCTCCTAAGCTTCATGATTAATTTACGCCTAAAAATTACTAAAAAAGAGTTTTATTCAAGATGTAATATGCAAGTATAACGAGAAGCATTATCATTCTTTAAATAATGGTAAGAAAAGAACTATTTTCTAAGGAAACAATGGGATCTGATTTTCAATTCGTCTTTCTACAGCATTTCAAACATTAAAGCAGTCAACCAATTCTGAAAGTCCAATTCCATGTTATTGCTCCATAAAGGATGTTTTTAAAAAAAGAGCCTCTACTAAGGATATAACCTCGACAGAGACAAATAAAGAGATTAAAATTATTAGCAAGGAACAATTCAGTGATATCTGGAAAAGTGATATTATCTAATCTTATTGGCATACAATCAAGGCATGTAAGTAAATAAAAAGAAATAGCAACTTTAATAAGAAACATTTTAACAATTGAAAGTAAGTTTTTAAAGAAACTCTGACAAGAATATTGCAGAGGTTTAAGAACTTCCCGACGAATTTGAAGAAGTTCCCCCGGAGGGACTTGCATCCTGTAGAATGCTCCAGGTAATGAGAAATTTTGAATAACCTGTAATTGAATTTTAGATATTTAAAACATGGAATTGTTTGATACTTCCCATTCTGATCGATTTCCCCACATCTGCAACAGTGGAGCACTCCAGGTTCTTTTTGGAATTTTTTTTTCACCAAACCACTTCTTTATAATGATATCCGTAAGAAACAATAATAATGAGCATTCCTTATTTAGAAAAAGCATATTAACAATTTATAGGAAAGATAAATATCAACTAGAAAGAAAATGGGCATGGAAAGATCTAAACATGAAAAGAACAAATATTGAACGCATCATAAAAGTTTTATCAAAATTTCTTGAAAGTGTCACAATGATACTACAAGGAAAAAACGGCCTTTCAAAAGCGGGACACATAAATCTTGGGATTTTGTGTGCAAGTCTCTCTACATCGTATCATATCGAGTGAGAGATTCTCTAACTCAAACAACTGTATTTTGATTTAAATCCATGGAAGACGATGGACAGAAAATCATCCCTAAAAGTGTTCTTTAGGACTAAGTTGACTCTTGTTTAGATCTCAAACACTGGTCGACAGTCCAAGATTGCTTCCCATGCAAAGTGTTAAAAAACAGCTCTGCAACACCAGAATAACTTACTTAAAATATCTCTCAATATTCAAGTTCTAATGAAAAAATGTAAAATCAGAATTCTTCAATGTAGTTCTACGAGTTAGAGTAATTGTGAAATTAGTTCTGAAATCCATCTCGAATGAAATGTCAACATTTCAGAATCTTATTTCTATAACTATTCTCAATAAATTATATTCTTATTGATTAGACAGTTAGCAGAAATTTTAAATACGAAAGGTAATAGCCATTGTTAGCAATTTAAAATGTCAATAAAAATAAAATCATGAAATTGGAATAATAAAGTAGTTAATAATCTCCAATGCAATACATTTTTAAGACAGCAACCTTCAGCGATAAAAATCAGTCTAGACAGTTACGCAAAAAAAGAATAAGGCTAAGAATAACGCATGAATCTTTGATATGGAAACCAATATAGAAAGATGTTGAAAGACTTCTCTGCAGAACATCGTGGATAGCATGTAAGGAATATCTTACGGAGAAGCCCTTCAGTGATCTTTGACTATTGGTTTCCATCTGTGGTTGAACTGTGTAATTGACAGTAGTTGTCATTTAATTTCACATAAGTCCGTATCTGAAATGTGACGTTGATTTCTCTAGTCTATTCATATCCATTAATTATCAAAACTCTGAACAGTTTTCCACTTTCACTAACGTAAAATTTGTGCAAGATTTCGTGATAGCAATCAATTGCTGCAGGTGAGAAATACGGAAGAGGATTTTCAAAAAGAATTCACTTGTTTACTGTCATTGCTCTTTTTCGCTGTTATCTTCATCCTGGGTTCTGCCGTTGTTGAAATGAACCTTATTTACAGCCAATTCACTGAGAGTTGCTGGTTTACATCAATATGCAAGAAGATTGTAAACATCCACAGTTAGCAGTCAAAGATGATTTTCTTTATTTCAATTGGTTCCGTTTATAGAAAAATCTTTAACAATATTTGTATATGTAAGGGTATTATACCGTCGATATCATTTATCTGCCATCAGATTGACAGATGTAATTTTCAGAATTCTGAACAGCAAAGACGTTAGTTGATATCAAGAAAAGGTGTCATTACATTCATGGAAGTTATACAATATTTTGGGAAATCTCTGAAGGAAAGACGGTCTCTAAAATGATCATAGTTGACCTATCAGAGATTTGAATAAAGATATGTGATATATTGACGAAATATGGACGAAAGACGTAAAATATAATCGTTTTCAACACAGTGTAAAACATGTGAATAAAATGTAGGATAGCAGAAATCTGTAAGCAATATTTCAAGGTGCAAACCACGCTGAAGGCATCAATTTTATGCGCTTGTTTTATTTATTCAGCTTCACCTTTTTTATCAAAACATCTTCCTTACTTATATCTACCCAAAGTTCGGTAAACGCTTAGATTACGACTCACATTTTTGTGACAGTTTTGACAAGGCTTGGCCTTAGGAGTAAGATCCCGAAGGTCTGACATAAAGTCATGCATCGTCTTATTTATGAACTTTATTTGATGCATTAATTTCATTCGCCCGATTAATGGAAACGTGCATTTAAAAAATGAAGTTACTTTTAAAATGAAGATGGAGGTTTCCATAAAATGAACTCAAATCTCAGATCATTGATGCAATCAATTTCTTCATTAAGCATCTAAGAAATCAGAAAGTAAGAACGTCTTTTATTCAATGATTTCCTCAATAACACAAAACCGGAAGTTAATTGCTTATTAAGAGGACGCAAACAATATTTTTCCTTTTATGTATTTGAAGTCTGTAAGCTCGATAGATCACAATAGATAATTTAGTTGTTAAAGAGATTTTACTTTAACAACTAAAGTCTTTTGCTTTGATTCATTTTTGCAATGAATTCGGTCTTGAATTTCATCATTATCTAAATTACTATTGTTGCTGTACTTTCCAAGTGCAAAAAAGGGAAGGAAACTGTTAACAATGCTTATTTAATCTACTGTAAATGGATCTTCTAGTTTCATGAAACAACTCAAAGTCCATCAAATCCAAGTATTGGAATTTTTTAAAGAAAATTTATGGAAGCTAAATTTTAAAATGTTGGTACTGATTAAAAAACAAAAAAAAAATCGATAAAATAATCAACGTGTATGTAGATTACCCATACGTTATCACACGGATATAAACGAATATATTTGTAAATTACTTACAAATTTTATTCTGAAAAACTTAAAGAACTAAAATTCAATGTGTGAAGAGAAAGTATTGTTAAGAAAAGACAGAAAGTAACAAATGAAAACCTTCCTAAATATAAGAAATAAAACATTTTTAATACTGTTCGTTAACATAACAAAAAAGTTTATGAAAAAATATTAATATCCACAAGCTTCAGTAGTTGTATATATTAATTCCAATTGCTTTAATTCTGTACACTGAAAAGGAAAATTCAGCTAATTTCTAAAATAAATACAGCAATATAGAGTCACTAATTCAACTGTGACAAATTGTACATCAGCGTGGATGTTCTGTAAATTTAACAACTGCTACAAATTAGCTGAAACTAACAAAAGCTCGAAAAAAAAAATGGAATTTGTCTCCGATGTCTACTAATTTTGCAAGTGAAATTTTAAACTGCTTCTGTGACCTATCATCCCTTATTGTGGTAGATTCCAAGTTGTGCCTCCCTTGGCCTCTCCCCATCCCCCTCCCATCAGGATTCCTCAGCACGCGCTCCCACCTGCCTCGGTCCCGTTGCCATGGAGACGGCAGCTAAGCATGTGCGCCGTGTTCCGTGGTGTTTTCCACTGCCGCCACCAGAGGGCTTTTGAATCGTTAATAGCAATCTAGCCATCTATGAAGAACTTTAAAACAGGAAACTTTAGTCGCCTTCAAAAGGAAAACTTACAAAAACCACATGTTTGCTTTAAAAACATAGAATAATTGCATTGAAAACGGTTTTTTGTTCACTAATATAAAAAAAAGAGTCAAATATGATTATAATACTTATCGGTGTTACTAGTTGCAGTAAGGAATTGATAAAGGCTTCTATTTCATGGAAGTTTCCGTATGTAGATTAGTTAATTCCAGGTTTCATTAATTAAACTCTAACTCAAAATTTCAGATCGTTGGGTTTGACATGAAATTAATAACTTTGAAAAGTTATTAGAAAAGTATGTTTATTAATAGGTTTACGATATGTTTTATTGTATTCATTATCAATTCAGCTCTTAAATAAATAGTCTACGATTTAGTAAAAATATTAAAACAATAATCTTATCCTATTAATTAAGTGGGTTCCATGATAATCCCTTGAGATTAAATTAATACGATTTACAGAAAATATTTCAGTTTGAAGAATGAATTAAATTTCAAAGATATTAAGTTTTTTGTTATTAATGTCTTCTTGTGATTAAAAAAAACCCTCACTTTCCCACACATAAGAAGAATATTATATAGGAATTATTATCTGGGTTATTTTTTTTTTTTGCCTTGATTTTTGCGACATCTATTCTATCGAGGTCTCACGAAAAATAATAGGAATTATTTTACTAAAAGTAATATCGGTTACAGAGATATTTATACAGCACTACTGTGTCTCTTTTGTGGCAATACAAACCGAATAAAGCCTTTTAAAAAAAGTAACTTAAAAATTTAGAATCTCTACGATAAAAGCTTGTAAAGATAAAATTCTTCGTATTTCTGTTTGTTTGTTTTTTTTCCAAAATGTTACGAATACTTTTTTTTTTCGTCATGCATCATCTGTTGACGCTAAAGAGGAATAATACACTTTAAAAATGTAAAAAAACAAAAAAATGTATCTTATATAAGTATATTATTTGAAGTGATTCTATATTAGAAGTGATATAAGCGATGCTAACTGTCAAATGATTTCCATAAGTGAAATAATTAAGAGATAAAGTATTTTTAGATTCACAATAACTGTGTCGTAATCAGTGAGAAAAACTGATGAGCAAATGTGACCAACGTTTAAAATAAGTTAAATTGTCATTTGATTGAAAACATTGTCTTTGCTGATCTGAGTTCGAATCCCGCACTGGAATGGATACTTCTTCAATTTCTTCTGGTTTTATCCTCCATCTTTCACTTTATTTATGACTGTTCACTCTTCGCGCCTGTGTAATAGGTTCCAATAGTTTTACTTAAAGAGTGCACCACTAACATATAACAGAAGATAATTTTGAAGATGCGAAAAGATCAGGGAAACTTTTTATCGTTAAAGTTGTTAAGTTCGATTATAAAACAAAACCTATTGACGATGTGTGAAAAATAGGTAGAAAAACTTAAAAACTTTCCTTTTCGTTAAACCGTGGTGATTCAGTTTCTCAGCAGAATTCCTTATTACGTATAATCAAAATCGCAATTTAATAGCATTCGTGACGTGTTTAATTTCGAAATTTTTAGCCCTACGTTTTAGAATAAGTTCATCAACAGAAATTGAAGCGGACTTCATCTCTTTCAGTTTCTCACGTTTTTCCCTGATTGTACCGTTGTGTTAAGAATGATTCTACAGAAAAATATCTTGTATGCAGTATGAATACAGTCACCTTAATTATCATTAAAATATATCTATGAAAGTGCAATCGTGCAACTAGAGTTCATAATGAAGTTTTGAAAGTTACACTATTTCGTTTGCCAGTGTTTTTTTTTTTAAGGAAAAAAAAGTAAAGTATTGTAATGTTATTCACCGGTAAAACTCACCAATAAAATGCCAGTTTAAAGCAAACGCCTACAATTCAAGTGTCACGATTATTTCTAATCGTGCAGTAATATCGAAGCAGAATAATATCCTGCAACAATTTCCATCTATTTAATGTACTATCATTATCAGAGTTACAACAAGGAATCGTGATTTGCCATTGCGCATAGTCCTTAGCTAAACACTTATTTTAAACACACGTTTTATAATATCAAAATGGATACAAAGCACAATTTATAACACCTTCACTTATATTTGAATTAATTTCAAATAATGGCTTAGAAAATATCAAGAAATATTCACTGAGCATCGTTTTGGATTTTTTTTGCAGCCTTTACATGATAATTAATTAATATAAAATGATGTTATAATTACTTAGCAAAATTCGCAAATATAATAATATTCATTCAAGATAAATATTTAGTCAAAGATTATTTTCTGATTTGAAAAGGTACAGTAGATCCTCGTAACTTGGCAAAGCTGTTAATTCAATAATCATATATTATATAAAATCTTTTATTTCTATGTTCGTCTGTCTGTCCGGCGCAATTGTTGTGATTTGTGAAAATAGAAATAATTTCTACAAGTTCCCGACGGAAATCGAACCTGCAACCTTCGAAGTTAGACGTCTTATCCATTAGGCCACGGGACTACATTCTAATCCCTAATAAAAATTCCAATAAGTCATAGACGCACTCGCTGGTTCTAAAAGCAGTAGTGGGTTGGGAGAATCCACTTTTCCCGGATTGCTAGTAATTTACAAAACAAAATTTTTAGTAGCAGTGGTGAATCATTATATTTTAAGAGTAAGTCGAGGAAATAACTGTCCGAAAAACATCCGAATAAAACAATGGCAGAAACATAATTGTTGTTAGCTAAAGTGAACTGCCGATAAATGTTAAGTCTCCAGGATCATTGTTCGTCATAGCTTTCTTAACAGATCTCATGCTCTGATTAGTTTCCCAAAGATTTCCAAAACATCAAAAGAACAAAATAATTTTCTTAGTGCAAATGAAACAGAAAATGAAAACCCTTATACTATTATACTGTACATCATCTAATCAAGTAATGGCGAATTTTTAATAAATTTTATATTAAGATGGTAGTGTTAAGTGTTCAGTTTCCAACTTGTTTTACCAAAAGCTTTGTTGTTTTCTTTTAATTTCAAAAGTTTTTGATGTTTAAGCATTAAAGAAATGCAGATTTTACTCTTCTGGTTCTTACTCCAAATAAAGTTTTCAATCATACTCATAATACATAGACTAGAAATCAGTAAGAATTAGCCTAAAGCTTTCTTTAGGGTTAAAAAAGAAATGATGGTTAACGATCGAGAGGATGTTTCAATAATTTCTTTCTGTGTCGTTAATCAGAAACGAATAAATACAGAAATTTTTAATTGATACTTTAAAAAATTAAAAAAAAAAAAAAAAATCAAATTATACTTTTTAAGTCTTTTAAAAAAAAATAAAATGGAAAAAAGAAAACCATTTTTATTTCTGTTAATTTTGCTGTCTATTATCTTTACATAAAAGTATCGCAATCGATAAAACAAAATGCCTAAAAAAATATCTCACTACAGGCTTATGCGGCCCTTAAGGGCTAAACGCACTTCTCTGTCTTCGTTACGTTTCCGTAACGCAATTGCATTAGTGACGCAGTTACGTATTCAGGGTCATCAGAATTGAGCCTCGTAAGACGTAACGGAGATCTTCATGTTATATATATCTTAAATGTTATATAAATATAACGGCTATGTTCGTCGATTTCAAGATCTTCATGTTATATATATCTTATATGTTATATAAATATAACGGCTATGTTCGTCGATTTCAAGATCTCTGTTACGTCTTGCGAGACTCAATTCTGTTAACCTGAATACGTAATTACGTCACTAAAGCAATTACGTTACGGACATAATGGAAGACGGAGAAGTGCGTTTAGCCCTTTAGGGTCTGCGGGTTGTAAGGCTCCCGTCATTCCATGACCAACGGGACTAAGTTAAGGTAGGATGGTGAACCCAAGCCTGCACTCCTTTAACTCCGGTCCCTATTTTACAGAGGCTGGGTGAACCCTAGGATTCCCGACTTCCTCTGGTAATTGAACCCAGCCCTCCAGGGTGTCTCTGAAGTGGACCTTCGGGCCTACTAAACAAAGCCAGTAGTTAGTCCATTTGTTTAATATAACTCATGCGTTAGTAACAGCAGCTGTCCATGTGTTAATGCTCTCATCTATCAACTTTAATTTTTCTAATTTTTCTGTCAGAGATTTCTAATTAGTGAAAAAAAATATATAAAGCTCTAGAAGCGCACGGGGTTTGCAGTCTGTATTGCATCCCTCAATATGAGAAATCTTCGAAAATTGATAAATTATATATGGTAAAAATAACGCCAACAATTTGAGATGATACGATGTTTAGATATCACGCCTCAAAATCTAATATCAGAAAAGAATACAATAGAAATAGAAACGACTTGAGGTTCCAGAGTTGAAGTAAAGCCGATCCCATTTTATTTTTTTTTTTCTTGGTAACCGGAAATGAAAAATGGGTCAAGCCCAACTGAAGAGTCTGGTCTGAAAAAGTTCCGCATTCAACCTCGAGGTAAAGCTTTATGATAATAGTATATAATAAATTAAGAAAGGAACTGTATTGTAAGTTAAATCAATTCATAATTAGACCATAAAAATCGCCGTTGTAAGCAGTTGACTATTTTCAATTCAAGTCTCTGCTGAGATGTTCAAATCTCGAACTACTGATGTTATCTTCAATTAACACCATACGTGGCATGGAGTTAAAAAAACAAAAAAAAGCTCTCTATTCTCTTAATCAACTAAGATCGTACACACCCATTGGTAATTTTCAATCAATAGTAAAGTATTTCGGGAAGCATCTATTCAGCATGCTGTAAAATTCTTTAATGAATTTTTTATTCGCTTACAGAGAAATGAGACTTCCCAAGTCTTGGTATATTGCTAAAGATTGTAATAATGTATTTCAGACCACTTTATATCAATTCTTAAAGCGTTTTCTACTTATATTGATTGTGGTATGTAATTCTACTCATGAATAGCAGTTTTAATTCGAGGGAAATATTCAAATTATTCTAGAGATGTTGAAATTAAAATGGACCTTCGAATAAACGACACATCGAAATTTGCTTGCCTCAAATATTCAGTTGCCGAATATTTGAGTATGTTTAAAATCTGAATCAGTCATCACAAATGCATCCCATTTTCCCTCTGATAATAAAGCTACGGTAATAAAAAGTATATTTTGTATATGAAGTGTATACCAAACGTTTCTAAACTACATAGGCTTCTTTGGCAGATAGCTTTGTAACAACCCAGACGCTTTGAAGCAGCAGAAAATTTCCACACAAATATCGTTATAATGTTGCTAAAACCTTTAGATATTCTGAGGAAGCCATCCAGAACATTGCTAGATAAATGTATTAATAACCTCTAAAACAATGTTGCAATGTTTTTATCATTTTGAATTCTCTCCATAACAGAAATTTTGCATGGTTTCTGAAAACTTATTTTTATCTAAAAAAAGTTTCTTAAATACTATGTATCTAAATACTTTAAAATAGTTTTAAATATAAATTGTATATGTTTATAAAAATCCTAGATTTTTTTAGGATTTTTATACATGAAAATCGAATTATGTCATCTATGATCACAAGCAGAAAGAGTGTTATTTGTAAATTAAATAGGCCTAGTTTTTTATTTTTTTTTCCTACTCCATTGTAGGATCCTGTGTTGCTCTGAGCGGCTTAAAACTGTTAAAACTATTATTTGCTTCTGGAACAGACCAAATCCGTGACTTGTCATATTTATTTTCTGATTTTAATTTTTTTAAATTAATTTGAATATTTTTGCCATTATTCTGCTTAAAATAATAAGTTATTTACTGTTCGTAGGAATCTATATAGTGCTCAAATAAAATCGTATTTTTTTTTAAGATTTACCAATTTTTTTTCTATTATATTGGAAAAATTTACTGCTTATATGTATTGTTTTAGATAGTGTTTACATATAAATTCAAAATGTGGCCTTATAGTAGGCCTACATTATCTTCCGACCAAATATATATATATTTACATAAATATACCATACAGGTGCGTCATTTAAACTGAAAAAGTGCAATATCTAACGAAAGGAAGCGTTTTACAGAAAAATATTCCAAATGCAATTTGTGTATTTGAAAGGGGGAAAGAAAATAGCTCTACCAGTGTTTTATTTGATGATCGTTTTCATGGTCATTTCATATTCAACTTAATTTTTAAATGGAAACCTTTTTTTTTTTCTTTTTTTTAGCGACATCAGAATCTTGGCAAAAAAATAACTTTGTTATTTCATATCAAATATTTTTCTCTTTATCGTCTTTTGACGAAACCATTTCAATTTGGAAGAACATTTAACATTTCAAAATGGAAAGCAATAATTTTTTTTAACAATACAATTTTAATGAGTAACGTATTCAATAAAGAAATAACAATCTTTCGTTAACGGAGATAAGTTTTTATTATAAAAATATTGTATTTTTTATAACTTATCACTTTGGAGTATGTTTATTTCAAATGTTTTTCGTTTGACAATTGCAGAGTAGTCATCCTACATTTGATTGAAGGTTTACGATTTGATTTCTCTGCTAAGAATGACATACTTATCTGTAGATGAGAAAATTTTTAGCTATGGTGAATCTGGAAACAGGAGAGGAGGTTGTGTTGTTTAGCGAACGGTTGTGTTTCTAGACATACTTCGTAGTGTTGTGCAACAATTTTTGTTAAGTGGAAGTGTACAACCCAAACAAAGGAACCTTAAAAACACTGTAACCACAGAAAATAATCAAATTGCAATATTAGATACAGTAGCTCATGATACTCATGTAAGCTCTCGTGCATTAGCTGGTGATTCTGGAATAGCTCAGAGAAGGGTTTTAAGAATATTAAAACAACATAAGTTTCATCCGTATCATTTGTCGTTACTTCAAGATCTTCATGGGAATGATTTCCAGAATCGAATGGTGTTTTGTCAACGGGCACGAGAAGAATATAAATGTATCACAATTTTTTTTCTTTCCTTGCTCTTTTCTGATGAATTTACGTTCACTAATCATGGCCAAGTTAACCGATAGAATATGCATTATTGATCTTTGAAAATCCTCGATGGTTAAGGCAAGTTGAGCACCAACGCCCCTGGTCCGTTAATGTTTGGGCTGGCATTATGGGAGGGAAGATAATTGGTCCATTTTCCATTGACGATACATTGAATGGTGAGAAATAGCGCAACTTCCTGAGTGAGGAATTACCATTACTGTTGGAAGAACTGACTGTAGTAGATAGACAGACCATATGGTTTCAGTATGATGGTTGTCCACCACATTATTCGCATAATGATTGACAAGTATTAGTTCAACATTACAATGGTCGTTGGATAGTGCCTTGACCCACTAGATCTCCCGATTTAACCTTTCTCGACTTTTTTTTATGGGGTTACCTTAAAGGAAAGACCTATCACGATGTATTAAACTACCCCAGAACATATGCAAGAACGAATATGAAATGCATGTGCAAACATTGATCAAGAAGCTACTCATCAGCATCTTCTTCAAAGTCTCGAAAAATTTATCGAAAAAAAATAGTAGATTTCCGTTTAAAAAAACGAAGTTGAATATGAAATGACCATGAAAACGTTCATCAAATCAAAAACAAATAGCGCTGCTTTCATTCCCCCTTTCAAACACACAAATTGTATTTGGAATATTTTTCTATAAAAAGCTTCCTTTCGAGAATATTCCACTTTTTCAGGTTAAATGCCTCACCCTGTCTATAAAAGGAAGCATCCGTAAGCCTTTTCTCGGGCCCCACATGGGGTAAATATGGTATCAAATTAAAGGTTCTGATGTGGAGACGACCAGGAGTATATTTATTTTTGTTAAAAGTAATTTTAATAAAAAAAAAATTCACAAAAAAATTGATGCCTCCTGTTATTATGTCCTCCTATAACTACAAAAGTGGTTAAATCCGTTCGCCAAAAAATAAGATCAACTTTGTAATCTGAAGAAACTGCTATCATAATAAGAGAAAAGCCGACGGAGGATCCATGAGAAGATGTCACAATTCATATAAATTTTCTAAAATTTCCCTCTCTTCTCAAGAAGTACTTTACGAACACTGCAAATAAGTCTAGTTTCCTCATCATCTTAATAAGATACAAAGATTACTATCTCTTATTCTTTTCAAATACATCAATAAATGCAGAAGGTGGTTTAACGTATGATATAGTGAGGCATTCACTGGAATAATTGGCGCTCATCAGTGAGATCCGATTTTCTGTATTTATGATTGTACAATATTCAGTCTCCTTATTATATCACTTTTCAACAAAAGATCATCATTTTTACGAAAAAGTTCAATTTACTTCATAAGATGTAGTAAAATAAAAAAAATAAAAAGGAGGAAAAATATAAAATATGGAAACAAACAAGACAGCAACTCTTAACGGACAAACATAGACAAAACGGACAAACATACAAATCAATGACCCCTGAATTACAAAAACATCAAAATAAAATCAAAAATAAAAATCAAAGAATAAACGTTTTGTCTATTCGTCCTTTTCACTGAGCTTGGGTATGCTGGATAGGTGGAGCTGATGAGAGGCCAAAAAGCCTCGAAACAGCGCTGTCCTCCATTTCCAGCACTAATATCA
This sequence comes from Thereuonema tuberculata, assembly GCA_023159025.1. Taxonomy (NCBI): domain Eukaryota; kingdom Metazoa; phylum Arthropoda; class Chilopoda; order Scutigeromorpha; family Scutigeridae; genus Thereuonema; species Thereuonema tuberculata. Next base: position 105,200,011 of record JAFIDM010000001.1, read on the forward strand.
AAAATAGCTCAGTGAATTTGTGTTTTGTTTTGTTTAGTTATGTGCGTTCTTTGGTTTATTTTACTGTAAAAATGTAGTAACGCACGTTAATTTCCTTGTCTAAACACTAACCTTTTTATAAATTAATCCCTTGATGCTATGCTAAACGCTAGCGGGGATTAATTATTCACCCCTTTTTTATTATTGATTTTATTTTGATGTTTTTGTAATTCAGGGGTCATTGATTTGTATGTTTGTCCGTTTTGTCTATTCGTCCTTTTCACTGAGCTTGGGTATGCTGGATAGGTGGAGCTGATGAGGCCAAAAAGCCTCGAAACAGCGCTGTCCTCCATTTCCAGCACTAATATCAAAAATAGCTCAGTGAATTTGTGTTTTGTTTTGTTTAGTTATGTGCGTTCTTTGGTTTATTTTACTGTAAAAATGTATTAACGCACGTTAATTTCCTTGTCTAAACACTAACCTTTTTATAAATTAATCCCTTGATGCTATGCTAAACGCTAGCGGGGATTAATTATTCACCCCTTTTTTATTCTTGATTTTATTTTGATGTTTTTGTAATTCAGGGGTCATTGATTTGTATGTTTGTCCGTTTTGTCTATTCGTCCTTTTCACTGAGCTTGGGTATGCTGGATAGGTGGAGCTGATGAGAGGCCAAAAAGCCTCGAAACAGCGCTGTCCTCCATTTCCAGCACTAATATCAAAAATAGCTCAGAGAATTTGTGTTTTGTTTTGTTTAGTTATGTGCGTTCTTTGGTTTATTTTACTTTAAAAATGTATTAACGCACGTTAATTTCCTTGTCTAAATTATAAATTCTGTTAACTAATAATTTTTCGTAATTCATAATCATCACTAGCCAGTAACTACACTATTATATGTAGATTACTTGGCTTTGCTGAGATACAAATCATGTTATTGTTGCTTAATTAGTTCATGTATTTTCTGTATATCCGATAACGATGGTCAACGTCTGTGGAATGAAATGTAGGATGAATTTTACAATGATTATTAAAACCTACAAACATACATAAACTAAAACAAAAAAAAATACATTTTTGAAAAAAATGGTAAAAAATTAAATTTTAAAAAACCAGCAATAAAAATGAAGTTTTATGATTAAGGATTTTATGAATGTTATAAATAAACTTTCCGCCTTGTACATTTTAAAGGTTTTAAAATTTAAAGAGGAAAAGATAAGAAATAGCCTAAAGTTGATTCACTGTTTTGTTTGTTTGTTTGTTTTGTTTACTTTTTCTTTTCTTTTGTATTCCCATCTCCTCTCTCTTTTCTTTTCTGATTTCCTTTTAAGTTTTAAAGTTTTTTGGTTGTGGCAGTTTTTCTCTAGTACTACATGCAATCAGAATTGCTGCTGGTTCCACGAAAGAAAACAAAATTCAGTACATATTAAGTAATTGATTGTCGACTTCTAAGCGCCATTTCTTGCAAAAACAGTGCTAGTGTTTCATTCATCTTCTTTTATATAGTTATTGCACATAGTTTCATAACATAATTATGCTTCCAGCTGTTTTTTTCAGAATTTCAAACAGAAACTTGAAAAATTTAAATTTACAACAAATAATTGTTACCATGGACTATAATCCTCCGTATCCTAAGATAAACAACTTTTGTCCTTACCTTACTTTTAATCTCTTTCCTACTTTGGAGATCATTAATCAAACTTTTAATTCAAACACTTAAATTTCGGATTTTGGATCAAAGGAATCAATAATCGACTTAGGCTTCTGTTATTGGGGAGATTTTCATTGAAATAGTGATTTTAAGAAACATTATTTGAAGAAAACATTATTTACATTTGTGTGTCTTGTTCTTATAAATAATAAAGAAAAATCAAATAACAGGGTTGCAACCGCAAACAAGCTGGTATTGCAATTCTTTAAATCCTATCTAGTTTCAACAACGCTAGTTTAAAAGTAGAAAACGTTAATACTGTAATCCTAGTTCTATCTAAAAGAAGAATGTTAGGAATTCTTAACTTTAAGGCAACGTTGTTGGATAAGTTAGATTGAATGATCTTAGAAAGTTGAAAAAAAAAGAAAGGAATTTACAGATGAATCTTTTCATTCAAATAATCTAAATTCACTGTAGTAAGTAGAATTGGCAAAGATACAAATAAATTAGTAGTAAAAGTGGAGATCCTCTACTTTAAGATTAAAAGAAGTTTCTTGAAGACGCAACGATTCTAGAATAGTTGTTGATGATGTGAGAATAATAGTTAGAAATAGCTAGAATCTTAATCCTTATAATAATTACAAAAGCAAAATCTTTAAAGTTTGTTTGTCTGTCATTCAATCGCGCCTCAACAACAAAACGGATCTGAATAAAAGTTTGCCTGCAGGTAGTCTATAACCGGGGGAAGGATATAGGCTACTTTTCATCTCAGATGATCAAGTAGTTTCCGTGGGATACGATGCAATGTCTATAAGGCACCACAGTAGATCTGAATGAAAAGCTTCCCAAATCTGTCAATAGATGGCGCTACCGCAGCTTTAAATCGCGCTCTGGTTTGGTACACAATTACTGCAATTAAAACATTCCCACAACTGTCGATAGATGGCGCTAACGCTTTTTTAATGAGTACGTTTAAGGAGATTCTTTGCAGGTACGAACCACGCTTAACTCACGAGTTACCTCATAATTCTATTAGGCGATGTATACAGTGATAAATATACGATACGGTTAATTAATACGTTGTAATGATCCCTTGATGGTTTACCAACTGAGAAGGTTAGAAATGATAGGGTGTGGAGAAGGCCACAAAGGGCTGGGAAGTGGTATATTCTCCGATCTCGATATTAATTTGCTAAATAAATAAGCAAGGCTTCAGGAGCAGAGCGACGGTACCCGACCAGTAAGTTTATAAAATTAACAATGGAAAAATATTTTACAGAATATTTCTTTTCCTATCTTCTTGAATCTATTTAAAAACCCAAAATGATGCTTTCTCAGATTCTCAATCAACAGTCCTTGAGAAATCAAAATGGCAATTCCTATAATTTAAAACAGTTTAATTTCTAATTTCAGTATTTCTAGTTCTTAAAACTTGGAACTATTCAGAGTTTTCTTGAACGAAACAAGAGCGAAAACTATTTGAACCATTATTAATGTTCCTACGCTTTCGTACAGCTGAAGATTATTTTTAAATACTCGATTTATAGCAGTACTTTTAAAAAGGAAAAAAAAATCTTACGAATCAAAACTTACTGTAGCATTTCTTTAAAAAAAATTCGTAAAAAAACATTTTTTTAAAGAGATAATTGAGCTTGATAAATCGATGAATTTTTTTGACTATTATTATTAAATATCATATCATTCAATACACATCTATCCATATACAGACTTACGATATATAATAATTATTTGTCAAAAACAAATACCCACCGAAGCAACTTCAATAGAATTCCTATCTTTAATGCAGTGATATCTGTAAAAGACATGTTTTCTAGTTAACTACATTTAAAGTTATTTCTATAACTTAAGTATTAATGTTAGCCTATTAATTTTTTGTAAGGAGCGCTGTAAATAACGTATTATTTCTTAATTTTTTTTTAATTTTTTTACTAATTAAGTTCAATAATTTCTTGTAAGATCCTTTTAGCTTAGACCAAAGCATCCTTAAGATTTTTTTGCTTCTTTGATCGCTCCGCTGAAGCCGAACACCTTATCATCCCATCCACGTATAGTGAGAACATAAGAGACATTACGAAACAAAATTGATTTCAATATTTATTACGTTCGAAAAACTCATAAATCTCTAAGGGGAAAAGTTACAAATAAAAATTCCAGATTTCTGGGATGGTTTTATTTTTTCCTTTGATTTGGTTTCAAATTCGACATTAGTGAGCAAAGCAGTCTTGACCTAATTATCTAAGTCTCAAACATAAAAAGAAAAAGCGTAGTAATGGTTGCCTTTTAATAGTGATGACTGAATTAAAGCTTTTATTGTCGTTTCTCTTTTTTTTTTTTTTTTTTCAAATAGATGTAAAGTATTAACGATAAAATAGAATTGGCGTACCAACTTCTGAATACCGTCATAGTATCAACAGATAAGTTGTTCTAGATTTTAAAAGAACAGCGCACTTCAAAATGACACAAATAACTGTGAGCATTTACTCCATAATTCTCATAAAACAACTATCGTTAATCTTCACAATATTTCGTTTCTCTGTTCGAGAAACTTCCTCAGGTGAATAAGAGGATAAAAACTATTCTTTTTGCCTCTTACTTATTACATAACATAGGGTTACAAACAAACATTAACAAACAAACAGTAACTAAAACATTAAGAATTGATAGTATATCAAACTGTTAATAATTTTTTCAAAATATAAGTGATTGATATTTTTATTCATGAAGTATAGTTATTATTAATGTTTAATTATCATTATTTATTTTATATTTTCATTTTGTTAATGTTTAATCATTATCTTTATTTATATGTTGTATTATCATTATTAATAATTATACCACAGTTTGATATACTATCAATTGTTAATGTTTTAATTCCTTTAGTTGTTTGTAACCTTATTTTATGTAATAAGTAAGAGGCAAAAAGAATAGTTTTTGTCCCCTTATTCACCTTGAGGAAGTTTCTCGTACAGAGAAACGAAATATTGTGAAGATTAAAGATAACTGTGAGCATTGTTTCTTTTTGTTTTCTTGAATTGTAAAGAGAGTTAAGCTGGACTTTAGAAGTTTATTAAAAGATAGATAGAAAGCTAACAAGCAAAATAGATCTACGAAAACTAATCACAGAAAAAAAGCTTAGATTAAAAATTGATTTTTAAGATATTAAAGAAAAAGAACAAACAGGAATATAGAATTAAAAAGAAGTAACAATGTTGTTATACAAAATCATCAATATTATTTTAATAATAGCAAAAATAAATAAGGAGAACAATATTGGTTGAAACGGTCGCGTGTTCTTTTCCGGGAGGATTTTTTACCATCGGCGAGTAGTGAAGCGGTGCAAGGCTGTTGTCAAAGGGTTGTGGCGCCCTCTCCCCTGCCTCCCGCCTCTCCTCCAATGAATATTTCAACGTCTCCCAGTAGACGTCGAGCGATGGGGAGCTGTGGGAGCGCGCGCTAATTACTCAGGGCTGTACCCATGCACCAGCAGGGGGAGCGGGAGTGGCACCGCTGCAGCAGTAGAGAGACGAGTAAACAACCGCCTCACTCTCTCGGATGGAGATAAAGAAAGAAAAGGGGATCAAAGGGTCTCCGAGAATGACGCAACAAACGACACAAATGGAAAGCAATAAAGGAAAATATTGATTGGCGTCTTTAATTATGAAAATATTAATAGATATATTTTATAATTTCCTATTCGTTCATCAATCAAGAGATTTCTAAAGTATAAAGATAGTCTATGGCTAAGGACTTGATAGAAAGAAACATGAAAGGAGTGAAATAAGAAATACAAAGGTTCTAAAATCCAGTAATTTCAATGTGCATAAACTTATCGTAATATGTACATAAAAGAAAGTTATAGCCGTTCAATAGGTTACATTAAACGTCGTGTTAATAACACTTCCAAATAACTTTCTACTAACAATTAAAGCATATTGTTGATTTGTTAAAAAGTTTAGTCTTTTGTTTTTAATGACATTAAGCTGAACTGTAAGTATGAAATATTTATATGAATTTTGCTTCTGGAATTCGCTAAGAGTAACTTAATTAGCTTTTAATTGACTGAGCAAGCGAAGAAATCATGGTTCTTCTCTGCTGTCCATTATTTGCATGCACATAACGCTAAAACGACTGAATAGATATCCCTAAAATTTGTTTACGTTCCTTATCCATTGTCTAACTTCGCTACAGTGATTTCTTTAAAATTTGGTACGAAGATAAAGTTAAAATACGAGGATGACTATTTTTGGTCTCAATCCCAGTCCTCAAGATTGATCTTTTGACTATATGACGAAAAGCTGATTATATGTCTGCTAACTAGCATAGTGCAGAAAACAAGTTTCTCTTATGCCACCATTCGCGGCACAATTTTGACTTAAAAACAAATACTTGATATTTTTATTACAAAAAGTAGAGAGAAAGTTTTCATTCATCTCGAAATGTTACAGTGATATCAAATTTTAAAAATCAGCATTAATCGTTGTTTTGGCAAATCTGTGATGAATGTGGCTGTAGTCCAACTACGTATTACTGACTTTATAGGATTACAGTATTGTTCAATAGGGTTACTGATTTTAGATATAAATCCATGATACATTAGGTGAAAAACCAGGATGATAATCTTCATTATCTAATTTGAAAATCAACTTTTATTTAGAATAAGAAAACTGTGATACAAACAGTATTATTTCATACAAAAGAAGTAAGATACATACAGTTCAAGGATGTTTTGTAGGAAAGTTTTAATGATAGGATCGTAACGACATTAACCATCTCATGCTCGTAGTTTTTAAATTGCTGAATTCTCTACGAATTCAATAATTTTTGATGGAAAAAAGAAAGGGACAAAAACACTGAAACCAAAGCAACTAATGAAAAAAAATCATTTGTTTTATGTTTCAACGTGTGCTTCCTGTTATTATTTTTTTCTAATTTAAAAACCGACTTCTTCTTTTGAGAACCAGGAAACTCTGCTAGAAGCAGTGTTATTTGATACAAATTAAGTAAGAAAAGCATGGTTCAATGATGTTTTCCAGGAAAATTCGACATCATTAAGAGACTTCGTGGAAAATTTTTCTCAAATAATATTTTAATTGGAAACATCTGAGATTTACGTAACAAATTTATGTCATTTACTAACGAAACTGTGATCTACATTGATCTACATTGCAAAAATTCACTGTTTCAGCCTGAAACACGATGAGCCAAAAGATGTTTGTCTCGCCAAATTTGGTCGCAAGCGACAGTTCGAAAATGCCTTTCCGTTGATCAGACCTGATCGGTTGTGAATCTTCTATTTCCAATGGACCTTGGCTCCCGATAACCAATTAGAATAATCACGTGAGTTGTGACGTCATGCTCATTTTCAAAGTTCAATTCGTAGGACTCTTCGTCTTCACTTCAGAGAACAATTACAAAGTCAATGCTGAGAAATAAGCTATGAAAAAAGTTCACACTTAAAATATTTTGCATCAGGATATATCAAAGAGTAGTTAAAAAAAATTTCAAAATTTCACAAAATCGACTATTATTCGCATGGAATTCTGGGATCGTCGATCGTTCGATTGTAAAGAATTGAAAAATTATTACTGACTAATATAGGAAATTTAAAAACAAAATTCATTAGAATGCATCTTGCTAAATATCTCTTTAATTTATGAATGTGAATTTTATCATATAAAGGATTCCAAAATTATCAAATTCTTTTCGTTGATTGATTCAGAGTTGAAGCATGCACTATTTATTCAAAATCGTTCGAAAATGTATTCAGGAAATGAAGTCTGATGCAAAGATTTTCAGTTTAAAGATTGTTTCTTTTCAGAAGATGATCCTATTTTCGCAATAATAAACTTAAATTTAAAATAGATTTCAATGCAGTTGAAGTGAGAACTATTAGCAGAGCAGAAGCAGCGAAATCTGAATGATGTCATCAATGATGTGTTCCAATCCTTCGGTCTGATTGGTTGGATTCGAGGTCAAGTTAAACATTTCGTTGGCTACTGTTTTATCATCCTCACTATGTCCAATGGAACTTCGCATTGGTTGGTGTTCACTTAGATTTGATATTCTATTTGAACATGGCTTTTCTTTGTTTATCTGTTTATCCATTTGTCTGTGTGCAAGAGCATCACGCTGAAACGACACCACGGATTTTCATTAAATTTCGATAATTTACTTATTTATGGTCCACTTTACAACATAGGAGCAATTTATCCATCTTTCCTACATCTCAAAAATGACCTCCGAAACCCTCGATAAAATTGCTGGACGGAAAATTGTTGCAATGCTTATTTATGGTCTAAAATAAGAACACGATTATATTGTGATCTTTACCCACCAGTTCTAAAAATTAACTCCCCCCCCCCAATCGCTTTTAGTCTCCACTATGTCACAAGTATCGATTGGGTACCTATTTTATTTACCTCTTGAAATTGCTCAGTAATCAGTGAACCAAGCGCCGAATCCACTTTCGTTTTGGCGCCTAAGTACGAAGTAGTTTAGACTGCGCCTCTTTTCCATTTTATTGATGTTCGGGAAATGTTATACACAACAAAACAAAATAGAGTATTGTTTTATGTGAATTGCTTTCTTCACCTTTAAGCAATAAAACTGCTAAAACATTTAGGAAAGTTTATAAATATACGGTCTGGAGAGCGCCGCCTGGTGCGCGGGCACCACTCGCACCGCCCTTGATGGGGCGCTGTGTAAATCTATCTTTTTTTTTTTTTTTCATTGATAATTAAAAGTTTCATTAACTAATTCAAAGGTAATAATAGGAAATAAATGATCCCAACTTCCAAACTGATATTTGCATTGGATTGTGTCACTGTGCAAATACTTCCGTTTATTACTACATTATAAAGATACATAAACTTATAGCTCAGGAACAACGTATCCTTCGTGGTTCGTTCAATCACATAACACTAACCAAGTTTAATATTTCTTAGTGAATCAGAAGTTAAAAGAGCTAAAATTGCAGACTTCTAACCTAAGAGCTGCACTACAGAAAAATAAAAATAGTTTCGGCTTACAAAAGTGGAATTTTTGTTTTCGTTTCAAAAGATAACAAAAAGGAAGCTAGAAATAAGAATTGTAATTTTTATAAAAAGATATCAGTAAGCATTTCAGCAAATAAAATGTATATCGATTTAAAAGTGCTACGTATGCCGATTTAAGTGCTGAAATGTCAATTGCAGATAGTCCTTACATAGTTAGCAGTACAATAAAATTACTACTACAGAATTTTCAGACAAGGAATCCTTCCTTTCATTTGACTCTCTTTGTTTTTTTATTTGTTGAGTGGATGTTAAAAAATTTTAATTGATGGTTTTTTGCTCTTTCTCAAGTCTTCTTATTGTTGTATTTAAATCCTTTCAAATCCCCTGTGCCATAGAAAACAACAAGAGCACAGACGTTATCTTTAGAAAGTGTATCAGAAGTCCTTCACTCCAAATCAATAATCGCTGTAACCAGAACAGTAAAGGGGCTCCAATTATACGAAGAATTAATGAGTAGATTAACGTGCATTAGAAGGCAGTTCAATGGAATTCTGAAAACAAAAAACAATCTTCTTTTTAGTTCTTGTTAATAGATTAAAAAGTTCTTTCTTTTAAAGCAATGGTGTATGCTTTGAGAATTCCAATATAAAAAGAATTAGTCTATTTGATTTTAGAACCAAATCACGTGATAGTCACAATGTTTGACTGACAAGTGAGATAAATTGTGTAAACTCTAATATATGATTACAGCTTTAATTGAGATTTTTCAATGGAGATTACACCAATCCCTAGTTGGTATTTTTATTCATTGCAACTGTACTTTTTATTGCTATGAAAATAATAGAATACAAGGATTAATGGAAATAAAATAAAAATGGATTAGTTAAAACAAATGAGCAAATACATTAAAAAACAGAATATCAATAGAGATATTCACTCAATTAGATATTTAAAAATCAATAAAATTTAAGAAGTCTTACGATTTCTTCGTTACGATTTACACTACACAAAGGACCTCTCAGACTGCATATTTTAGACAAAAAGAAAAGAACAAAATTAACTAGTTTATATGTATATAGTTTACTTCTCATTAGCAATCTCTTAAAAAATATTTCTATTAAATAAATATCTGATTATTCCATCGATTGAAACAAACATTGGACTTTTTTCAAAATTAAATTTTGTCAATTGTTAAACATCTATTTACAAAGATATCCAATTATACTGACTGTCAACAAATGTATGAAGGGCAAAAACTACCTGAAATGGTTACTTTGTTTTGCAAATTAATTAAACATACTGTGCGTTCATTTGCTGATGTCTTAATGTACCGGTAGGTAAATCTGTTGACTAAGTAAACCTAACTGTCAACAGATTTAAATAGTTCTCGATTTTCTTATTAGATCAGCGCCAAAGTCACATATAAGCTGAAACGATTATTTCAAGTTTTGACTTTTTACGGAATTGTTGTTAAACACCAATAGTTTCAAAACAAATTATCGTTGACTTGAAGATTTTTGTTGTAATTTCCAAACTTAAAAAGTTCCTTTCTTTTCATAACGATCAAAGGTTCACAACTATCAAAAATGTGGTTCATTTAGCTATCTTCTACCTTTTTTTTCATTCTTTATCAAACAGTTCATCACTCTACAAGGATAATTAAATAGAAATCTAATAATAATTTTCTTTCAATATCTTGACTAAAAATAGTCCATATCTTGACTCTTGTTAAGACTTTTGCTGTGAAACCAATGTTTTCTTTTAAACTTGCAAAATAGAATTACTGGAGTCATAAATAGAGGGCTGATCAAAATAACGCAAATGTCGTTTTTTTGGGGGAAATGATAGACCTTATCAGAAACCTTTTCTATTGTGAAGAAATTACTATTTTTGGGTAATAGAATCAAGAACCACTCGCTTTCTAAAACGAAATATTTTTTTTTAACTTCAGAAGAACCTCGAAATTATTACGATAGGCATAGAAACAGAAATAAACAAACAGTACATCGATTCAATCGATCTATAATAATCTATAAAGAGACTATTCAGGAAATATGTTAACAACTTGCAGTGAGGCTAGACAGTCCTCTTTGCCTCAATTGCTAGCCTAGGGTTACAGCAGGCTCTCTCTCTCTCTCTCTCTCTGTCTCTCTGCATCGCAGTTTCGACTGCAACAGCCACTTGCCAATGAATGGCGATGTCGAACTCTTCCCACTCTTCCTGACACATTTTGCATAAACCCCATCAAGTGGACTGAGGTCTCCATGCACGTTTCAGCAATTACAACGGTTCACTGGCGATGCATCAGCCAATTCAAGAAAGGTCGTTGAAGGGTAGATATAGCAAGCGACTCTGTTTCTAAATCCTTACCCTCATAGGATGTTTCTACTTGAAAATATCTTGCGTTTTTGATTCATACTAAATTCTTAGCTGCTGCATCGTACAGTGCAACATTCCTAGTGTGGTAAATTGGAGTTAAGCAATTTTCCAATTCAAAGTGAGTCAATTAATTTCTGATTACTTTGTAAATTGTTTTATAAATTAGTATAATGTATGCTTCTAGAATATCGACAATGACTTAAGTCTTTCTACTTTTACCTTTTCCAAACCTAGGTTACAGTTTGCCTGTAAAATATAGGGACGCTATTGGTTTTGTGTTGCTGAATGTCACTCTTTTTACTGGATGTCACAATCTGTAGTGGCCAAACGGCTAGAGATATTAGAACGAAACCTTCACCATTGTGTTCAGCATCAAAATTAGTTGACCACGTCCAAAAAATCAGACCTGTAGAACCACTCTCTGACCGACAATTGGGTTGTCAAAATTGGTCGCTTCCGATAAAATCTTAAAATAAAAAATGGTATTCTGTCTGTCATAAGACTTTACGTTTTTCCAATTTTGTGACCAAACTATAAGAGATAGATAGGTCTTGCAAATTGATAAAATATAGATCTTTTTAAGACAAACAAAATGGTACAAAAATCTTTCGAAAAAATATTTTGGTTTCCAAGATGTCGCCTTTTAAAGGGTCAAATTTTGACTTTTTCTCAATTTAAGCAAAAGTATAAAAGTTGGAAGAGAACATTATATTGAGAAAATGCTGGTATTTGAAAGTTCTATCCAACGATATATCAGTCATTCACAAACGTTTCTGCGTTTGCAAGATACATGCAATAATAAAGTGTTTGGCGATAAACCCTGTGTGAGGCTCCAACCCGCAATAAACCTGAGTTATTTAAGTGCAAAGTGTATAAAGTTTTTTAGCGGACCCTAGGTTATAGATTGCCTGTAAAATATAGGGGACCGCTCTTGCTTTTATGCTTGCTGGATGTCACACATTGTAGCGGCCGAACGGTTAGAGGTATTAGAATGAAACCTTCACCATTGTGTTCAGCATCAAAAAGTAGGTGACCACGCATCAAAAAAATCAGACCTGTAGGACCACTTCCTGACCGGAAGTTGATGGGGTCAAAAGTGGTCGCTTCCGATAAAATTTTGTTTATAAAATTATGTTTATAAAATTGTGCATATTATGGGCTTTGCTTTTGACACTGTCTAAAAGCATTAATTATCTTGTTATATAATAAAACTTCAATCAATGATTGTGTTGAATTTCTTTTTTTTTTTAATTTTGACTCGAACGAAGATTTGTTGCTGTTGGCGATTAGTTTTATTTTCTAAATGATTTTTGTTTAGATCTGGAAGAACTTTTTTATCGTAATTTTTGTTTCCAACTAGAATTGCAGAATTTGTCCATTTAACGACTACATTTACGCATTCTATACACCGGTGTTTTGCAAATTAATCCTCGAGAATTTTCAAATTGTAACAAATCGTTTCCAGGAATCTCTTTCATAAAGTTTTGAAAGTATACCACAAATTACTCCTAAGCTGCTAGACCTATTTGTCATCAATCTTATGAAGCAAAGCTTCATATAAAAATTTGACGACTCTGTTTCATTTCAGATGGTCGAACTACTTCATTGTTGTAGATGCAGAATATTCCTTTACAAAGGTTAAGAATTGCTGCTGCTACCAACCTACTTTAATTGGTCTAATTAATTTGCTCTTCGAGTTTTGTTTTCGAAAAATATACCTTTATTTCGACAGCAGCAAGTAGGAAGTTGGTGGAGCTTTTAAAGGTATTAATGAAAACAAACGCTGTTTTCAATTATGAAAAATTAAATTAAATAAAGTTAAAATAATAAATAATTAAATAGATTATTTCAATATTGCTTGTTTGGTGATGCCCTATTGGGCATATTATAGATTAATATAACCAAGAATTTCTCAAAATAAAAATCTCAGAATTATTTAATAAATTCCATGAAAATAATAAAATCAAACTAAATATTAAATATTGCTATAAACACTTTCTCAGATATCGTTTTTCTTGTTTATAATTGTTGAGATGAGATTGGATAGTTCTGGAGACAGTATGACATTAGATTATTAAGAACACAAGCTCAAGCTAACTTATTTTTTTCGTTTTTGGGTTTGTGCTATTCTAGTGTAAGGAGGCAGATCATTGTTTCAAATGGTCATATCATCCTTAAGAAAAGCTGCTTGAGACGAGGATAAAAAAATTGGAATATAATATCAACTAAAGCATGGCAAACACGCGAACTGCTCACCATCGTAGTAAGCCTAAAATTTACAGAAGAAGCTAAAATTTGAGGCAAGACATAAAGACTTTACCTAGAATGATGCTTATCGAATTAATTCGATCCGTGAATGAAGATGAGAATTATGGATTTTTTTTCTTCGCAGCCGTCCTAGAATACTAACAGCCGAAAAGAAAATGACCATCTATGAAATTTCTTAATTTCAGTAGAAGATTTCATCAGTGTTGCATCATTCATCTTACGTCAACAGTAGCAATGAAGTGATATTGTCACTGCTGTAATAAATGTAAATTCAATGACATATATGTAACTAAAGTAGCTTCTCGAGGACGTTCTGTTATGTATCAGAAAGAAAATATAATATAAATTTGTTACTTTAACTGGAAGCATATGAGTAAGAGAAATAAGATAAATATTATAATGCTAAAACTGAAAAAGTAACATTAAGCTTTTTTAAAAATAATAAATGGCTACCGAAGAGACTATACTGATAAAAGTAATAACAGTTGATACATTTGTTATAGACAAACAACACTTCAATTGTTTTTTTCTTAATAGAACAAAGGAAAGAGATTTTTCATGTTTTTATTTCTATAGTATAAAACAACATCACAACAGTAGAAGATAATTGCTTTTTTCACAAAGTTAGATGTAGTCATAAAAACTAAGTATCTAATTAAAAAGAGAATAATAATAGCAGTAATTGTAATAACTTATTAAACATTTATATTAGAGTTACTCAAGATATGTATTTTATGTTTTTGATAAATGAAGGACGAAAAAAAAAAAAAACTCATCTGAAATGTTAAGCTTATTTTTTTTAAATGAAAAGTAATTTTACCCCAAAATGGTTTTGCCCAAAATGTTTAAATTATAGGTATAAATATCAATTATAAATATAAAGCTTTCCGAAGGCAAATATAGATTTGGAGGTAAGAATTAAGATATCTTTGTAGAACAACTTCATCTTACAGATTACAATTTGCAACTGTGATGAATAAGAAGCTAGATTGTGTATTAAGATGAAGAAAAAAAGAGATTTATATTTGTGACTTTTTCCCCAACTATTTGTCTAGTATTATTGAAAATCAATAATACTATATATAATAGTAAGATATCCGTGCTTTTCAAAAAAACTTTGGGAAAACAGTTTAAAACCATGCATTGTTCTGCCCTTTTGATCGGTAAGACTTTTGAGTATGGTCAAAAAGATTAAAAAAGTATGCGCTAAGAAACAAGGAAACACTCCATTGAAACAAATTCTCTCTTCCAAAACGTCACTTGCTGAGATCGAAGACATTCAACAACATTCTCCTATTGGACTTAATTCTTAGTGTCGATTTTCTAGAGTTTGATTATCAGTGAGATCCTCAAATTTCCTGAAAGCTTTTGTTAAATTTATATTTAATTACTTGGATAAATTAAGCAATATTTACAAAATTTAAGAAAATAGTTTCTTCAGCTTATTTTATCCTACGAATGATGCTCTCCATTTTAAAAATTTTAAGCCTATGGTATTTTCCAAATCTGAAAGATTTTATTCAAAACTTCCATTTGTTTACGAATGCTCACTCACTACTCGTCATTGGCAACAGGATTCTCTAACTTAGCAATTTTTTTATTTATTGCACTGAATTTGTTTTACAAAGTTGAATTATCACAAAAGGACCCTCATTGTTTTATTTATTTATTATTTTTTCCATTTACAAAGTTTTGAGTTTACACACCTTCAATCAGCAAACAACTCGCTGAAAAAGCGGAACCAAATTATTAATTCAGGGCAAATAATGTGTCAGAGCAAATTCGAATTTATTTTTCGAAGATCGTTCGATGGCAAGCTGAAAACAAGGCAACGCTGCATTGCCCTACCCTGTTGCAAAAGTTAGGCTTCCCTGTCAGACACAGGAGTCGGGCTCGGAACCTCCCTCCTGCCTCTGCCGCCCTTATGCCCAGAGCACTAACGCCAATCGATTTATTGGGGCATGCGCTCACCTCCTCACTACGGGGGGCTTCGCACGAGATACAAGAACATTGTTCCCGAACATTTCATCAACGCCGAGCGTCATTTTCTGTTCTCCCTTTTAAAATTACTCAATAATTATTAGTTAGAAAATTCAACTGAAAATGTAATCATGAACTTGTTTCTCAGTCAATGAAAGCAATAACAAAAATTTCTTCGTAGTTAGCGTTAACGACTTAGACTCATCAATAAACAGAAGCTCTAGGCCTTTATTTAACTATAATCATAAGATGATTTTCAAAAAAAACAAAGTAGCGATAGCGATTAGTAAACCAATCACAATGCGGCTTCTGTTACGTGAATGAAGAAAATTATTAGTTGTTAATATACCGTATACGCTCCAATAGAGGCCCCCGGCGTTTATTTGCAAAACTAGCCTCGGCTCCCGGCCCTTAATAGAGACTGGCTGCTATTAGAGGCCGGCCATTATTAACAAAAACCTTCAGAACGCAATATTTTTACACATAAATACCGGCTAATATTATAAACAGCTACTTTATTTGAATTTCACATGCTACATAAGACTATTAAAGATAAATGGCAATGTCTTTCTGTACCTTTCGCTGCTATTCGTCGTCCGAATTCGCAATGACGGGCGGCCGCCTCACCGGAAGTTTCTTTCGCGTATTCCATCGCGCGAATCTTAGAGGTAAGGCAATCTAGCGTAAGATATTAAGCGCGACTATAAAGATACGGACGCTTACACTAGTACCGGTAGGCAAATATCAAAGACCCGGCTACTGTTAGAAACCGGCTACTATTTGGCCGTATCCCCTCTGCAGCCCGGCGATTAGAGGCCGGCGACAATAAGAGCCTCGGCGTTATACGGTACTAAATTCCTAATAATGATTTAAAAAGAAGAATGAGTAGAGTACAGACCCACCTCTATTTATATGGGATAATCGTCATTCTTAGCTCAAACCTTTTTAATAGACTGAATTCGATAACTTTCAATAATAACGTGATACTAATTTTAGAGAAAATAAAGTAGTTATCAAAATCCCAATTCTAAAGGATTACATAACCAATATCTCATAATGTCATAAGTTGAGAAACTGTAAAAAGATTTAAAATGGGGAGGAAAAAATGAAGAATAAGAATAGTCCATGAGGGGATCGAACCCATGACCTTCGCGTTATTAGCACGACGCTCTAACCAACTGAGCTAACAGAAGCCGTTGCGAAGCATTGTGGGATATATGTCCACAGACAGACAGACAGTCAAACCAGGGCTGTAAGGCTTCAATCAGAAGTCTAATAATATGAACTTAACCATCTTTAAGCTGCTAACTTTTTCAAATGAAACAATTTTATTCTGAAATCTGTTTCATGTTTGCTTTTTTTTATTATATTAATCAAGAACAATTTTTTTTAAGCAATTAAGACCTTTATGATGCTACATTTCTTACAGATCTGATACAAGCTTCTTAGGCCCAGGTCTTGTCTCTTCAGTACTTAAAATAGAATAAAATCCCTGGTCCATATCATCCTAGGCTTATCTGTTTTCTTAGTACTAAAGTTAAAACCTGGGTCGAAAAAAACATGGCGCTGTAATTTTATATTATAATCATGCAAACATTGCAGGTAATTTAGCGGATTATTAAAATCTATTCTATAAAAAAATATTAAATTAAACGAAAAGGAAGAATAAATTAAGTGGCACATTAGGGAAAAGAACATGGCAGTGTTTAGAAAATTTTGGGGTCGTTCGTTAATATATGGTATCTCATTCAAAGTGAATTAGTTCTTTGTAATTTATTTTTAGTGAACATCACGAGAATACAAGGATTACTTTCTTCTTTCTTTTAAAATTGTAAAGTATAGTAACTTATGGGCTTTTGTAACTTATTGTAAATAACTACGCTATGTAATTGATTAGTTTCCATGTGTAAAGCTAAGCACCGAATTCCCAATGAATGCAAGTTAAATTTCTAAACAAAAAAAGTCAAAAACAAAGTTGTAGAGAATCAGATTTATGAGAATGATCTTTTATATTTCTTAACTGTAATCTTCTAAGCCAAAATGATCCAAGATCTAAACATGAACAAAATACGTTTGTAGGTGAAAACAACAGGGTTGCTGAAACTTTTTTTTAAGAAAAGAAAATTATTATACATAAAGACCAGTGTGATTATATTAGTGTACTCTGAGTTGTGGTATTTTTGAACTAGGAGTAAAATAATAGCATAACAAAAAAATTCATTGATTTTTATCATATGGTCGATAGTGGCGCTACCAATGATTATTCAGTGGAGAAATCTGGAACTATTCAAGGCATCTTAAGAAAATATAAATTTTGCTTTTTTCTCCAAACACGATTGAAAGCGGACGGAACCAGCAGTATGTACTAAATTGCCATAAATCAATTTATTTTGTTAGACAAAGCTTCAGATGAACATCGTTAGTAAATACTTAAAGCCTGAAGTCTGTAAAGCCGCATTTTTCACTTATAACTATAGTACGATACCGGTTAATGCGTCCCCGTACAGCGATGATTCGTTATAACGCATTTTAAGGTCGACTTGTTCAGCAGCATGGACGCCTTCTTTATATATCTTCTATCGAATTACCGTAACTCTTCCTTAAATCACAAAAAAAGGATACAACGTATAAAGATTTCCGATTCGTGGGCTAACTATACATCAATCAGTGAACTCGAGTCAATTTCAATTTAAGAGCTGCGAAGCTACTTTGCACACTCCTGTTACTACGCAAATTTATACTGCGCGTGCATTATTTATTCACAACAAAATTTGTCCAAGCAGGCAGGACAGGAGAAATGACCTTGATTAGCATTTCCTCTTTTTGAGTATTGCGGCGAAATAGAGCTTTAGAAAGATATCAACAGTAGAAGAAGAATCATTTTTCCTTAAATTTCAAAAACTGAAGCATTCACATTGTAAGAAATTAGCCAAGTTAATCAAACAAGGTAGGGAAAGCGATTAGTAAACCAATCACAATGCTTCGCAACGGCTTCTGAGTCACCTTTTCTTTAGAATAGACTTCGCCGGGGTGGTCTAGAAAATGCGAGCGCGAGTCTCTTTGCGACCTCATGCCTTCTTACCCACCCCTATTTATATGGAATAATCGTCATTCTTTGAGAAGCCGTTGCGAAGCATTGTGGGATATGTGTCCACAGGCAGACAAACCGGGGATAAAAGGCCTGAAAAGGAAGGGAAAAAGCGCTACAGCAGAAGAAGAAATCAAATATCACAGGTATGCTTCCTATAAGCATACCTAATAGGACTGGCAAACATTTAAAAAAAAATACTCGTAGGACACCCGAATACTAGTATGTCATGACCAAAGTAAGCATTTATTCACATTACTAGAATACTCTTATACCTCTGATTAGGTTTTAACATTTTGTTTTAAGGTTAAAAATGACCTAATCTGGAATGCATCTTTGTACAATGAATAATAAACAAAACTAAAGAAAATATGGAATTCGTTAACCAAATCTGTTAATAAATGATTAATAAACGATTTAGTTGAAATTAGAAAATTCTATTTTTTTTAATTGGTTATGATGGAATTTCAGAATAATTGTATTTTCGTAGAAATTATTCTAAATGAATTACAATAAATCCACCACCCTCACATATTTGGTTTCTATGCATAGAATGTGTAAAACAAAATTCATAAAATACTTTATAGAAAGTGTTATCTAAAATATAGCAAAATTAAGAGATCATTCCTTTATTAACCTATATACCATCATCTTCCTAGGATAAATAGTTTATGAATACATTCATCATAGAGGAAATGCATAAATAAGACTGAAGATTTCATTATAAAGCAGTTCTGTTTCAAATGTGATCCAGGTTACGACATTATACAGACTTTAGATCTACACTGAAATTGGCAATTGGCCCTAGCATACGTTTCTGAATCAAGGGTATGTCTAATGAAAAGTTACCTCAACCTGAGTTAAGTTTAGAATTTGCTTGCTTAAGTTTTGTTTCGCGACTTTTTTTAAGATTTCGTACTGTTGCAATCCTAATCATTCAGCAATTAGAAATCAGAGAAACACTTCGAATGCCTGTTTTTAATCATCGAGATGAAGCTAAAATTAGAATCGTCTTGTGAATGTTAAGGAAGGAGCGAGAGAAAGAAAGGAAAAAAAAAAGAAAGTCAGATCGCAAATTTCGGTTGAAATTTGGTCTTTGAATCAGAGATTCGTTTTCCAAGGTTCAAAATAAAGTTCACAAATTTATCCGGAATATTTTTTTGCAGCTAAAACATTTTTAATACATTAGTCAACAAATTTACGATCGTTTCATCGTTTCCTTTTAAAATTTTTATAAGGTTTGGAATCAATTAAACTTAGGTAAACATGATGAAACGTACAACAAAAAAATCTATAGTTTATGTTCTGAGTTATTTAGTTACATGTATGTACTTTCAAAGAACGTATAAAAAATGTACACTTTAATGTAGGGTTTGCACTGTAAAGTATAGTACAATAAAGAGTAATAGAAAAATGATGAATGAAAATTATAAATTAGTAATCTTCTTAATCAAAGAATTGTAGACTAAGTAGCAATGGGTGCTTTCTCGTTCATATACCACCAACGAACTTATGGATATATATATTTATAACCAATTCATTCTACAAAACTTGGCAAACTTTGCTCCCTGATATTACTTATCAGTTCTAATATAAGCTATTAAAATAAAAAAACCCGAATACATTCACTTTTTAAGTTAGGAATTAACTATTCCTGCCACCTTCAACTTTATCTCTTAAAGATTCTAGTTAACTATATGCATATGACATCCTTTGTCGACCCTTTTAAATGATATAATTCCATATCAAGGATAACGTCTTCTGACATCGTAGAGATTGGCGATTTTCTTCTGTTAACATTCAATGTTAGTGCAAGGAAAGAGAAGTGGTAGGACGGGCGTTTACAACAACATAAATTATTTATTGAAATGAAAAGCAGGACAATCAGAAAATAAAGGCAAGGCCAAAATAACAAAATAAATTTACACAAAATTACAGCAATTGACTGAATTTAAAAATCAATACTGAAGTCATTTTACTTCTTAAAGAAGAATAACCTAAAGAGTACCCGTTGTACAGTGTGACCGGGAAGTTCCCGTACCCCTTGTTACATAGTAATAAATGTAAATATTTAGTATTGACTGTTATTTCAATTCTTGACACTAGAATGCAGATGTTGGAATGCAGGTGGTATTATTGGTTAGTATTATTATGTTGGTATTATTATTACGTTCGAGGGATATGAGTATTGCAGTGTTTAGCTATGGCAGACGTAAACGGATATAGTTACACTACTGAGTAGCGGTTAGTGGTAAGTGTGTGTGTGCACGAACGATAATACATAGGACAGACAATGACACAAATAATGGCAGCATTCCAGCAAAGATTTAGTAAGGCCTCGCCTCGAAAAGAGACAATGCTCAATTGGGAGAAACGTGCTTTAGACAGTGTTAAAGATAGGCCGCGGAGTGGAAGAAAGATGACACGATTAGAAACATGTGCCACAGTCGCTACTTCGATTCAACAATTGCCTGTGAAATCGACACGTAAACGTGCTGCTGAACTTGGTGTACCGAGGACAACAATGCAGGATCACATGAAGAAAGACCTAAAAGTCAGACCGTTTCACCCGACATTCGTGAACGAGTTATCGGATGGAGACCGGGATCGCGTATAACAGCATACCGTGCTTTGTTAGCACAATTCCCCAATGCAGTGTCCCGTGCAAAGGTGCTGTTTTCAGATGAATGTGCGATTTATCGTACAACAGAAATGTCTTCAGGGCGAGAGAGAACCCTCTTAATACACTGGAGTTGGAGAGGAATCCACCTCACATAATGAATATGGGCTGCGATGACATAACATCATTTGTTTGGACCATATTTTTTTGATGGTCATGTTAACGGCGAAAGTTAAACTTATTTATACTTGTTACAAATATGGTTAATCCAATAGTTTGAAGACAAAGTATAATGCATCACGTATGGCTACAGCAGGAAGCGGCCTCTGCTCACTTCGCTTTTACTGTGCGCGGGTTTGTTCATGAACATTTTCCAAGATTACTGCATTGATTGTTTCATCATCGCCAGCTCCATTAAAATGGCCACCACAAAGTCCTGACCTCACGACGCCTGACAACTCATTGTCAAGACTTACGTGTCTGAACGTCGTTTTGCTACAAAAGAAGAATTGCGCAATGCAGTTGAGTATGCATTTCGAACCGTCACACCGGAAATGCTAAAAAAAATGTCGAGTAGGACGTGGCGGCGTATAAATTTGTGTGTACAGCATGATGGCGAACACACAGACGCATTAGACAGTTAATGTGTAAATATTATCTTAAAATATGACTATCAATTCAGTGGTCTGGATACTCCCGGCCACACTGTAGTTGATGTGATATCATATCTAATGAGAGAATAATACAATGCGACAGTTAAAAATATCCATTTTTAGAATAAAAACAATGTCATATATAAATTTTACTAAGTCCAAGCTGCTTTTATAATTCTAATTGTCGATTTCAATATAAATCAATTAGGATGAATTCGACAGTAGCTGGATTTATTTCGAAAAAAAAACTTAATTACTTTTCGAAAAAATATTTTATCTGTATTAAACAAATAAGCAGGGTTAAAGCAGAAGAAGTTATGTTTTCACCAACACAAATCACCCTCAAAATTTGCTTTTAAATCTTAAATATTATATTTTAACATAGCAAAACTCTCTGTACAGAAAGTGAGAAAAAAGCTAATAATTTGTTCCTAAAGCACATCTTTTTTAGTTCCGCAAAGAATGCTGGGATTATTGAAACTCTTCCGTGAGTTTTCGAAAAACATTGGTTTCCTCATGACGAGACTGTATGACCCTCCCTCCCCCTTTGATTTGATGAGTACAGACTGCGTCGTGGTCTGCATTCAAAACTTTACCAGAAATTAGCTTTCGTCTGAAACATCTACAAAGATTCTTTTTTTCCTTTTTTTTTCCTCATTCGTGTGATTTTTATGAGACCTGATTGTTTATGTGAAATATTTAACTTCGTTTTTTTCGAGCAGGGGAATAGCAATCATTAAGCCAGGATTAGTTAATCCATGAAAGTGAGCTGAAAGATTGAAACACTGAAAAATCTGTGGCGTAATTTTTTGTAGATTACTTAGATGAGTCAAGTAAAAGCACGTCCCTTTTGATGTTTTTGGTTTTAAAAGTTACTTCAGTTGAAAGTAACGCCCAAATCGGTAGTTTGATTCGTTATTTATCGTATTCAGTACATCTCGGTGATACGAAATGTGCATTACAAAAAAAAGAATACTTCACCTTAAAAATTCCAAAACCTTTTTCTCGAATTGAAAGTCGATGTTTTGCAAAATCTCTATCAGCAATGCAGAACATCAAAAATATTCCTAGATTACTTATATATCTGCGAATTTCTCATTCAGGTTTCCCAGAAATTCGAATTAAGATATTTAGGAATGACATTATGGAGAGAGATTGGTAATGTTAAATTTATACGCATGTATATTTTTGCTACTGCCTGTTATTCGTTGCGCTAATGTCTCTTTCAAATTAGGACGACCTATTCTGATGAAGATCCAGAACCAGATGTTTCCAGATCCCAAAAATTGAAAACTATTCCAAAATTGGAAATCTCCTATTATTTAACTAGGCTTATTTAATTAATTTGAGAAGTAAAATAAAAACGAAATAAAATAAAAAGTCTTAACTGACAATTTTAATTTTTAATGAAAAATTTTTTTTTTTTAAATTCAAATAAAAAAAGCCAACATCAAAGGTAACAACGTTGGTTGCGAAATATGTTTCCGACCTTGTCTCTACTACTTTCCACCTTGCGTCCCGTCCGCCAGATGTCAGTGGCGTAGACGAATACTAATGGTGCTTCAACGAAGGGGACGCCATCTACATACAACTGACGTGGATGGAATTCCAAATGAAATTGGGAAAGAATTTCGACTCTTTCTTATATTTTTTCCTTTTTTTTTTTTCTTTAAGATAAGGAAAAAAAACGCAGCAGCAAAAAGTTAGGTACAAAATAAAAAATAAAAAAAAAAATACTTTTTTTCACCTAGAGAAGATTTTTTTTTACTTTGAAAAAGTACTTTTAAAGAGAAGTTAAAGCATTCGTTTAAAAATGGAAGAAAAGTATATTTTCTATTTAGGATCTCCTCTTATTTAATAAGATATTTTAATCCCATATTAATAGGAATTTACATTAAGGTAATACAGTTTTTGTTGAATAACAAGAATGAATGCTCTCGCGTCGCTAAAAAATTTAGATTCATAAAATTAGTGTATGCACTTCCCCCGTATAATTTT
Organism: Thereuonema tuberculata; assembly: GCA_023159025.1. Classification (NCBI taxonomy): domain Eukaryota; kingdom Metazoa; phylum Arthropoda; class Chilopoda; order Scutigeromorpha; family Scutigeridae; genus Thereuonema; species Thereuonema tuberculata. The sequence continues at coordinate 105,223,640 of JAFIDM010000001.1, forward strand.
TTCAGCTAATTGTTTTTCTATAAACTTGACACATTTGCGAGCAAGTTGGTTTATTGTTTGCCAAACTGTGTTTAATGGCGCAATAGCAACAACGATCATGATACGCAAGAATAGGGTAAAGACCAACCACTTCGCCCTGAAAAATTCTCCAAATGAAGACATTTGCTGATGAAGGGACACGTACGAAGAAAATATTAGAGACTAACAATAAACTTTCACTGACAGCAAATATCTTATTGAGACTTTAAAAAAAATGTTAGTTAGTTAAAGTGCTCCCTTCCTCCCTATAGGCGGTGGTAAGGCTCCCGGCGTTTTGTGACCAATGGGATTAAGTTGAGATCGGGTGGTCAACCTCATGAAAAGAAGCCCGGTAAGCATTCATCAGAGGGCTGGGTAGATCCTAGGATCTGATTGGAGGAGAATTCTGATTGGAAAAATCCTGGCTCCTCCGTGCGTGAAAAATCCAGAATCTGGCTTCTCCAAGGGCCTTACCATTTGGCTACCAGCCCACTGATGGATAAAAGGGGGGAGGGGGAAGAAAATCTCTCACAAACTTCGAAAAAATACGTATCTGTATCCATAAGTGTAGTGACTTTATATCTTTATATCTCAAAACTTTATATCGTATCATTTATACAGTGCATTCTCTGATATGGGAGTATGTGTCCTAGGGATCTCTCAGAGCTCTCATTATGGTGAATCCATAGAAGGATCCATAGAATATCCCGAGAATAGAAACTGAGGTGAGATGAAAAGCACTGAGAAACCCTATTCTACAGCACTCCACGATAGAGCATTTAATGTCCACTATATCATAAGCAATGAGACATAAGACAGAAGCAATGGGTCTTTCTAGAATTTTCATCTCGGCGAAGTATTTTAAACTATTTGCTTGAGATATATTGCATAATGTTTAACAAAAGGCAGCAGGAAAGTACAAGCAGAACAAAATTAAGTACAAAAACATTAAGTAAATTAAATCAGATAGAGAGAGTGTCTGAAATATAGGACAACGCTGCTAGTTGCAACTGTACTCTTAGCAACGCTTGCTAGTCATAATTACAAATGTTCTACTCTTAGCTTAAAGAAAGGATTTTGGCTCCTCTTTTTGGTTTTACAATCATTTAATTTTATAATTTAGTAATAGGAGTTGTGTAAATGTGCGTAAATCCTTAAAAGTAATCTTGTGGCTACGACGATACAATACATTTAATTCAATTCAAATTAATTCAAATGATTTAATACAAATGATAAGTTGAATATTACACATTTATTTATTACTAATAAAGGAAATATTCGAAATTACAGCAGCAAGAGCACAAGGAAGAGGAGGTGAAAGTCCCAAATGCTTCCTAATCTTTCGAGAAAGGATGAGATTTTGTTAATGGAGAAACTGAAGAATTTGTCTGTACAATTTTACTATAGTTAATAGATTCATTTCAACTTATCTAGACGCAATGAAGTACCTCATCAAATTTTGGAGACATAAAAAAATTACTGCATTAAACAAAAAGCCTCTTGATGATGAAATCAAAGAGGCTTTTTGTCAAATTTGTTTGCAAAAGTGTTAAAATGCATAGAGATCAAGCAAACCAATAAATATATAGAATATTTATTGCCGTATTCAGTTCCCTTGAAATTTTACTACTATAATCTCAAGCAATTACTATTCAAAATTTAAATGAACTGATTTTTTTTTTGTTCTCGTAACTTCTTTTTTATTTACTGTATTTGTGATTCTTTAATTTATGTGATTTCCCAATTAATGTAGAATAGTAAAACTTTCCGGCCAGTAATGGTCACTTTATTGGTCAAATCAACAAGTTTTCCTCCTCCACTTTTATAAAAAAAGATTTAAATTTTAAAAAAATTTTAAATTGCCTTCTGTTGTCATTAAAAAACAAAAATTAAGATGTCAAACAAGGAAAAACTTTGTGAAAAAATATTTGAAAATTTGAGAGTGATAAAAACGATTTAACTGAAAATTGATTATAGTTTTATAAAAATATGATTTAACAAACTTTTACAAAATGTAAGTAAACAAAGCATAAATACATAAAAATATAAATATAAAGCAATTCTGAATTTTGAATTAAAATATGCTTTGTTCTAAAATTGAGTAAAAAAGTGTCATGTATATGTATTTAAATATATTTGAGTAATTTCCTTTTTCCTTTTTTTTCCTTCACTACTTTCTGGGTTGGTATTTACATTACTACAACAGCATAAATAATAGTTATCATAATTTATTCTGGTAATTTGCTTAATTATAAATGAGAGAAAGGAAGTGACTGACACATTTAGTCGTGGAGACTTTAATTAATGCCTTTCGATAAATTTGCATAGTGTCTCATAACGATTCTGTGAGTAGAACACGTAGGTCCTAAAATGCTAATGAAGATAATGAGCTTCTAAATTTAAATAAAAACAATATTTCATTATACCCTTTTTTTTTAATATATTGAAATAGACCACCTTAGTTTTGTGAAATTACTTACTATCTACATTCGTTTATCAAGACTTCATATTTTAGAATTATATTACATCAATTAAAAACACGTTTGTTACTGTATTTAGATACAGTATCAGATAAATATTTTAGTTTATGTATTTAAAATTCTGAAAAAAGCAACTAGTTTTTTATTGCTTTTGCCTGTTTGACCATCTACAGTTACCATGTTACGATAACAAGGCCTCGAGTCCGATATCCCTGAGTAAGGTACTTGTTAGGGCCTGATCATTTTTTATTTATGACAAAATATTCAATATTTGCTTGCACTTATAACTTTAAAAAATTAAAAAATGTTCGGGACTAAGCAGGTTTTCCTAATATTTAATACGAAAGCGTAATGAAATACGCGTTTGTTAATTGAAAAACTGTCGTTTATACGCTAAAATTCAAAAGGCCAAAGCTTGCATTTCAATGCACAATATAGAATGCATTATTTAATTCAGAATAATCCGAGAGATATTTACTTCCATTTAAATACTCATTTATATCTACTTAAATCCTATTCGAAAGAAAGACCAGGAAAATTATGTTTTTCATGGAAACCGTAATTATCCAAGAAGATCACTTCAGCTAACACTGGGAACTCAAAACGGAAGATAATGTGGTTTTCTTCTAATGTCTCTGTAAATCAATCCTTAAAATGATGCTACCTTAATATTTAACAGTAATAATAATGATAGCAGTGATGACAATGCAGAGTTAGCTTTATTGTGGTTAGCAGCACAGAAGGTATCTACGAGTTAGGGTTTTGCATAATTGTTTCTGGGTGTGTGAATTTCAAGTTGCTTCTAACACGTTTTTAATCTTTTTATGATTTTTCTTAATTTGAGCCTCTATTCTGAGTCGGTTTCCTTTTGCTGTTATTTTCTAACTGTAAATTCTTATTAACCACAACGGACCAAGAGAAGAACCATAAATTAGGAAGATTCCTCATTAAGGCAATGGTGGCTCCACCTATAATATGTTGGCGGGAATCATGCCTCGTCAGTCTGTCCGTTCGGGGTGGAGACTGGACACGCCCCCTTGCGTGAGCAACCTGGCGTCATGTCCGGCTCAACGATCGATTCCCGTTCGCCAGGGCAACGCAAAGAAATCAATTGAAGAATTAAGAGAACGGATAGCAGGTCCTTAGCCGTTTCATTAATATTAAATTGGCAACAGGGCTCAACAATATGGTCAAGATAATCCCTCACGAGTTAGTGCCTGGAAATACTAACAAAGAAATGAATGGAGTAAGATATTTTTTTTTTTTTTTTGCGAGGTTACTGAAATTTCAGTTTCAGTTATGTATTATTGATTTCGAGCTGTTCAATCCAATTTCATAATCTTGAAGGAAGAACAATCTAGAAGTTGTCCAAAAGCTACTTTTTTTTTTTTTTTTGAAAAAAAGGCGAAACTTGCATTTAGAGGATCTATTGTTTAAAACATTTTTATATTTGGGATAATTTTATTCACTTACATAACTTTGACTATTACAACAACACTGTCATGAGAAATTCGTTTTATAACCTGCAAGTCTTGGAACTGATGGGTACAGATCCTTTTCCTTATGGTTTATATTAAAAATAGACTATACTTGGTCACAAGTTAACTTATTGCATATAACATATGACGATCTTGAGTTGATAAAAATCTTTATGTAATAAATCAATGCCATCACTTATTTTATTGTCGAGAGCTACAATCTAAGTTTTCATCTTCTGACAGGACATCTCAGATCTCTGTGAACGATTTTTAAGGAAGTCGCAATGCCACTGATATGCTTTCTTTCTATTAAGAATTTCATTAACATATTCATCACTGCAACAATCAATTGGAGAGAAAATATTACAATGGATTGAAAGCAATGTTCTTCTTAGCCATTTATGGTTCACAGAAACAGACATATCAATGCACTTTATCTTTTTAATTAAAGTATCAATCTTATTCAACTCCAAAAGGATGAACATATTTTGCACATATTAAAATACCATTTTCTTAATTTTCACTTGTTAAGTTATAAAAAAGGCAAAGCATCCTACTACAGGTCGTTGTCACTCTTGGGGTCGCGGAGTCAAGGCTTCCACAGGTCGAGTGGTTAGCCTTACGCCAATCCGCCCGCCTTTAATCCCCCAGAAAGAAACCTGTACTCGTTTCACAGATTCTAGGACCCGTTTGGAGGAGATTTTAGCGTGGAAAAAAATCCCTGGGGATGGAACACAGCTCTTCCAGCCTGCAGTCAAGCGTTTAACCACTTGGGTATCGGACCACAAATTTTCACAATGATTATATAAAATTTTCCAAATTCAAAAACTCATTTTAAAAAAAAAAGAAAAAGATATACTGTGAGTACTACGTATCATTTTATATCCTAACTGGAAATATGCATATACATAAATAAAGGCTATCGTTTGCAATGAAGTTTTTCATAGAATATATGCAAGAAAAAAGGAGATAGTTTATTTCATAAACAAAGTATGTCAAGATTCGCAAGACATTAAATCGATAGAAAGAGAAATCCTAAGGCGTCTATTGCATAGATCTAATGGTTTAGGACATTTCCTTTCACTGCAAATTCTATTGCAAAATCAGATGCAATTAGTCTTGCTATAGATTTCAGTATTTGTTGCAATAAATCTTACGGAAATTACAAGTTTTCATAATGTCGCCAGATCTATGTGGTTCGTATTCTGTAATGGAATGAGGGTATAACAATCATAGATGATACTGATAATAAATTGACATTTGAAAAGGGTTGTTACAAACGGGAGACGTATAATTACCTACTTTAAAGGTAATTTATTACAAAAAAATCTTATGGGCATTTTCGTTTAAATAATAGGTTAATCGGAATAATTAACGCAATAATGAAAGACTCAAACGGTTACGCGTTTTATTCGTAATTTACTTTTGAAGCAATGCGAAACAATTGTTTGTTAGAACGATCCACATTGCCTCCATTTACGTGGTTCTCTTAACATTACGGAAAGGTGCGACGATTATGTAAAAGAATATATAGTTATATAAGGATTCCGTGTATTTATTAAATATAGTAAAATTGGTACCAAAGGATGGTGTAGTCATAGTTCTGAACTTTTTTAGGTTTTACATAAAAGAAAAAAATTAAGATTAGATTGAAATTTCTTAGGAATGCATTTTACTAAATGTAAAGAATGTTAATTCATAAGATATGACTCCGATCATTCAGTAAGATTATTGATTCAGTAAAACGAAAGAGTGGAAAAGCATTTTCATTTGTTGTTTTGACTAAATTTAGAGATCAATCAATATGAATTCGATGTATGAATCTAACTGTCCAAGTTCCTTTATCAAACACTGCTGAGGTTAGTTCTATTTGTCTTCTGTAATTAACGGCGGGAGAAAGGCTTTAGACGGAACTAATACCTAACACTAACACCTGTCTCGCGACAGCGATATGAAAATAGATGCAAAACACCAGTAAACTATAAATAGACGCAAAGGAAATAAAACGACAGGAAGAAAAAAAATGGCAGAAAATTGCAATGAGGGTCGCTCCAAACTAATTATAAATGCCAAAATCAATAAGAATGGAAATGAACTTCAAACAGAAAACACAAATGTAAGCAAGTGCTTTTAATGGGATTCTAGCAGAAACTTTTCCTTCTCTGGAGCACTGAAACAACACTTTTGACAGAGATTGCTTGTTTCTTAGGATGTTAAGAATTTGATGAAATTTTTAAAGCAACGAAACAAACGCTTACATTATATATCCGGACAGTGTTTGAACTTATGTAACAATCTTACATCACGATATGAAGTTAAGCTCTCTAATGCCGTATTTTTTAAATACATTCATTCAGCGAATCCGCATAAAAAAGAAACTAACTATAACGGTGAGTTATGTAATTTACCTGTTGTCTAATAAATAAAGAGCAAATGAACTTTCTGAAACACTTTTAACACTTTTATATACTACTATTATTTGGTTTTATTGTTGTATCTCTGCAGAAATGAGGGAAATTTGCTTTTAAAATTTTACAACAATCAGCTTCTGTTTTGTAACGTTTTGATTTCAGGTATTTCATTCAATGCCAGTTTCCATATTATCCTAAAAATCTTACATATAAAAAAAAAATTCTTCAAAAATCCTAAATGTAAAAGTTTTTATATCAATTCAGGAAAATGACATGCACAATTATAATAATAAGTGGTAATATCAAATATAAAGTATTTATTTATAAAGACTTTATTTAGTTCTTAATAAATTTAAAAATTAAACTTAAAATGTCTACTTTCGAATACTTAAACTGATGAGGCAAAGACTGCAATGTAGTAAAAGATTTGTCTGATTCAGAATACATTGATGCAATGGATAGTTAATGAAGAAATGGATAAATAAAAAAATTCTAGAACACACCCACGCAACTTTACTTAGTACTTAGTATACACATCTTACTGAACGCATAGCGGAAGGGAATCGATGTATGGTTCCATTGCTATTATCTGAATGGTAATGATGCTCTGAGGATTGTAAGCTAGACGGTTCAATCATCTTCCATACGTGCTTAATGCAGTTTGGTCACAAGAACGTGATTCCTCAATCTCCAGTTGCAATATAATAAAGAGCTTCCGCATGATGCGAGGCATATTGGGCTGGGAATTATCGTTCTTGAAAACTCGACCTTCGATGGTGGTCATTAATGGTAGAACTGCAGACTGATCACTGTACCTTCGACAATTACCACTGACATTATTCTGTCAACTCCAAGTGGTTCCTACACTTTTACGGTGTTCTAGGTGTTCAGATTTCTGCTTGTCAAAAGTTATACTGGTTAGAACCTATTCTCTACAGGTGTTGTGTTGATATGAATCTATCAATTATGTGATTTAAACAAAGCGAGACTCATCACTGAAGACTTAGCATGCCATTCGCTTTCTCAACTGTAGTTGTTCTTTAGAATTAAATGACTCCTTGTGTTAGTAATGGCTTGGAAATACAGAGATGCGTCGCGTAAATACTCAGGAATACCAGTTGTTTTCTGACGAACAATTGTCAATAGTCCTCTGAGTGCATATACGCCAATAGAATATTGGATGGTAGCAGTTGCTATACGGTCACTATCAGCTTCTGATGTGTAAGTTGATGTTCCATTTCCGATGTTCTCTTAAATTCTCGAACAAGGCATATGTGCGTGTGTGGGAAGGAAGGCGGAGTACATCTGCCCATTGTTTCCACAGAAGCGCCAACATAGCTCAAATTTCGCCCACTCTTTGCCTGATAATTAGGCAGCTGGATCGTATGCATACCAATCATTCTCTTTCTCTCGAAGTTTATTGTTGGTCTTCTGTCTTTCTTCCTCTCAAAGGTACGCTTTGAATAAAACAATTTCTTATTCTTGTAAAGAATTCTTGAAAATTGTGGTTTCTCTTAACCAAGACTCCTTGTCACAAAGCTACAAATACATCAAGTGATTTGAGCATTTAAACAATGAATCTTGGATAAAAGAAGCCACAGATTTTAAGCCGCAAATAAAAAAAAAAATGCAAAAATCTACATATTGGTAAGATGAGTTACGAGTATTGCAGAGTATTACCTCATCTAAATGACGAAATAATTTATGTTATTTCTTTTCAATTACATATCACTACTGGAGTCTCGGAGATAATCTGTCAAAGTGCTTTAACAGGAATACATGCAACTTAAGTAGCCTTTTTTGGTGACTTCCTATTTTCAACCATTGGGTAACCATACTGATTCATTTATTTATAGATTGGATCAGGATAACAATCAACAGATGACACTCATAAGACGTGTAAACTAGGCGAAACGTGTAGCAAGAAGAAATGATCAAGAATATACAATATGATTTTGAACTAAATTACAAGGAATGAGAGGAGATCAAGAAAACGCCTAAGTTAGACGTCCATGTTAGCTGAATGGACGAAATCAAAAGTTTCAAAAGGTTTCGACTGCAATAGAATAACTTTTGGAGATTTTTCATTAAACTGGACTGAAGGTAAATATATCGGTTACATATAAAGTTGATATATTCATTGCTTTTTTTATTAAAATACAGATCGAATAATCTAGTGAGATTAGAAAATATTTCCTATCCATATATCTATTTTTCATTGATGTCGATGATAGATCAAAAAAACAATTAAATCCAAACAAAATAAGAGGAGTTGTCTTAGAGAAATATTCATTGCATGCACATTTCCTGATCACTGATTGACTTTATTGTCATGTTAAGATTCTACATTCAACGCAACTGTAGACATTCACAATGATTAGTTTGCATGATGCTTTTCTTCGCTAATTTAGGTGCCATTACATTAGAAACGAGAGAAATCCTACATCGGAACTTATGAATTTATTATGATAGACTCTTGGGTTTTAAGTAGCTAAAAATTATGAAGAAGAAATATATCATGCATGATAGAAGATGTCATTTCCTTGAAGTGTCAATGGTTTTCTACATTTGACAAAGAAAGAATAGATTAAAACAAAGTAAGAATATTTGAATAGAATTATATATTCAAAGTAGAAATAGATGGGAACTTTAGGTAAAGCGATAAATGAACAGAATAAAAATGATTTTCGCAGAGTCTCAACGTAATGTCTGATCTTCAGTGTGTTACAACTCTCACATTAGCTTCCCATTCAAAAATCAAAAATAACTGTTTTACGTAGCTTTAAAGATGCAATGGATGTGATTCAGGCCCCCATTAATTTGGAAGGGACGCGATGACGTTTGTGTGAGTTGGGGTAGGCGACGGGGACTGTGTTCCGGGTGTCCTCCCCCGTCGGGGCTGAGAGAGTAATAAAATTACGTGATGAAATATTTGAGGGAAAAATAGAAGCCATATCCCCAACCGGCGTCGAGCACGGGACATTTGGCAACGTGCCAGAGCCTCACGCGCCATTCGGCTCAAGGCACGGGGGTGAGATCTTACAACTTCTCTCGTCCCTTCCTTCCTCTCTCTTAGAGAAGAAGAAGAAAAAGGGCACCTGCTGCTACGTTCGTTAAGACCTAGTCGAATCTCCCAGTTGTTTCAAACTACAAATTACAACCACCCACGCTTCGGATGAGTGATAATGAAAAAAAAAACCAGAATGGTCAGAATAGCAGACCTATTGACAACTTACAAGGTAGTTGCCCATAACATGAGTTCTAAGATGCCACAGGATTCCCGGTACTAAATATCTCATATTTTCAACTCTAATTAAAGTGCTTCCAAACGAGTATTTAATTGCAAGAATCTTTTCTCCCATTATGTTTTTTTTTTAATAATTCTATTCCATTTTTTACAAAAAAACAAAACAAAATTGAAGTAATCAAAAAAATCGACGAACAGTATTAAGCAAAAATCTTCATTGTAAAATCCGTAGTGTGTAACTGTCCATTTCTCTTTGAACTCCAAGCTTCAAAGACAGCAAATAGTTTTTCTACTTTAATATTCAGGCATTTTCAGGCATCGATGTCATCCTTTCAATAAGATACCTCCCAGTACCACACCACTTTAAACTCTGAATTCAAGCTTCTATCATTAAGTAGTTTTTAACAAATTGTGATTTTTGAAGATAATAAAGCTGCTGTTAATATTATCCAAAAAATGAGTTACAGCAACTAGTACGTTGCTGCTTTTATATTATTTCAGAAGTACTTTCAAATATAACAGATTATAAGAATAACATCTCAGTTATTTTATAAATTCTAAATACAGTTGACTCGCGATAATTCGACATTTGACAGTCCGACACGGTCGGTAGTCCGACGCAGGTTGGTTCGAAAACCGACCCGATTGAGGCGGCCACGGAGGTGAAATGCACAATCACTTGTGATGAAGTTATGTCTGCTGCAAACACTTTGATACGTTGGTGTGACGAGAGGGAACTCGAGTACGAGAACATTTTAATGTTAACAGATATTCAAGAAAAAGCCAGACTCTTTACGTAAGAAGAAACAAAAAACGATTACAGATTTTTTTAAGCCTTAAATACTTATGTGCGTATTTTTATTTTTTATTTTAAGACATAAAATTATGTTTTATATTATATACTGTAATTTTTTTTTTTTTTAAGACATAAATACAGTAATAAATTGGTATTACATACATACATACATATTCATTTGTGTAAAAACTATGCCTAATGATTGTTTTTTATATCCTCAATGGCCTAAAATAGGTACTCAATATATATTGTAACAATATACGTACTGTAGTACATACAGGACTGTATATACATAACTTAAATTTTCGTGGCTTAGAAGGCAAAATTCAGTTTTAAAAATCAACCTTTCGTAATCCGACAATTTTGATAATCCGACATCCCCTCGGTCCCGTAACTGTCGGATTATCACGAGTCAACTGTAATCTTAAATACTTTTTTATGTAATTAATAGTATAATGTTTCAATTTAGTAAAATAAGTACAGTATAATGAGAATTTGAATCTTTGTTTTACAGTATCTGATTCAAATGTTTATTACTAGACTGTTACTTATTTTGCATTCGTAATTGATATTGCAGTAGTATGAATTTCTACATCAAAATTAAATATCAAAATTTTATTTGGTAAGTTCATTTTGTAATCTTCTTATAAGTAGTAATAATTACATCACTACAAAAACAAAGAGCTCAAATAATTTCTTCAAAATTGTTGCATTCTTAAACCTGGTGGAGGTCATTTGCAGACTGTGATTTTGTTTTTCAAAGTGGAATTACTAGGTCGAGATAGTAATAGCATTAATATTCAAATTTTCGATTAAAAATAAAATAAGTTCTCACTGTATTAGTTGTAGTCCAATAAAACAACTACTCTAATATTAGATTCACCAAAAAATAGGAAAGAATGAAAAGAAAGCATTTGATTTTTTTCCTCCCTTGGACTTGATTGCACAAAGGAGATCGTGAGAAGCTTCCTGTTGCGTTGCCATAGTAATTGGAATACAAACCGTTCCCCTATTACCAAAAAAGAATGACTTCTATTAATTCTGAGCAGTAACTAAACATGATCCATCAACTCCAATCACCAGTATTATATCATTTCCAAAGCTACAATTAAACAAAACAATATCAAGTTTCTTATTAATATCCAAATTCTTCACATACAAAAATGAATTCACTTAAAATAGAAGACATAAAATAGAAGATTATAAAGTAAGTAATGCAATTTTTTTGCTTTTGTTTTTTTACTGAATATTTCATTCTAGTCCAGTTACTTGATGTTAAAAACTGGTATCAAGAAAAATTCCAACTTCAATTCCTAAGTCTCAACTCTTCAAATTATTTGGCCTAAATTAAATCCACAGTGTTTCAAATAAAATATCAAAGTAAATAATTACTGAAAAACTTCTGTTGTAAAATTCTACAACGATCAATTCAACAGTAATAACACTTCTGCTTCCAAATTAATAAATTGATAACATTCATTTCTGGTCTTTCTGATATCCATTGCATTTTACAAGAAGTGTAAATGTAAGCTTGATAACTTTTTATAAATGGTACTTTTTCATGGACTGAAAAGAAACACTGCACATGACAAGTAGCGGCCAAACAAGCCAACACCTTTACAAAAAGTAATTGAATAAAAAGCCTCAAGATCAGTTAAGTATAGTTAATCTTTTAGCTACTGGTAATGAAGTTTTATTGCAATTTTGAGATTCAAATCGTACAAACGAATGGAGTCCACCGTTTCGAGTTGGGGTTTTAGTAAAATCAAGGAACCATTCTACTATAAAATTTATAAATGAACACTATTTTATTTGCATGATGAAGTCGTAATTCAACAATGTAGTACTGTAATGTCAACAAAACCAAATTAAATCTTGTCCAAAGAAATTAATTGATTATGTTATTAAATAAGTAATATAATGAAAGTGTAAAAAAATAAAGATATATTTTAAACGATCTACAACCCATTCTGTCAAAAATATCACACAGATTGACAACCACATCAAGAGCTTGACAAACATTCAATCTCTAACTATATCAAAGAAGAAAAAATTAATAATAATAAACAAAAATAATTTTTAAAGTAATACTCGGTTTCTATAGCCAATTAAACATTAGCACCACTTTCAATTTACAGATTCAGGCCTAAAACATTAAAAAATGGTCCTTAGGTCATTAGGGGGGAAAAAGGAAGGTTATGATGCCTGGTTGACTGCCAACATTAAGCTAATTTAGCAGTCGAATGAGATTTTCCATCTATGTTTGCAGGAGAAGCGTTTGTCAAGGTAAGGGCAGAGGTTTGCACGAGGGGGATAATTAAATTTTCTCTCTTTTTTTCTATTTTTTTTCTCTCTCTCTCTCTTCATCCCAATCGAATGGCAAGATTACTATAAATGCACATAAACTTACCGGCAAAACAGATTTCGTCAAAATAGAAAAAGATATTGGGTTTTTCCAATAAAATATAAATTAGAAATTTACTCTAATTCAGTTTATAATAATAAGGTTTATAATAATTCCCTTCATTTTTAAAAATCTTAATGGTTTGCATATTTCTGATTTATTTCCAAATTGTTATTTTTTTCCCCTTAATTAAAAGAAATTATAATTTATTTAAAATTGTGGACGTAATTTATTACAATTTATTTTACATATCTTCGATAAGATACAGGAAAGTTCCAAAACTGAGAGATGAAATATTGCACATATTTTTAATCTATAACTACAATTTATTAATCGTAATTTAACTTATTTATCTTCATTTCTCTATTAATATTCTCAACAGTTATCTGATAAATTGGAATAAACATATTTAATGTGCGGATGTAATAAAAATAAGGTAGTGGACCATTACTACACTAAGCATTAATAATACAAATATATAAAAATGACATGTTTCGACAAGCCCTATAGGTCTGCGTCACATGACCTTGCCGCTGATTGCTCTTTTCTTTTTCTTTTTTCTGATGATGAGAGCCGTTTTAGGGGGGCTCATCGAAACATGTCATTCTAATATGTTTTTATTATTAATGCTTAGTGTGGTAATGGTTCACTAATACCTTATTAGTATCTGATAAAATTATAAGTAAATTATACTGAAATGAAAACATTGTTTTTCAGCTGAGAAACGAAAAATATAAGGTGGCCTCTTCTTTATTAAGGAAAAAAAGAAACAGAAAAACAAGAAGGTCGAAGACCTTAAAGCCTACTTTCTTTATAATGTGATTTTCTTTTTTTAATTTTTTTTTATTTTATTTTTCTTCTTTTTTTTTTTTTTATAAAAGTCGTGAAAACGACAAAAACAAAAAAAAACCCACTTTATATTTAGTTTCAGATGTCTGATGAATAAACACTACAAATTTTACATTTTAATTAATATAAAACATAGTAATCGAAATAATACAGAAGCTAATTAAGCCCGCATTACTTAAGTTATCGAAAAAAAAATCGGATTAATTTTTAATCATAACGAATCGCGCCCTAATTAATGAATTAGCTAAAAGGGATTAAAATTTAATGTTTAGATATTCCAACGCTATTCTGTGGGAATTTTTATTGCCTTCTCGAGTTAATTTCTCGACCCTCTTGGAAAAGATTTCAAATATAAAATTCGTCTCTAGTCCTTAAATGTGTATACTCAGTTTCAAGAAGATCCATCCAGTGATTCAAAAGTTATTAAGAGAGACAGACACACACACACACGCCTTCCTAGGAAAACACTCCAATTATACAGAAAGGAAGAATTTACGCCTCGGCTAAATTTTTACTTTTTATTGAATTTTTATAGAATAATTTAAGAGCTCAAACACACAGTTATTATTCATCCTCTTAGCATAGCGTAAAATATGCAGACTTGATACTATGCGAGTTTGTTTTTGTTTTTTATACAAAGAAATAGTACCGTTCGTTTTCGAAAGCCAGACCCGATACTCACGGACGATTCTACTCCGCAGAGGGGTGATACGCTGAGATGGGTCCTTTCCTAAGATCTGTTTGGACATTTTCGCTTTTACGAAAAAAATAACAGAGGAGCATTTTTGCAATAGTATTTATTCTATCCATAATTCTTTTCCGAAAAGCGCAAATAGAACGCAGCTACTAGTAAATTAACACTGATAAAAAGTAAACATCCCCGCTTTATTTCTCCTCACCCCTATTTTGATGAAATCGAAGGAGACCTGACGCATGCGCAAAAGCGTTGAAAATCCTCGGAAACAAAAACGATCAGTATCTTGTCTTGTTTACTAATACTACTACGTCGCTGTTTGGCAAGGGAGATTGTCCTACAGGAACAGAGCACTTGGACTATCACCAAAAACTACCAAAAGCGATCCAGATATTAGATTCAATTTGTATTTAAACACCCTAAGAGTTTAAGTAATTACAGGATAAGCAGAATATAAAAACGATATCTGCAAAAGTATTAAAGAAAAAAAAAACAGTTTTGAGAAATGACAATATATTTTAAATTAGCTTTTAAGAGCCATGACAAACGGTACATCAATAATTGCTATTGACTTTAAAATAAATTCATCACTAAAACGTTTTTGTGAAATGGGAAGAATTATTACTGTGTGTTCTTTTAATGGTTAAATATTGACAATAAGAGAAAAAATTAAAAAAATCAATTTCCTTAATTTTTTTTCTTCCTAAATTAGATCTTTATTTATTTATATTTAATGAACACTACTTGAAATAAGAGTTTCTACAAATTGTTTCCCATTCATAAATTTGTAATCTCTCCCACAAAAATCGATTTCTCTTTAAAAAAAAATGTTTTTTGTTTTTTTTTAAGACATAGTATGTAAATTTTATAAATAAATTACAATTGTCTTTATTTATTAAAGTTGCTTGTATAGCTCTTCAATGATTTGTATAAATTCAGCAGAATTGTTTGTTTTTTTAATTTAAAAACTTTAAGGAATAATGCATTGTCAAAGTATCTTTATGAAAACTAGGAATTTAACTTATTAGCATGGATAAATCTCCAAATATATAAAAAAAATACAAAACAGACAAAAGCGAAAATACATTACTGGCAGAAAATGACCTTGTGAATCATTCTTGGTTTTTCCATCATTGACCAATAGCTTCCTATTTGGTCCAACTAGTCTTTCTCTGCTTACGGGGATCTTACGGACCTTACGGCCTTAAGTCCTAGTTAATACAAACTGTAGTTAAATGTGAACAAGATGTAACATGTGCCAGCATTTGAATATCGGCATATTAATAGGGAAAAAAAACCTAGTTCTTCATACCTAGTTCTTTCATTTACATTGACGGTTTTTGGACAACTGGTCGAACTTATCAACTGGTCCGATTTCTATAAATCAATAATAATCTTTCTTGCAAAATCCTACATCTAAACTTTCAACTTAGCTTTTGGGTCACAGCGTTTCAGCGAAAATGTGCGTTGGTATTTTTTTTTATCGTAATTCCTCTTACCCATAGGTTGCTTACATATCAGAATTATACTTAGATCAATCTACAGCTATCTGTAAAATTTCAGCTTTCAAGTCAATGCTTTGAAGTTATTTTGATCAGAGACTATGTCATGCGCATTTTGACTTTAAATTGCATTTTGAAGCTGTTTTTGTTCAAATCTAGTGATTTTTTTCTAATGGAAACTTGTTTTTAAGAAGCTTGGATTAAAATTCAACTATATTCTGATCAACCTAAATATCAGAAGGTGGATATCAAGAAAAGAATAAAAAAGAAAAAGAAGGGAAATTGCAATTATCATGCAAACTTTTGGAATAAGCAAACCGAAAACATTCAAGTTAATTGCGGGTTTATTTTATGCTTTCCAGCGATTCAGTTTCAGCTGCCTAGGATCATTAGTTGTTGATTTATCAAGACTACGTTGCTTTAAAGGCTACGTGTAATGATGTTTATGGTTCTCTAATCGATGGGCTTGATTGATACCTAAATCAATAGGAACTAACATTAGTTAGGAAATTAATTATTCTATCATCCTTCTAGGATTGATAGGTTTTTAAGTTATGACAATTACGAAGTGTTAACGTCTAAAGCGTATTGGCAGTTTATCGGTTATCAACTCCTTCGTAACATGTATAAAACCAATAGGGATATTTGACTTGATAGTTTAAGCGTATCAATTATTGTACGATCCCTCTTAGTAAATCTTAGCTTATCACTGAATGGTAGTAGTACCGATATTTTGGAGCGGCAATTATAAACGTTGGGTTTACCATCCAAATGTAAGGTATCAAAAATTATTGTGTCAAAAATGTATTTTATAATTGTACTTTAATATAAAGCTTTAGTATGGTTTTCAAGAAAAATGTAAATACTTAAAATAATCTGCAGATATTATCCAATCCCGATGGACACATTAGTCATTTTCGAAATTCTACGGAATCCTACTAAAAGAAATATTGACTCTGTACAAAAACGTGTTTTCATTTGTTAAATAAATCTAATCCCCAGTGAGCTAATTAGTTAAATAGATATGCAAGCTTAACATATGAAAATAATGTATAGTTTTCTAAAGCCACGATGGTGATAATTTATAGAAACATTCACAATAATTTTTCAATTCAAGAGTTTCCAATAACTTAAATTACATCACTGAAAAACGAAATTGTAGATTTGTATTATTAAAAGCAGTGGTTAACAGCTTGCGTTTTGATAAAGACGTAAAAGATAAAAAAAAATAAAAAGCGTAAAAATATTAATTATTTACGTTTGGTAACATTAAATAAACGATTATTTATATAATCAGCAAATGATTCACAAAGTTCGGTATTTTACCAAAAATGAGCGTTTGTTTCAAAAATAAAAAGAAAAAAAAATCTTCAATATTATTTGAATTCAGATATTACAATTTTATCACATCATTTGCCAAAAAAAACAGTGATTTTAATACACAACAGCATCATCCATTTCACTGAAGGAGTAAAGGGGAAACATTCATAACAGCTAAAAATACAATCTTTGTTAATTTCATTCTACTGATTTTTTTCCCAATTTTTTTTAAAGAATAGTACAAACAAACAAGAATTAAAAATCAGTCAAATCACACTCCAAATTTAAATGTACATATAATATTTATTTTAGACAGTTTGTAATGTTTGTTGTTCTGCTAAAAGATCACAAATTTTGAAGCATTTTTTTTTACGTTTTAGGGTGGCTAACAACGCATCTTTAAGTTCAATGCTTTAACTGGGAGCAGAGTGAGGCTTATAAGCGGAGGAGAAAAAAATATATAAATATTGTAACTAATATAAAATATAAATTTTTAATAACTACAATATTTAAAAATGTTAAGAAATGTAATAACTGCTTTGCTTTCACGACAGAAAGGAAAATCGAAGGAAATAAAGAAATCAAATTTCATACAACAAAAAGCTTTTTTCATGTTTTACTGTTTATTATTATTTATTTTTTTGGAGGGGGAAGATTTAATTTTTTTTTCCTTTAGGCACCTATAGAGGCAATTGCCAGACGTCTGATGGGGAGGTTTATATTCAGATGTTCAACCTTCCATTGGGATTATTTTCATTAGATATTTCCTAGTTTTATATAAATTATATAATTTATATCAAATCTGTCTTTACATAAAGATTTTATGTGAATTAAGTAAAAAATATAAAAATAGTTACATTTTACATAAATGTAAAGATTTTATATTTATATATTTTCTTTTTTAATCTTTTTCTTCTTTTTCTTTAAATTTTAAGTAATGTATATTAAAATATTTATATTTTAAGTAAATATAAAGATAACTATATTTTTTTTCTAGTCTCTCAATTCTATATTAATCAATCCCCAATGAAAAAGAAGATTGATTCTTCAGTATATGAATACTCGGATTATTTTTAAAAATACAATTCAATAAATCAAAAAGCCTAGTAAATCTTATGTTTGAAATAATCAAATTTATTGAAAATCGAACCATTAAATTACATAATCAAAAGCACATCGATATCAATGATGAAAAACCATCAATCAATAAAACTACAGAACTGTAAACTAGGTAAAAGAAATGACAGAACTCTAAAGAAAAGCAAAATTGTAAAATTATAATCCAGCTTACTTTCTATACGATTCCTTTGACGACAGTTATTTTAATGATTCAAAAAAGACTCGAACATTTTCTGCTAACTTAGCTGTTTATTCTTAAGATTTGTATTTGTCGAATATTTATTTGTTGAATATTTGTCATAAACAATGAAAGAAATCCATTAAACTTAATAATTCTCATTTTCAAATAACTTTCATCTTTATTTAACTGTATTCAACTACAAAACTTAAATCTCCTTTATACAATTCCAGAAGATAAAAAATAAAATTTCTTAAATTTCTGTTTTGTAAATGTTCAGGGTAGAGAATTTATATTATTATGAAATTTATTATGGAATTTTTTTTAAAAGTTTTTTTTATTGGCTGAATTACATAATTGAATATATTTTGGCTTGTTTTAGAAATTCTGAAATTATCGTTATTTATTCTGTTAAATAAGAGATATAACTCTCGAGAGATAAACTTAAAAATATAATCCGCTGTTAAACTTTTAAATTTAACTCTCTGTTAAAAACAAATAGTAGTAAATAAGAAATATAAAGTCATTTCGTAAATTTGAAAAAAAAAATTAATTAATATTTAAGGTAGTTTTTTATCATACACATTTGGATATCATCAACTGACAAATAATATAGTTGATATGTCATCAACTGACACTATACACTCAGATATAAATAAAATAAAATATATAAAAAGAAATCAAAATAAAATAAAATAAAAATTCGCTTTTAGAAGATCAATGAAGGGCAGCCTTTCCATGATACACTGTATCTTTAAAAATAATTTTGAAATTTCAGTGAACGATCAGTAGTAGTTATTTATTTATTTTACAGCAAAGGATTATTTACAGAATTAAATTTGAAGGATTTTGATAAATCTATTTAGTTGCTAGAAAATCTTTGGTCTCTATGTGTCATGGTTTGGCCGCTACCGATCAACAATAGTAAAATAAAAGAGTTGTCCTCTTTGTTGTTTATTGTAGCTAAGTGAATACTACTTAAGAGACAGAAATTAAAGAGATGGTATCGTTAGTAATTCCTTATTAATTCAGATAATTTCTTAATTAAAAGAAGCACCGTAATTTAGGGAATTAGAATTGTCTTAATTATCTTTGTGGTTCTTCTAATTACAATTTTAAAAGCCAAAAATAATTATCTTCGCCAAAGGATAAAAAAAATATAACAACAACACTGAATAAGGATTTCACGCTGCCAATGAACTGTTTAGATGTTGTATTTGGATTGACAGTTTCTCAGAAATAACAAAATATGACATGTTCCGATAGCGTTACTTAGACTGTCACTTGTGCAAAGCCTTTTCGTCGTTCATTGTTAAAAGTATTTCAGCAGCTACAATAATTGTTATTAACTTCCTCAACGGTACCATATATAAAATATAAAAACTAAAAATGTTTATAAATTTTGTTTGGTTATTAAAACTTTTCTAAAAAAATTCTGTCATTAAATACTAAAACTATCATCATAAGACACAAAAATCGTTTCTAATTTTGATTAAACAATTTTTTATGCAAATCGTTTATAATTTTTAAGTCATCTTGATTCACAAAAATGCATGAACTGAAATTTGTATATAATTCCTAGGCAGGTAATTTGAAAAGATATACTTTCACTAAGACTATTATTTATTATTTTAACAAGTTTACTAAATAACAAGTAATAGTAGATTATTTTTGCTTATTTTTTTAATATAAATGGGAATTTAAAACTTAATTTATGAGAGTTTATAATTGTATGAATTTTAGACAATAAGCTTTGTTAAATTTTAGTAATTAAACTCAGCAGTCAATTTGTTTTAGAATTTAATGTTAAGGATTATTAATTATAGGTCTTCAAATTTAAAAACCAATACTCTCCATGTTCTAAAAAAATCTTTATATAAATTTTAATAACTTAATGATATGTATTTTTTTGTAATTAACCATCTTCATTCACTACGTTATCAAGATCTTCACGACGGACAGACGACAAACTACATATCTTAAACGCATAAGTCAAATCCTTCTTTATTGGAAAATAATAATAGTAATAATGTTTAAGTAAGGAGAGACTACAATAGGCTAAATAGTAATAAAAACGAATGCATTCCAAAAGGTAGGTGAGAAGTGTGATTGGCTATGGTGTCGTGAATCAATCGTCTTTGTTTGTTTGGGGGGAAAGCCAGTGTTTTTACTCTTCCTCTCCCCTCCCCCGCGAGGGAATGGCGCGCTCCGCAGAAATGCAACCCTCCTACATAATGGAAGAACAACAAGGGATTGCACTGGTGACAACGGCTGAGCCTCGCCAAATTATTCTCTACCATTTTCCAACTGCCCAGCAAAAAAAAAAAAAAAAAAAAAAAAATAGCTAAGATGCAGTTTACAATTACCACAAAGAACAAAAATCATTTAATATTGTAGCAAATGGAAGAAGGTAGTTTTTACAAATTTAATGCGAGAGGTAAGCCTTCGATCGAGGACGAGCAAAAATTTTGACACGTGCATATACAGATGATTGAAACACATCAATGCACATATCCATTACTTAAATACATGACAATGAATCAAATGACTTTTTTGGAGTAGAATTATTTTTGAAATATAGATGTATCCTGAAGATCATTCCTATATAATTATTTTTGTTTCAAGAATTTCATGTGATAAATACGATAAATTAACAAAAAAATGCTTTCTCATAACATTTGCTTTCTCGTAACGTTAAAGAACGTTCAATTTGGAAAAGTATTTTTACTATTTTTAATTTGCAAATTTAAATCTTTTTTTTTTTAAGATTAAAACAATTTATAGTAATTGTTTATGCATATAAACATCATGCAAACTTAATTTCAATAAACATCAATCTTAATAATTCTCTCCCAGTTTCCTTTCATATTTGCAATCGATATAATAATTAATCTTTATTATTTACATTTGAAACGTAATGAAAAGTTAACGTTTTTTTCTTAACATTAATATAAGTAACCCTCACAGTTAATTAAAAAAAGATCCATGAATCAGAACCAAAAGTATCTTGTTTACTATTCTTACGATAAATTAGTACTCAAATAACGGGCCTTTTATCCTTTCAGTCATTATTAATATTTTAAAAGCAATATCAATAATTATGGGAATCCTTTCAATTGAAGAGGGTAGAGAGGGGAGCGAAAACAATGAAAGAAGAGGGGAGGGGGTTAAGAGAAACGGGACAGTACGAAATAATAGAACGGATAACGTTAACTGAAAGAGATACAAAAGAATCCCTACATATGATGCCGTTCAACGGTTCATTAAAGAACTAGTTTACATTTGATTTAGAGAAGCACCGAACCTTCGGAAACTTAAAGGAGAAAAATGAAGATAGTGTCACAATCTCGAGAATTATTTTGCTGTTAGGAATCTGGAGTTATGAGTAACTGTTATCTTAATTATGCTGTGTGGAAACAGTTTACTAAAAAAAAAAAAACCAGAATGCCAGTTATCCTCTGAACTGAAGTTTTAATGATTTAAGATAGTAAGAAAACTATTTAAATAGTAGAAAAAAAATAACGAATCACAAGTAAATAATATGATCAGGTCTAACATTATTTAGTTCAACTAGAATAAATCAGTGATTAAACTATTAAGTGTTTTTCAAATATAAAATCGCAATTCATGATATTTTTTTTTAACATTAACAATAACTTGATTTAAAGTTAAAAGCAAAAAAGAATCAATCTAATAATCTGACATTATATTAAAAAACGAAAAACAGATTTAAAAAAATCATTTTCTATGTGTGGAGGTGGGGAGAAACCTATCCCCGACATCTGCCAAGTTTGGAGCCCTCTGCCTCTATAGAGCCAGCCGTGCAGGGAAGTGTACCTCCAGGCGGAGTTTCTTGGTGCTGTTTTTATTGGGAGCTAAATTACTTGGTACGGAGCTAGTGGCAAAGACAATTACTGCTCTAATGCGAAATGTGATTTATTAGAAATGTTGAAATTTACTTAAGCTAATTTTTTACTTATTGTATGAAAAGTTTTTCTGCAAATATATCAAACTAGAATTTTTGTTTTTAATTTAAATCAGGGACTAAAAATAAAAATTAATTTATCAATCAAAATCTTTGATAATTAAGGATAAGATACTTAAAAGTAATTTGCTATTTGGACAATAATAATTAGCCTAGAGCTTCGTGGGAAATAATCGACTTTAATATTTTAATTTCCAATTCAAAATAAATAATTCAATAATATTATACGATTCATTATTTGCAATAAGTATGTAAATCAAAATAAATTTAAAAGAAAGTTGCTTTAATAAGTGAGATTATAGCAATCGTATTTTTTAAATTAATTTTAATAAGATGCCGAGATTGGAAGTCTGATGCTCGGGGAAAAAACTACACAAATTCCTTTCCTATTCCCATCTCCCCTGAACGAGATGGTAACGTCCCAGCGAGTGGGAGGGAGTAGGAGAACGTCCTGGTCACAGCGTTTGGGGAAAACCTTCCAGAGAGATAGAGTGAGGGAGGAGTAACAAAAAAAAAAAAAAAAAAAGCAAAGCTCCCACGCTTCTGATTGTGGTGTAACGCAACGCTACGTTTAAGGAAAGAAAGACTCAAAGGAAATATTGTTTTAAAAAGCAAAGAAAAATTAGTCTCAAGAAAGGCCATCAGCGTAGTTCGATAACAACAAATGCGGCCAAAGGGAACTTTTCCTGTGTCTGCATTTGGTTAAATGAATTGAGAAACTTTTTCTTCTTTCATTAAAGGTCCGAGAAAAAAAAATGATCGGAAAACATTTCCTCGAGTCAGCGCTTCGTTATTTCAAAGTTTTCCCCCGAAGTGACAACTCACTGCTGGACGCGATCAATTATTTAGGGCATCCTCTGCTTTCTGAAGGTTCAACTAGAGACGGATTATCTTCCGATAGGGGAAAAAGCCTTTCCATTAACAATAGATCATAAAGAAAAAAAAAACTACTGCTGTACTTCGTTGTAGATAGGCTTAGCAGAGTAGTAGAAACAAAACATAATTTGATGACACTAGCAGTGCAATATTAAGTAGGAAATTGAACCCTCACCAGATTTTTGCATATTTGAAAATAATGACAAACTAAACTTTGTCGTGTCGGTAAGAGTGCGTTATTTACAAGTTTAATTCCAATCGAGACCGAGTGAATTTTGTGAAATCAGAGGGTTATCTCTCCCAAATACACCAACCCAGTCTCTCCACGCCTGAATAAAGGAGACTGAATGTGCGTGCAAGTTCTCTAGGAGCTGCCGGAAAAACTCAACGAAAAAGACGAGAGAGTACTTACAGGGCAGGTGCTTGGGAGTGCGTCTCCTTCAAGGGGTCATGTCCACCCCCCCACCCGAGGGGGTCTTGGGCTGCTAACTCAAGCGGGGTCCTCGTGGCTCAGTGAGGCTCGTGAGCGACTGACGACCGCTTCATCGTCGACACGATACATTGCCAATGGAGGCCATGCGCGGGCAAGCGCCAACGTAAGTAATCGATGCTCACTGAGCATGCGCACAGCGTCGCGACGTCAATGAGGCAGCACAGTCAACTCCTGGCCAGGAAGGGGGAGGAAGAAGCGAGGGCATACAAGGAGGCAAAGAGGAGGGGAAAAAAAAAAGACCGTCCTGGAAATCACTCCAAAATACAGACACTCACCACCTTAAAGCCGAAACACGGAAAAACACGAGGAAAGAGCTGACCTTAATTCCACCCAATGCAAAGAGACAGAAGCTGCTCTGTTTTCCCACTCACATATCCACCCACGAATAAAAGCTAAACTGATCAATCACCCAGTGGGAGAAAAAAAAGAACATCAAAACAAACCAACAATAGTTATCTCAAATTGATGCTCTTTCAACTGATTAAACATTTCTTGAGATCAAAGAAAAGCAAAAATCATAACGTTTCGACATTTATTTTTTTAAATCAACAATTCCAACTGAAATCTTTTATAGTGTAACTATTTGTTTTATTATTATTTCACAGAATTTTACAACTACTTAATTCATTAGGGATTTATTTCTTATATTATATTAAGTGATCAGCAAATGATATTAAAATAAAAACATATCGTAGTATGAAATAAAATATTTACGACAATACATAGTATCAATTGGTACAATGGATCTTGTAACCAATATAGGGTTACAATTATTTTTTAATCAATTAAGTAACTAAGATTTAGAATAAGATATAAGAGGTACTCTTACTTTAAGAGGTAATTATTCAATAATAAGCCGTTCCGGTAGAGCCTTCCACGAAGCAAATGTGTGAAACCCGGGTTCGAATCCGGCGTCGGCATGGATGTTTATTTCCTTTTTGTGTTGTCTGCTTCTTCATTTTTCCCTTCTGGCCTGAAGCCATTCCACAATGGCTTCCTGAGGCAGGCAAATGGGAAATCACCTCAGCATCATTCCCTAGAATATTCTTTGGGAATTCTAAAGTTCCATAGAATGCGTACCTCCATGATCGGAGGTACTTAGTGGAGTGGATTCAGTAATAATAATAAAAAAGGGAATGGATTTGTTCTCGAATCGCTTTATAAACGGAAACTTTATATATTTACATTCACAAGGAAACACTTTACAAAGAGAAGCAGATCTATTTTACAGTCTGTTTTTAGTAAGACTTTTTAAGACTAAACTCTTAAAATCTTTATTCCGTGAACAAGCAAATGTGTTTTTTTACAGCATATTACTATGTGGATCGCAATTTATCCATAGGAACAGTTCAAATTCAAACGGAACTTAATATGTTGATTAAAGAAATGGTAGTATAAAAAGAAAAGTTGTTACTGCAGGAGGATCACTTCGGATGTTCCATCACGTTAAACAATTTCTACAGCAAACAGGCACCTTAGGCATTTTAGCCAAAATACTTATTACATTTATATCTTGGAAGTATTGTAAATACATTCCCAAGCAAAATCCATTTTAGACGTCTTCGATAAAGATGTACAATGGACAGATCGCTTCGCCAAATTTGGCAATTCTTCGCTTCATTGAACCCCGCCTTTGTTCTGGTCCCAGTATCTTGATGACAGTAAAACTAATCATGAATTCAATTGCTTTGAAAGTAAAGGTTTATATGAAAAATCACTTATTTAGTGTCTGCATTTAAAATTAATCCATCCAGTTTACTTCGATTGATCGAATTCGATTACGAATCTCAGCATTGTATCCTCCTGAACTGAACTTCGGCTTTAAATTGTAAATACAAGAGAAACTGATAGTAAACCACGAATCCTATTCGACATTCATTCGCTTATTACGTTCTGTGCACACTTGCCCAGAATTCCCTTCATTCAATTTTTAAAATTCAATTTTTTTTTTCAGAGTGACTAGGTTGATAGGAATAAACAGAAGATTGTAAGGGGAAAAAAATGTAAAGTTCATCTTAATTCCGTGTTAGAAATTACGGCAATTATCAAAAACGGAACTATGGACTTCAAAACAAATTTGTTTTGGGGGTCCTGAACTCATTTGATTGGTTTTCCGAATAATGTTCGTTGTGGAACAGTAACTTAAATTATTATTATTAGTAGTAGTAGTAATAGTATATATAATTACCATAGCATCTACGATTAAATCTCATGACTTGAAAGTTATTGTTCATCTTTTTGTGAATTTAATCACTTTGGTGCTTCTGAGCATTTTTAGTAACGCTCAAAAATACTAAAAAAAAAGGTTTAAGATAGAAATGTTGAATAATGTAGAATAAATGTGACTAACACTTTCCGAGAGATTATATAAAATACCTTTTTTAATAATTTAGCAACGTACATATTCTATTATTGTCAAACAATTTTACTTATCAATGAGCACCAATTAATTGACGGTTTCTCGTAGTTTCTGAAACTTTTTCTTCCTTCCGTTAATGTATATCTCATTCCGACTTCTCTTTGCAAAGCATTCACTTCCAATTGAAGCCTTCTTCCCATTTGCTGCTACGCATCTTCTCTATAGTTGTTCATTTCTGGAGCATTCCATTATTATTTAATAAGAAATAAATTCGAGTTTTGCTAATACGAAGTTTTGGTAAACTATCCTCGGGCTGTGAGCAACAAACAGCCGGCAAAAGATAGAATGCATTACCTAATGTAACTTATAACGGCTTCAGATAAAGATCTTAGCATATACACTAGATTTGGACTGTGATGTATAAACATCTCGAACTGTGAAGGCAACTTTAATTAAGATACTAAGAGCTTTGTGATCATAGCATCTCAACGACTGCTGCCAAAAATTACTAAAGATTTTTTTGTTTCAGAATTAAATGGCACTCTTTAGTCTTCATTCAGTTTTGGCGTATGATTTTAAAGTTTTAAATTTACTGAAGTATTATTCAGCACATTACGAAAATGAAACGTAGTATTTAAGTAATCCTTTTTTATAAGAAATACGGAAACTCGTTATTCCTTCAGGAAAATCCTAGTGTTTATAACATCGATAAATACTACATTCATTTAATTCAGATCTGTTTAGGAAAATTCTTCATAATAATATTTAAAAAGAAAGTAAGAAAATCTCTGAAAGTTTGGTAGTATTTGACATTATGAATCCAAAGATACAAAAGTGTTTCTTCAGCGACAAAAACATTTGAAATTTTATGCTTGATTTATTTGTAATTTGAAAATATAACAAATTTCAAATTTTTCAAAAAACATTTTTCTAAGCTATATGAACTTTTTCAAATTTAGATACATTGAGAGGATTGACTTTTTTCTTCATTGTTTTTTAGGCTTCTGATATGAGATATCAGACGCCTTATATTCCCAATTTTTCTGTCCGTCTGTGGACAGATATCAGCGCAGCAACCACGAGGGCTAGAGACTTGGTCAGGGTGTCGTTGGAATGGTCTTGCCAAGAGTAGTTCAGAGCCGTAGAGCTTGTGTCTCTACGTGGTCGGGCTCCGGAGATATGGGGGTTGTCAGCATAACAGTACGGTAACAATACGGTAACAATTGATGTCAACGATAACAATGCTATACAAACAATGCTAATAATATACCATTATTAGTATTATTATATTTTCTTATACGTATCAGAAGCCGCTGCGAAGCATTGTGATTGGTTTACTAATCGCTATCACTACCTTGTTGTTTATTGCTCGCCATCTCTTGTTCAGTGATTCAGCAGCATTATTAATTAAAGAATAAATTATTAATTACTGCAAATGGTTATAAAAGTGATATTTTTCATTATATGGATCCATATTCTATTCATTTACTTAATCATTTATTAAGAGTTGAGAAACTTAAAATAATCACATTGCAAACTTCCTTTTAGGCTTTTGATACAAGTATCAGAAGCTTTATAGGCCTAATCCCGATTTGTCCGTCCCTCTGTTGACAAGTATCATTAAAATATCATTAAATAATCCTTACCAATAATCGCAACAATTGCGTCTTTTGCATGTGCAACAATCACATTTGTAATAATAAGGAAATTAACGCAATATCAATTATATTGTGTTATACGTATCAGAAGCCGTTGCGAAGCATAGTGATTGGTTTACTAATCGCTGTCACTATCTTGTTTTAAATTCCAAAATTCTGATCCAAAACTGTCTTGAAGTAAAATTGATTCTAGTTCTTAGTGTGAATAAATATTAATTTTCTCAAATAATTCATTTAAAGAGCTAATGTTATGATAACCACCTAAATTACAAAATTCACTTTATTTCTTAACTACTCCATAACTTCGTACAGGCAATATTTCGAACTCCTTACCGGACGTTCTTCCTCAAGTCTTTTAATGGGAAAAGAAAATGTATTTATTTTATGTTATTTTATTTTATTTTATGTTTGAATCGAGAAGGAGAAAGTTTTCATTTCCCATTAAAAGGCTTGAGGAAAAGAGTTCCGGTAAAGAGTTCGAAATATTGCCTGTACGAAGTTATGGATTAGTTAAGAAATAAAGTAAATTTTGTAGCTAATGTTATGATTTAAAAAAAAAAACTTTAAAAACCTTTTAAGTTTTATTTTTTATTGTTGAAATAATAGATAAAAAGTGATATTCAAATTTGTCTAAGTAATTTCAGTGTTTGAATAATAAAATAAAATAGATGTTAACATCGTGAAACCTTAAAATTTTCAATTTTGATGTATAACAACACTACTAACAGGACCATATGAATAATAAGATACTAAATCATTTTCAAGTTTTCTTAAGCTTAAGTAAAGAAATGAAGCCTTAATAACAATATTATGAAGTATTAATAACAGATCTATTAGGAAGTACTAATAACACATACTTTGGTCTACTATGAAGTACATGCTCCATAAAATTAAGTTTATATAACATCTTCAACCGGTGCTAGTGCTTGTAGTGAGGAGACTAACTTATCTATATTTATAAAGGAGGATGGTTGTTTGCTTTATCTCTTTGTTTGTTCGCTGTACACTCTTAGGCCCTTTGATCGATCCGGACAGAAACTTTGCAGAAATACTCTTTAGGACCCTGACGGAAATAACAGACTATAATTGAAACGTGAACACATTTCCCCCTCCTTCTAATTTAATCCCCTTTCCACTTTTGTACAATTTTTGAAATATGGCTTATTACCTCACTTCTGTCTTCAAAATAGAAGTGTGGAGCAGCTGTTAAATGCTGGCCCTTTTGGAGGTATGTTCAAATGTGCTTTGTGGCAATAACGTTTTTTTCCTTTTCTTTTCATGTTTTTTACTTTCCTTCTTTTTTTATGATAATGAAGTTTCTTTTCTTTTTTTTTATTATTTTGAAATAAATAATATTCTACGTAACTTTTTTTTAATTGTTCTTTTAATTGTTTAATTAAATGTTCTTAATTTAAGAACATCGATACCCCGGATCCGGACTAAGGGGTGTAAAGAGGGGGGGGGGAGCAAACTTTCTTGAAGAGTAAGCATGTCACTCAAACCAAGCGGTTCGTAGGAAACACGAAATTTCACACGAATGTCAATTATTTATTTGTCAATTTTTATTTGTCAATATCGAAATGATACATATTCGACAAATTTTCTAATTTCGGGTCTTTAAGGGTGTAAACGTTTGGGGGGGGGTCTCGATATTAATTTCATATCTAAGGCTTATCAAGTTACAAAATAGGAATATAACTTTAATTTTAACTACCATGTGATATTTTTTTACAAACTGGAAAGGTTTCAAAGTGATCACACAATTACAATTTCTTCATCATCCACATTAGAGCAACTCTTTTTTGTAACCAGAGCGAAGCACGGATATCTGTGCTAGTTTCAACTAAATTAGGAACAAACTTCTAATGGAAAATGATTTTCTTCTTATTAGGTTATTTCTTACCATATTTTTTTTCAAAATATAAATTATAGCTAACTAAAAAACTATTGGTTAACTTTAATAAATAGACAAAAATATTGACTTAGGATTTAATTTGTAACTTGCAACTGTATGTAGTAAGGAAACAAATCAGATTGTAAGATTTTTTTTCTATAAAATATGCGCTTTGTAATAATTCTAGCACATAATATGTGTTTTGTTCTTTTTATAGGAGCTTACACCGACACGATACAGCTGATTATTTAAACCAACATCTAATAAGGTTGAAATAATAGAATGCTTAAACAATAAGGTTGAATAACAGATAGCTTAAACAATCACAGAGCAAGTACGCTTTCTTAATAATAATAAAGTCTGTTTCTCCTAACTTCACTTCAAATTCTCAGAATTTGGACTATCTTATTTCTGGCGGGAAACAATTTTGATAGTGATCAGGAATTTTAAGTTTTGAAAATCCTGAGATTTGGAAGGTTTGATTACTTATGTAGTCTGTATTCTTATCAAATTTAATTAGAAGGCAGTTCTAAAAGCTTCAATCTGTCATCAAAACTTGGAAGCACAAGCATTTTGATTCTAAATACTGAAACGCCAAACAATGATTAAAAAAAATGTTTTCTAATTTCAAGAATCAACTTCAAACCTTACTACTGTATATTAAAAGATATATCCAAATACATAGATGACAGATACCTTCCGGAAATATGTAGTTGATTAGCAGAAAAAATTGTTAGCGAAAAAAACAAATTTTCAGTAATTCAATATAATTTTATAAGTTAAAATAACTTCAGACTTCATTATCACACAGCGAAGCACTTCAACATTTTTGAGACGATTGAAGCCCTACTGTGAAATTTCGATCGTTGGAGAACTTAAGGATTCCAGTAATAGATACAGACAATGATTCGATACAGTATCATTCAAAATTTGACTTCAATGTTTTAAGAGAGATCCTAAAAAAAAATAATTAAAAATAAAAGATATCATCCCAAAAGCACTGCATTGATTCCATTTTCATAAGAAAATACAAATATGTATTAAGTAGTGCACATAGAAATGGGCTGATCAGTGGTCGGCCAACACAAGGAAAAATCGCGGAAAGTGAGTAACTTAGATACGAGAATGCATAACGATCTGAAGGATCTGATAATGATCTGAATGCATAATGTATAAGGCAATAAGTCTTGCAAACAAACCTTTATTATATACGTATTATATCCAGCAGTGAAAGGAATGTAGTCGCTAACCAAGAGTAATAGGCAATGCTTAAGTTAAGTTAATGGCAACAGGCCATTTTGGTCCAATAAGGCGCGAGAGGTTTAGGCTCCCAGTGATTCTAGACCGACGAGAGTAGTTGGGGTATGATGTTCAGCCAGACGCCCGCCCGCCTTTTAACCTCCGAGTAAAAAACACGGTACCCACGGCTGGATGAACCCTAGGGTCCACCTGGAGAAGACGTAACCGTGAAAAAAAAAATCCCCTACCACCGCCGGGAATTGAACTTGGTTCCTCCATTCAGCAGTCTAGCGCCTAAACCACTAGACTGTCGGATGCCCGCAATAACCAATGAGGTCTCGGAAATTTGGAGCAGGACAACCCCTCTTTCAAAGCATTTTAGGACGATCTAAGTGACTGAGGTCCGAATAGAACGCTTGTATTGTCAACCGCACTAGCCACAAAAAAAACAAAAAAAAAAAACAATGTTCTATCATTATCTGTCTTGAATCAGATATCAGAAAAATGTAGACTCATTCTTAATGAAGTATTGCTCCATCGTTCGTGGATTCAATTTCAGTAATTATAGTTAAAGTTAAAGTACCCCTATCTGCAGGCCTATACAGGCCTATCGGGGCGCAGGAGGTTAGGCTCCAACGATAAGAATCACGGGACAAAATTGGGGTGGGGTGGTCATCAGTAATTATAGTAACATTTAAATGAGTCTTTCTCATATCAGTAGGGTTCTGTAGGTCTATGACGTAAAGTATATTTTTCTGAAACCTTTTGCTGCTAATTACTCTTTTTTTTTGGCTGTAATGGAGTCCGTAGCAACCAAGCTGCTTTTTTTCTCTTATTCATTTAACATAAAATAAGAATGTTTCAATAGTTCTAATCGTGGAATAGCTTTGCTGTTCTTTATTTTCTGAGCAGTTGGGAATGACAGAAGGGCTGGCATCACAGAATC
Organism: Thereuonema tuberculata; assembly: GCA_023159025.1. Taxonomy (NCBI): domain Eukaryota; kingdom Metazoa; phylum Arthropoda; class Chilopoda; order Scutigeromorpha; family Scutigeridae; genus Thereuonema; species Thereuonema tuberculata. Next base: position 105,255,586 of record JAFIDM010000001.1, read on the forward strand.
TCTCTACTTCTCTGATTATCTGACTGACTTTCCACTTTGAATATCTCTTATCTTTCTGAGTCTTCTATCCTTCAGACATAATGGACTGGAATTTCCAGACTAAGCTTATACTATTTTTGTTGTAAATAAGCCGGCATTTTGCAGATTATATCATTTGCATAATCCTCATTGTGTTAAACAATTTTTCATAATTCTTTAAAAATTACTATATTTTTTCCAAATCTAAACTCTATTTGAAGTATGTAATTATGACAGAAACTGTCTAACTACAGTACGACGCCAATTATCTTGATTCGAATTATGCGGATTCGAATTATCCGAATTGCTCAAATTCAAACTAGACAATTTAAAAAAAAGACACAATATTTAAGAAGATCTAAAATACTATATGAACCAAACCACTCCTCCTTCAGAACCATATATAACTATATAAGATCGAAAATATTCAAATACATTTAATGCTTTATTTCAACAGGAAATCTGCGTTTAAGTGGTAAAAAATAAGTATTACTACTACGAATTCTGCAGTCGTCATTAAATTGATGCTTTTTTTTTTTTGCAATTCGTGTAGCACAAAACAAATAAATTTAGGCCTACATTACTCTATTCATAAAATTTACTTCTGGAAACACGTTAATCGAAAAACGTGATACATTATATTTATTTTTTTTTACTACGTTTAAGTTAAAACAAATGTCATCATTACTGAACTTTGTCTTTAAAGTTTTATAAGCTATAAATGAAGTAAATAGTTTTTTAACTTTACTGAAATAAGCTTATTTTTTAAATTTTCGTATTTTTTAATACAGTGTGGAGCCCATTAAAAACATTAGAATGATATGTTCAGTACGTAAGATAAAAAATTTTCGAATTATCCAATTATCCGGATTCGACCTTTGCAAAGGTCAATCCGGATAATTGGCGTTCCCTTGTAGCATTTAAAAAAAATATTTCGCTTTAGTTAAGTTTTTTTTTTTTTTTTAAATATAAAAGCTTAAAAATTATTTAGGTGTAACACGTGCATTTTAGAATTGGTGAAAAAAGATTAAAGAATTAAAAAGATTAAAAAGTTTATACAAATAAAAATTACAACATTACCAGCTTCGCCTTTTTAACTAAGCTTTGACGAGCGACACAAAAATTATAAAACCTGGATATCTAAAGTAATTAACAGAGCCAATAGAAACGAACAACGAGAGTGACTGATTATATAACCAACAGAAATTGAGATAGTTCACGAGGATGAAGTGTTTCTGGAATAAGGATCAGTCTCTCTGGTTGCAGAATAAGTGAGTCTGGCGGCAGAACCAGATTCACTTCCGGCTTGCAAGTATGCGCTCTACATCTCATCCAATCATGTGATATTTTTGTGTCACTCGTCAAAGCCTAGTTAAAACGGCGAAACTTGCAGTAAATGTTGTAATTTTAATTTGTATAAACTTTTTGATCTTTTTAATCCTGATTGTTGGCCTGTCTTCATCAATTTAAAAAAAAAATATTCTTCAAAGTTTGCTTGAATTTGTTTTTTTTTTTTTTTTTGGTTTTTTTATTATTATTTAAATGATAGTCCTCTAAATATTGGATTTAAACTATTGGATAGTAAAATCATTAAAAAGTTAAATCTTACATCGCCTATCAACAGAGCATCATCATCAATAGCATAAAGATGGCAGCTTTTAAAATAATAATAAAACTAGTGGAATTGTTACAATTCAAAACCTTAAAAAGATTAGAAAGCAATCTTACTTAAAAAAAGCATTTTGATGCAATAGAACACTTTACACAGACATATTTGTATATCTACGCCATCTAATATTCCGTATCTAATCTAATATCTAATATTCCGTATTAGCATGATTCTGAATTTACCAGACAGAATCATATTCACATGTATACTCTCCTGAATACACTTTATATAATAGAATGTATAGACTATATATTGCAAAGAAAACTAAAAAAAAAAGCCAAAGACCAAATGACATTTCGTAAAGTAATGTTGATCTGTTATATAAGTCATCCTCCGCATCGCTAGTTATGATATCTCAGATATCTGGATCCATCGTACTCATTAATAATAACTTGAGCAATAACTTCAATATCATAACATCGAATTACGCTTGACTTTGTTCGACAACAATCGAAGTAAGCTGATGAATCCTACTCTATTTTATTTGAAAACTGTAGTAAATGACAACTAGGGTCAAATTATATTCGTTTTTGTTTTTTTTGTTTGTGTGTGTTTGTTTTTCATAAATGATCGGAATTAATCACGGCGGCGAATTACTCATTAATACAACATCCCAGCACTGTCATGCCAAAACGCTGAACCAACTGTTATTCAGGAACGCCCAATGGTGGCGCCCTCTAATGAGATATTATGATCCGATTTCAATTTCTGAAGCGTTTTCGTTTCAAAATATTTCAATGACTAATATCGTTCGAGTAACTTTCTGTATTTCTATGTAACAATTGAAAAAGTCATTCCTATGCTGCTCAATCGCTTACTTCAAAATACATGACATCGATAGTAAAAATATATTACCATTCCATCATTGATGAGAGACTCTGTGCTAATTTATTATGTAGAGGGACTGGCAGAACAGCGAATCTGTTTAAGTCAACTGACAACTCTTGGTCATTTCTATTCTCTTCTCTGTTAAACTATTTTTTTCTTCATTTCTATTTTTTCTTCTAATCGCCTATATACGAATAATCTACAAAAAAAAAAGAAAATCCAATTTAAAAAAAAATCTGGAGGAACTTCATTCCAAGCATAACCTCCTTTTATATAAATCTTTATAAAATAAAAAAAAATAAAAATCATCCTTGTGTCAGTGATAATTCACTAGTAGCTCATCTGGTCTCGAATGAGGTCCAAAGGTTGTAGGTCGGTCTGGTTTACTCCCACAGCCATTCACTAAAACGCTGAACTAAATCGATTTTTGTGTGTGTGTGTATGTGATGTCAAAAGTAGCAATAGGAATTCAAGGAAGATCACTACACCAGTTTCGTCTCAATTAAAAACGTGCTTTTTTACGAATATTGATTTTAGCAAAAGAGCTACAGGAAAAAAAAGTACAGAAATTAAAAATTCAAAAATTTAAGACTCCTTTTAGCTAAAGTAAAATTTAAGTTTTCAAGCAGATTAAAATCTGTATTAGTTAGCAATTATGAAGCAATCTACTACCGTTCGGACATTAACAATCTTATTTTCTGATTTTACATCTGCTCAAAAAAGCGGGTGGTTATAATTAAAGTTCGCCACTTCTGCGAGGTCTGGAGACCGCATTATTGCACGGATATTAATGCAACTTTGTATGTAAGCTATGTAGAGCATGGGGAAGAGAATTCCAACGAAAACAAAATTACTTCAAAAAGTTGCCACCAGGTGAAAAAATGGCGCTGCAAGATCATAAACAGACGATGGGAATGCAATATTTTAATGCCTTTAGAGTGACTGTTCAATATGCCCACCGTCTGCGTTGATGACATGCTGGAAGAGCAGGACAGCGTGCTCAACAGTAGCACGAAGAGTGTCTCATGAAATGGCTGCAACATGACGAATGATATTGGTTTTCAATTCAGGGAAGGTCCGTACGCGTCCCTCATAAACACGATTTTTCAGGATTCCCCACAGCCAGAAGTCACATGGATTCAGGTCTGGTGAATGGGCAGGCCACGCCTCTCGACAGAACACTATCATCGCCGAAGCGGGTACGAAGAAGTTCCTTTATTGGGCGACCAATATACGGTGCTGAACCATCTTGCATGAAAACTGTTGTCTCTAAACACCCGCGTTCTTGCAAGGCTGGAACCACATGCCGTGACAAGAGTTGACAGTAACGTGCACTTGTAACAGTGCACCGGACAGGACCTGCAGGTGTCATCTCCTCAAAAAAATATGGACCCAGAATGAAATCCGCGGTGAATCCACACCATGCAGTCACATACTGGGAATGCACCACATGGGGGTTTGAGGAACCCCACACGCGACAATTCTGCGCGTTCACAGCACCATCAAGCGTAAAATGCGCCTCATTTGTCCACAGAATGTTCCAGGACCACGCATCGTCGAAAGCTATTTTAGCCAAGAAACGAGATGCGAAGTTTGACCGTGTTTGTGGATCTTGCGGCTGTAACTGGTGCAGTATCTGGATCTTATACGGGTACCAGTGAAGAATGGACCGCAAAACCTTTCGTACCAATGAATTGTTAATTCATGTGCTATTGCTCGCGCACTGGTCGCTGAGTACCGGGCCACTGACGCTCTGTCAGCTACTGCTACTGCCACTTCGTGGACAACGTCCTCCCCAATCGGGCGGCGTCCTTTTCCTGGCAGCACACCTAACTCCCCTGTCTCTTCGAATTTCTGCATCATCTTTCGTAAACCCCTTGCCGTCACGGGTCCTGTTCGCAATCCTTTTAAACGACGATATTCTCGCAGTGCTATTACACTATTGCTGCTGTTCTGGTAATAGAGCTTCACCAGGAGCGCATGTTCTTTTTTCCAATGGCAAGGTGACTTCTGATGATTGGTCGTTCACAGACGCATTCGCGCTGTTCACGCAGCGCCACTTTTCCATCTGGTCGCAACTTTTAGTATTTTTTTTTCGTTGGAATTCTCTTCCCCATGCTCTACATAGCTTATATACAAAGTTGCATTACTATCTGTGCAATAATGCGGTCTCCAGACCGCGCACAAATGGGGAACTTTAATTTTAACCACCCAGACAAAAGAACAACGTTAAGATAGTCCTAGCCATCTATCTATATTTATGACACATGTATTCTATATTTATGACGTTACATTTTGAACATCCAAATTTCTTTAAAATTTGATTGCAGTGAATTTCATTTTGTACTATTGTGTTTTCAGGTGCCACTGACCAGAGCGAGAGCAAGTTCCTTAATTCCCATCTATTCTAAGTTGATTAATAACTTAAAAATCTACTAAAAAAAAAAGGCACTATTTGAGATAAGAAGTACGAAATAACTATCCGTAAGCTACGATATGTACATACTTTTTGTTATTTATAAGTTTTGGATATTGCAAATTGTAGAACAAAGAGGTACAAGAGGAAATAATGAATGTTTTATTTAGTTTAAATTTGCAATGCCCTTCTAGGTTTCAACAAGAGCATCCATTTTAGATTTCACTTAAAGTCTCAGGATTAAACCCTTTCTTTGAATTCAATATAATTCATTGCAAAATAAGTATTGAAAAAAAAATTAAAAGGATTCTTGTTATAATATATAATTTAAGTCTCCCTTTTTTTTTAAATATATGCACTTTTTTCTTATATTTATTTGTATTGAAAAAGTAAATCCTTTCTTTTAGTGCAATCCTCACCCTTCATCAGATCGAACTGTAATACTATATCCAATGTTATCCAACTATGAATACTCCCAAAGAATATGTAAAAATGCAATATGTTAACAATGGTTAAAGCATTGGGAAAGACTAAAACAAGCACAGGTCACGTGCCGTAGACTAAGTTAAATACCATTGGCTTAGAGGAACGGAGCTTCTTGACTTATAGGCTATCCTGTGGTGAAATTAATTGAAACAGCTAAGGAGAAGTGACCCACAGGGAAAATAAAATGGCAACTAAAGCAAAGGTATAATTAGAAAAGATAAATTTTCAGTTCATCAATGTTATGGAATCACCGATTTGCTGAAGATTTACAGATACTATAAAACTAATGCAAGTGTAAGAAAGAAGCCGACTTGTGTGTGCTTTATTTTCAACCAGGAAAGCGTGTTCTGCTTTAAATATAATTCGCTTAAAGACCGACCTGACCTAAAAGATCCTTCGGGAGATTCCGAAACTAAACCCAGACAGCAATTCTTTTCTTTTTTTATATTTTTTTCTCCGCTTTCATTAAGTCCACCTGTCATGAAGAAGACAGAAGACAGTCGCAATGTCCATCGAAATCCATTTTTTTTTTCTTTTTAGCTCGACCAAAGGGTTAAGAGTCTTTTGCAAGGTTAGCTTTAATTTTTGGTCGTTCTTGTTTTTTAATCTCCCGGATATGATCGTACCTTTGCTGCGATCATCGTAGGTGGGGGATAAAATTGGACCTAATAGCGGCAGAGAGAGGGTGGGCATCAATTATCGCTGCGCTGCCGTCTGAGCACGAGACGCGGGGGAGGGGGAGGAGGGATCCGGCAACGACTCGTGTGGCGCCAAAACAGGTTGAACCGACATTGCATTACTAAAGGGAAAAGACGCGATGCCTCTGCAACAGCCAAATCGAACTGACCACGATACACAAGGATCTATTCAACAACTGTAAAGTATCAAGCAAGATTTTAATTGGGAACCCACTTTCAATTAAATATTAAAGGGGAGGGAGGAGGCTTACATTATTTTTCTGTAAAAGAAGGAATAGAATTGATTAATGATTCACCTCAGTCACCATTAGATAAAAAAAAATAATAAAGAAAAGAAAAACCCCATTTACTTCCTTTTAATAGCAAAAATCTTACGTAATCGAATCTCCTCTGCCCACTGAAGGTTACTTTACATAATGTTTCCCTTTAATATGACTTAAAAATAAATCAACAACGGATAATTCCATTACTAGTAATAATTTTATAACTAATAATATGCTTGATGTAGCACAACTAATAATAATATATCAACTAACAATTAAAATCATCTCATACCCTTCTAGTTTTGTTTTGGTTTGATTTCTGAAAAAAAAAATACACAATTAAAATAAAAGTCGAGGCTTTATTCATAAGCTTCTTATTGCGTTAAAATGCTAATAATCGCAGATGGAATAAAATGATTTATTAATTGTTGAGATCAGTGAACTCCAGGAAAAAAAAATAATACTTATATTTAATTTGATTCTCTAATTTGTTCAAAGGCCACCGCTGAGTTTTAATTCTGTCTCAACCGAAAATCAATTTCCAATTCAAAGTCACACTGGGCAATCACTCTTCAACAGGCGCTTAGCCACTTATTCAATGGCGGGTATTTGATGCATCTTGTATGTTTTTATCACCAGAGGCCATCCCTTTCGGAGGCCAGGCCGACTTCGTGGGTAGGTAGAGTGGGGTTGGGAGAATTGTTTGAAGTCGTACAGCGCCCCCTCCGGAGTTTATTTTTTTTTTCTTCCGAACTTCGAACAGCTAGGAAGGATACATATATATGCTGGATCGAATCAATTGGGCGACGAAGCTGATAGAATTAAGTTAAAAGACCTCTCTATTCAACGACCCTTTTCACAATAACTGTGCGCGTGTTTGTATGTGTGTGTTTTATTTTGATTTTTTAGAAGAGTAACTTCCAAACGAAATTCTGATTACTGTTTTTGGCATAACTTTTTATTATTCTTTTAAATGCTAAATTTCATTTTGCATTTATATTTGATAACGTATAATCTATTTATTTTCATTGATTTAATCTTGACTTTTACTCTAGAATTTGGTTCAAGTGCTATCCAAGTGCTTTATATATATATAATTTTAAGAATCTCATATTTACTCCTACTGCATTAATGTAATCGTTGTAATTCGCTTGCCGTAATACTTTAAATCAAGTAAATCTGCCGTTATTTTTATTTTGCTTCTATTGTTGAATCACGTGTCGTAACATGCATGATTATCAAAGAGTAAAGGAGTGAATGGATTCATGGAGCGCATGTTTTGTAACACATGGCATGATTCCAGTTTCAGAACAAATGAAGGAGATTTAATGCCACAAGGCCATAGAGCTCAATAAGAGACAGAACCCTCACATGCGGCATACAGGCAGTCACGCGTCGCGCCATCGATTCGGACAGATGCCTGATGTCATTCTGGAGTGTAGGCAACCGTGCTTGGAGATGGTAATCCCACAACGCCGTCATACTTTCGGCCGGAAGTCTCAGATCTGTTTAATGAGAACTCTTGGCAGACTAAGGCATAACAATCAAATCACGATAACAGTCTTTGAGATGAAGTTAATAACTGTTGAAAAAAAGGATACACGAACCAACGAAGAATAACGGGTACCACAGATCGGCAATTTAACGTTGAACATTCCAAATTCATTAGATGTCAAACAAAAGAGAATGATAACTAACATCTGCCTTCACACGTAAGACATGTAATATTTAGGAAGAATGCTTCTCAATATGAATTTGTCAACAACGCAGATTGTTTTCTAACAAAACTATCTCCAAAGTAAAAGTTGTAAAAGTTGTTAGTAGTCTAAAACCTAAGAGAGACTTGTCTCTGGATAAGACATTTCTCATCCTTAAGTAGTCTTTGGCACCATTCCAATTATTGAAAATGTTATTTTCTGCAATACCTTAGTCCAACTTCTAAAAACGGGCTATCAATCTATCAAAGGAAAATGTATGCGTATTACTGCAATTTGATGTATGTAAAACAGTATTTAGGTTAAATTTCGGTCTTTTAACATGGTGTGTCCAAGTTGTTGGTTTTCGCGATTTTTCAATTTTTAGCATGATGGTCCAAATTCTTAAGTTCTTCGGCAGAATTCGCTTGTCGTATCAACATTGAATCAAATACTGGTGAGAATATACTGTATAGGTCCTTTTTTTTGAGGGATTTCCTCACTCCGGGTTGAGATATTATCTCGATATTTATCATGTATCATGTCTCACTCCTCCTTCAGGATTAAACTATGGTGAGAATATCTTCAGACATCTACAAAAGATTGAATGGCTTCTCAATTTAGGTACTTGTTTAGACTAATGTAATCTTAACATTGACGTTGTATTGCCTCTTCAAATTTTGTTATCAAAAACTTCTATTGTAGATAGTAAACACGCCTATTATCAGTTCTAATCACTTATCTTTTATTCCTTCATGTCGACCTTTCAATAAGAATTCAGTCACAAAGTTTTGGATGGCAGTACAACTGACTCAAAAGATAAAAGAATTCTAAAACTCAATCCGAGGTTGATTTAAAAAAAGATCTACAACGATCTTAGATATAATTTTAAAAAGAAGAAAATATACGACATCTTGACTGCATTTAACGTCAATTAAGAAATAAGGAACAGCATTACATGTTCCGAAATTTAAGTTGTCGTCTTATTTACCATAACAATACTGAACATTATGATCTGCTAATAAATCAAGCACAAATTTTTATTAGGAGTCCATTCTATATATTTTTCTATAGACTTTTCTTACAGACTTTGGAAGCTGGAATCAATTTGATATCAAGTTCTTCTAATTTCCAAAGTATTAATTTAGAATAGGGAAATTACAATTTCAAATGAAAGCATTGCGTCTCCAACGGTAAGAACCAATAACAATGGCTTTAAAAGTTACTACTGAATGACTAGACTCAGCAAACCTAGTGAATGTTTGTTTTTTTTCTTTTACTTTTTTTTTTAATTTTAAAGTTGTAAAAGCTCGTCTTGTTCTTCTCTCTGACAGACCCCCAACACTGTGATTGATTTCGTGCGATGACATTCTCTTCCTCTTCCCCTGCTCAAAGTGGACTTGCTCCATATTCCCGTTCAATGCTTCCTAACGATGGCGCAGTTCCACTTGGAAAGGAGGGAAAAGGCACAGTTTGAACCATCCAATGAGCAATGCTCATTAACTGATGGCATCTCACAAATGTAATCAGAGGCAACATTTTGTATAAAAAGCCATATTGAGGATACAGCCTCTCTATTTAATCCAACATTACTCTTAATTGAAATGTCTTCACCACTTGTCATCTAAGAAAAGTTTCAAAAAAAATTTTTCTTCCTTCCTAAAAAATAAATAATTGCTGAGATCAATTACATAACTTTCTCATTGTTATCGATATTCTACTGATGGTAAAACAGAAATTACCAATAAACAATAAAATAAAATTTAAGAAAAAATGAAATAAACATTATCGTTCCTTCTTAGAAATTTCTGTTTGACAAACCCTGCGATATACAGGGTGAATCTAAAATAGGGGAATAAACTGCAGGGGCGGGTTCCCCATATCAAATGAAGTAAAAAAGATCAGATAAACATACGACCATATTGTCCTCCCAATGAGAGATGACCGGCGGAAGTTTGAACTGCGCAGCCCTTCCGGTAGCTGATCAATTATGTTTTCCTGTCACAATGGCCGACGTCGTCTGCTTTCACTGAGAAAATATAGTTAACTTATAGTAGGCTAACGTTTAATTATCGGAGAAGTTCTAATTAAGAAAAATACTTGTTTATTTATAGACTTTCATTTAGGAAGTATATTTATTAGATTTCAGTTATGTATTTTTTTTATTCTTTTCGCCAGCAGCAATTTTTGTTTCTATATTACATTTAATTATTTGTTTACTTGATTTTTTTATTCAGTGGTTTTATTATCGTTTTACAAACGTTTAAGTAACGGAGAAGTTCTAATTTATACAAATTTGTTTATGTATAGACGTTCATTTATGAAGTTTGTCTGTGAGATGTCAGGGTTGTTATTTTGCTTGTGTGTGCTTTCCGCCAGCAGCAAATGTTTGTGTTTTTAATTAGTTGTTTTCATGATTTTGTTTAGTCAATTGATTCTTTATTTATATAAATAATTTTTTTTATTCTTTATTTATATAAATAAATTTTTTTATTCTTTATTTATATAAATAAATATATATTATTTATAAATACAATGCTCTTTTGCAAAGTAACAAGCGATTAGCATAATGGCGGCGTCCTTTCATAACATCAGACGGAAGTGCCTGACCAGACTAATCGATGATACATGCGCAGATCTCACAAAAACAGGGCGGCCATCATTCATTTGGAGGACAGTAGTTGCTGAGTTATTCCAATTCAAAGAAACGAAACCAGATTACAATGGAGATGAACAGAGGACATTTTGCTATGAAATGTGCGATGACCACATTGTGGTATTGTATGAACTGCAAGCTCATGTCCATTGTTTCCGTTGTAGTCTGGCTTCATTTCTTTGGATAGGAATAACTCAGCAACCATGCGCTTCCTGTCGTATGTTTATCTGATCTTTTTTACTTCAATTGGTATGGGGAACCCGCCCCCGCAGTTTGTCCCCCTTAGATTCACCCTGTATATTAAACAAATGCAAAATTAGAGATCGGTGGCCGGTGCTTGCAATTTCAAGCAATTTTTAGCAATTGAAATTCATTTTAATGTTTAAAAAATTGCAATCTTCGACTGCAAATTTTTACATTTATAAATTAATGTACAACCGATTTACATTACCGATTTAATTTTTACGTAGATCAAAATCAAAAACAGATGCGAATAAAAAAAAACTGAAAATGAAAACAGCAAAGACAAGAGAATCAAATATATTTTTTAAAAAATTAAATAAATAAATAGAAAAAAAAAAACTAATAAGACATAATACATCGTTTGTTTTGTTTTGAAACGGAGATTAATTTTGACATAAAGGAAATAAAACAAAACCTATTCAAACTTTATTGAATTTTTTTACATGGGAATTTAAAGGAATTTGAAGTAATTCTCAGGTAATCTTATTATAACTTAAACTTTCTTTGTCAACGAATTTCCTGAAATTGGTGCTTAAACGTTCATTTTATATAGGCAATAATTGACAATGAAGTTATTTATGGATTACGGAATTGGTCAGTTAAATTTTTATTGCTCCGTTGTTATGTAAGTTAGGGAAGGTAGGCAATGAAAAGGGTTCTCTATTTCACACTGGAACAGGAAAATAACAACTCTGCATAGTAATCGACACAGTTAATCAATGTCTTTTCCCTGGTGCCTCCCAGTCTAACACCAGAAACTGCGAATCTACTATAATTGCTGAGTACTGTTTATGGTACAATTCAAATTCAAAATATGTTCTTCTCATTTCTCTTTAACAATAAGGAGCTACGAAATTTAGTTTCAATATTTAAAATCTACTCGTTATTCACATCGGCTTTGCTTTACGAAAAACAAAAAAAATCTTCGAAGATGTTGAATTGTAGCAGAATCTCGACAACGTATTTCATCATTTCTTAGAGTTAACAGAGTTCAAGGGAAAAAAAAAAATAGTACTCTAATGTGTTTGTTCTCTACCAATAGGTGGCGAGTTCAAAGGTCAATAATGATGGCGGTATTGATTGAAGTCAATTTCCTTTTTTCTTCTTCTTTTTTTTTTGTTTTTGTTTTTCTCTGCAACTCCACAAAATCAACTGGTCTCCTTCTGAAATGATTTACTGCTCTTAATGTAAAAATCACTTATGATTTCACATTAGGTTTATTATTCATGTAAGAAATTACTGAAAATTTAAATTACAATCGTCTTATAAATTACTATACGATGGATTTTTTTCTTAAAGATAAACAAGTAAAACCACTGCTTATTTGAAAGCCTACATTGAATGAACGAATAAAGATAAGGGAAATTTTGCTATTATCTGCGTCAAGATTGTTATTCAACGCAGTTTATAATTTACAGGACTCATTGGTCTTTGATTTGGAACTATTCGTACCAAAGGGTGAAGGATTCATTGTTTTCATTAGTTATTTTAGCTCCCAGTTGGGAGCTATTATGATTGCGACCAAAATCGATAGCTATTGCATTTGTCCTCTCCATCAGTCCGTGTCTGTCCTCCTCTAACAACTCCCGAACATAAGGTCGGATCGACAAACGGATTTCACCATCGTTTCAGAGGCCCAAACACAGTAGGAATGGGGTAATTTCAGGGGCCAACGCCCCCATGTTCGAGATATTTGGCATTGTTGTTATTGTATCCCCGTAAAAACGCCCGAACGAAAAGTCAGATCGACAAACGGAGGAGGTCCATTCAACGGAGGAATAGGGTATTTCCAGGGGGCCAACGCCCCATGTTCGAGATATTTGGCATTGTTTTCATTGGATTTCCACTATTAGCTTGAATGTTAAAAATGCAACCATCTCATTTCCGTTGTCAGCTGCAGCTTGATGTTTAAGGTCTCGGACTCGTATACTAAATGTTGTCGATTCGAATCCGTATATTTACTTTTTTTTCCTTAATCTTTTTTACTCAATGTCCGCGTGGGTTTTTTTTTTTTTTCTTTTTCTTATTTTCTTAATGTTCTTTCAATTTTTTTCCTAACATTTTTTTATTTTTCCTCACATTCATATACTTCTTTTTATTATTATTAATATTATTATTATTATTTTATTATTATTATGGGTCGCGCTTAAATTTATGCTTTAGCACAAAATTATATTCACCTGTTTAGAATTCGGAATGAAGTAGCCTAATTGTTTACATTACTTTGTACATATTCTTACACCAATTATTCCACTTCATTTAGGAATATAATGAAATTTAAATATTCATAATAATCTGTAATGCAGTGTATTAATTTGACATTTCCTGCCACAGATTCTATCTTTAAAGATTCCTGAAGCAAAAAAGAAATATCAATAATATTTTACCAAAATAATAATAATACGACAAAATAATACGAAAGCGAATCACCTGCTTAAATAATTTTTAATAGTAGAGAGGAAAGGGTAACGATAACGTAGGCTGTCGTCTTAATCTAGAATTCGGAACAAGAAAATGCACCTAAACTGTCACCTTTTACATTTCAACATGAAAAGCGATTTAAGGTTTGTTTTTTTATGTTTTGTTTTTTGTTTGTTCCTAACTTCCATTTACAGTTTATTTTAAATCAAATAAGCATACAATTCCAATAACCCACATCGTACTTTTAAAATTTCATTTTTCCAAGATTTTTTGCCCTCCGAAAAACCAATCCAGCCCTCCGAAAAATGGATACTGGTGTAACAGCCCAAAATACAGACTTAATTATGAAAAAGACAAGGGTGTATAATCTGGACTAGAGAGGTGTAGTCGGGGCTAGCCTGTTTTTACCCCGTTAAATTGTAGTGTTTGAATATTTGGAATTCTTGCAAAATATAATTCTTATCAACTATTGTATATTTCCAAAGGAAAATACATATTGCATTCTTCCTTACCTGAGTAGATGACCCCAGGACCTTGTGATAAACGCCGATCAGCGATCATACAAGCCATTCAAATTCTTCTTTCCACGATATATATAAATATATATATGTTACTTCCACTTTTTGGCGATTTTTTCCTATTTTCAAAGCCTTATAGTCAAGTTGTTTTTAGGGCTTTCGCCACAAACTTTTCATAGCTTTTAGGGCATCGCTTGAACTACAATATAAAAAAATTCGAAATCTGTTCACGGGTTTTTAGGGATGGATGATCTGAAAGTTGTGACGTGGATAATTGCCATAAATTTTGAACTATTGAGCTAAAACTTTTGTGGGTGCTTCAAGGACTCGACTGGTTTTATAATTCAGCCAAATCGGTCAACCATTCCAAAATGGCAGCCGATAGAAATTTCAACTTTTTGAGTTTTTCCTATCTTCAAACCTTTATCCTGACGTTGTTTTTATACATTTTGCCACCAAACATTAACAGGTTTTAGGGCATTGGCGTAACTACAAATAAGTAACAACAAAGTCGACATCTGTTCACGGGTCTTTAGTGGACGGAGCTTAAAAATGGGACGTAACCTCAAAGTTGTTTCGTGGATAACTTCCGTAAATTTTGGACTTTTCAAGCTAAAACTAACCTTGACTTCGGATGACTGAATATCAAACTTTCTTATCAAAATATTATTAAGAAATAATTCATAAAATATATTCAGAAATCTCAAGGTGGTTGACCTTTGGGAAATATACTTAACTCGGTAGATGCGCGACAGAGATATTTTCATTTTCAGATATCTAATTATCGGTAAAAAAAATACCTTTATACAGAGAACAAAATAGCATTTATTTAGTAGGCCTACTGCACTAACTTATGAATCACTGATATGAAATGTTAAAAATTATCAAGTTTATAAAATTACAGAAAATTTCATAGTGCCAAAGTTATATTTCCGTATGTTGAACTATTATAGTAAATTCTCAATTTGGAGGTTGAATTTTAAGATGTTATATTACAGCACTACTCGAAGGTATTTTTCTTATTGTTTATACAGCAAGGGTCGCACCTACTGACCCTCATTAGTATTCTCTCTCATCGTTGATGCTTTGTTCCAACAAACAATTAATTTAGCAACGAAGTGACCTCAGGAAAATAATTTGTTGATAAATTTTTCAGAGTGATATTGTTATGATGAAAATTGTTTTGAACAATGAAGGCAAAAGCAGCTACTTTTTTCATTTGAATCTTTTTACTTATCTTTGGAAGACAAATCACTGATAAGACTCAAAAGCAGAGGCAAGGGAATCACAGAAAATTGGAACCTGAGAAATGGAGTAACCAATAATGACTACCAAGCTACTATGAAAATTTACATGTTGCCGAATAATTACCTGCTATCAAAATAATAATGACTACAATACAATCTTGCTGACGCTTCTTATTTGCTTTTTACTTTACTGTATCTTAGATATTTCAGCGTTATACTTTAAAGATAAATCAATCCTTTTTTTTATCTCAATTTTTTTAAAAACATTCGTTGGCTTATTTTCAATTGTATCTGAAACACCTGAAGAAACTTACTCAGTTTTAATAAAGCGCAGTTCACCTTATTTTAATCAGGTGGAGTGTGCGAATCCTGCAGGAGTGATTCACTCACTGGGAATTTAAGCAGAAATAGGAAGAATGTGCCTAAATTAACAGGAGGTTTTTAAAAATTCATAATTTCCCTTATTTTTTTGGTCCCCCCCCCCAAAAAAAAAAATTACTGGAAAAAATACGCGTGGAAAATAGACACTTGTTTTATTTGAAAAAGTGTCTGAATAAGCTAACAAACTATATGTAGTGTAAACTTAAAAATGATATAATTCTACCATACTTTCTATGAATAATGCTCGACAAGTAAAGCAGCCTACTACATGCATACTCTGATATACGTTTATTGATTATTGTACTCTTTTTAAAATATTTTTTCAGTAAACAATATGAATTACATTATTCATTAATACAGTGTGTGGAGGGAATAATTGAAAAAATGGGACCAAACACACTACTAGATATAAAAAAACATTTAAAAA